>VZTA01012425.1:7993-198024 GCA_013398855.1 Mohoua ochrocephala | reverse complement strand
GGGTGCATCTTTTGGGGGTGTAGAAGGGGTGGGTGTCAGCAAATAAATGAAATACAAACAGCAGCTCTGGAGAGATTTCTACGGCTCATAAGGATGGTAATTACACTTTGAAACTACATACCCTTGCCTCATTCTACAAAAGGCAGAGCACAGATGGGAGACCCACTCAAGGCAGCACTGAGCTATAGACTTTTTAAGAATATGAGTAGTCCCATTCCAGGCTTATGTGCTTTTTAGAAACATCACCACATCAGGCCTCTTCAATGGATCAAACTTGAAATACAAAATGGGACGTGAACATAGCTGAGAGTACAACTGAAAACTGAAGAAAATCACTTTGCGCAGAAGTTCGGAAGGCAAGTTTGAAGCTGCTCTGCTCCAGTGGCTGAGACGAGAGATTACGTTTATAAAAAGGAATTATCTACCTTATTAAAACTTTGCAAGCTTCTGTTGTCTGTGGGTCATCTGACTGGTACTCAGCAAATAGTGCTGAGGTTTTCTTTTTCCTACTTTGTAAATAATGAATGAATAAGAACTTACTATGAAGTGCCAGCTTAATTTTAAGGGGCATTATCTGAGGCCTAGTAAAACCAGAGTCTGAGAGGGTTTTTTAGCTGAAGACTTGCACAGCCATTTCAGACACCAGGTTCATATTCTAGGCTTTTTTGTCTAAGTCAACATACTTTAAGTGCAGATTCGCCTTGTGTGCTGTGGTAGAAATCAATGGGAGTTCTGCCACCGATTTGAAGAGAAACAAGACTGGATAGACAGGCATACCTTAGCTACTGTTAACAAGACAGGAGAAAATATAAACCAAAACTCCCAATATTTGATAGCTTAGTTAATGGCATTTGTGTTTATAATTACTAGCCTTTAGAAAACAGATCCCAGAGCGACCTCCAGAAGAACAAACTCTCTATAAAGTAAGTTCAAAAACCAATTTAGCTTATCTTTTAAGCAATCAAAAATAACTATTCAAAACGCATTTTGCTTTTGTGCACTAGAATGTTGCATGTCACAGTCCCTCTCCCTTTTAAAGTAACCGTGTAAGCACTGATTTCAAAAATCACTATCTAAATGCCTTGGGGAAGCAGAGCAACAGTTTGCTGCTATCGGGGACTACCCTGGTATCTGACAAGAAGGCATGATCCACAGTTTTGTATCTAATCCACGCCTGTATTCCTGCAGCCTCCACCTCCATCAGCTCGGTTTTGTGCGCACCAAGCCCCAGTCCCCCAGTGTGTCTGGGTTACTTCCAAAGGCCCAGAGCGCAAAGGCGCTGAGCGCGCAGGCCCCGCGCTGCGACAATGCACTCTTGTCACAGAAGCTGCCACAGACCCCTAACTTCGCCCTGGCAGGTCTGCCTGCAGCGTGGCTGTTCCCCGGCTGTCCCCAGGCAGCTCTACCTCGAGATGCCGATGGACTGATGTAAGCTTTTGAAATGAGCTTGCTGGGAGTGCCTAGATTAGCTGTGTTGCCAGGCTCTCGCCACTCTAACCCCCTTTTCCACTTCAGTGGGCCGAGCTTTTGACACTCTGAAAAGCACCATTTAAAATTAATTAAAGCTCCTTATTTTGTACCAAATCTCACCGCTACCAACTCTGTTTATCATGTTTTATGCAGGGTGGGGGGTACCAGTCTGCAAGGTGTTCTGGGCTGGGCTACCAGAACTCACGGATGAGGAGATATTTGCAGGGCAAACAGGGTGTTAACGGCGTTTCCACAAATCACAGCTTTTGCACAGATTACTGGACTCCTCTGGTGGAATCCACATGTCCCACCGCAAGGCAAGGCAAACTTCCCAGCAACAGCTTTTTATGGAGATTTATTCCATTATTTTTACTACTGCCTGCAACACCATGAAGTTTCACTTGTGGCATACACCAAGCGATTTAAAAAAAATAATTCACTATAAACTGCCACAAAATAGGTTAACACACATACGATCGGGCCAACTATTTTTGAATCTATATGCTACAGCAGATTTATGAGTCTTTTAACAGCTGGAGGCAAATATTGTCTTTTGGTTTTCTTTTCTGAAAGATCTTCTGTCCATCTGATAAAAAACAATAAAGGAATCTAAAGACTCTTTTTACTGCGTGTTTGAACTGTCACCTACAAGATAGGGTAATGCAGTCATGTAAATCTGTGCATACAAAATTTTATTAGATGGCTGCTCATTGTGAAAGAGATCACAACAGTGAACTAATCCAGCACATGAAGTGTTCTTCAACACTTCATATTTGGCAAACATCAAATTTCTGAACTATCCACAAAAATGTAAATGGCATACTTGATATTCAAACTAACAGCAGGTTGTCCCATACAAAATGGTGTTCTTTAAGTGTTAGACATTGATTGTATAGCACTCGGCACTTCCACGGTATTTTTAAATATAATGTTGACAAACACCGAGGAGCAAAAATGGAACACAAAAGGTGCAAAGTAAAATTATATAAAAGCAACAGTTAGAAGGAACTACTGAATTTAGAGTGCAGGGGCAGGAAACCTAAAGTAGCTGCTGTATTCAAGATCCAGCGAGCTCAGAGGATGCCCAGCTAGTCAAAACAATTAGTCTGACACATCATTACTCATACTGGAACAGCTTCACTCTGCATTGCTTTAGACAGGGCAGTAGCATAATAGGCTCTTCAGCGTTTTACAGCAAAAAAATCTCCTGGATTCAAACCCACTTACAATTCTGTGAAATCCTCCTTCCTGAACAAAACTAAAAAGAAGGGAATTTTTGGATGGAATTTGAGTTATACGCAGACACGACTACAGAAGTATAAACATTAGGAATTGCTGGGGATTTCTGAAAGCTGTACTTTTTTTTGTTGATCCTGCTTTTTCAGTTACTCATAGAGCAAAAAACCCATTTATCTACTAGAGAAAATGTGTCAGAATCTGGCCCTAAATCTAATACATGTTAACTCTTCTGCTGCACACTCTCAACTTTAATTCAACTCTGTGCTTATGCCAATTCCCTATTGGCAGTATAGATTTGGCAAAAAACCCCAACAATGTAGTCAGAATTATTTTTTTTTTACACTCATGCAAATTAGAAAAGCTTTCCTTCAAAAGGAAGACTAAGCATCTGTGAACGTATTTATGTCTGTAAATATCTATAGTATTTAAAAGAAGTTAATATCCTTTCATTTAAGATTTACAGGATTCCTCTGCTTCTAAGCATCCCGACTTGTACAAATGTCCCTGCATGAAGTTGAACTTGCTTCCTTGCTCTGCCCCTTGTGCAGACTCCTGTACCTGTGCTGAGAGAGTATAAAATGCTTCCCAATCGGAAAAGCACAATTCTGCGTACAAGCACCAGCATAAACCAATATCAACACAAGACATAAGGCAAAAGAGAATCAGGCACTGAGCACTGCAGTCCCATAAGAAATGGTCTCCAGAACATAAATGCTGCTGCAAGTTTCCTTTCTAACCAGGAAGTCTTTCCATGCACCTCTCAGAGAGCTGAGTCAGGCTAATGACAAATATTTCTAGATGACACACGGAAAGGCAAAGAGTCCTAAGGGGTCTCGGTGGAGATTAACAGGACTTCGAAAGCAGTGGCACAGTATGGACTGAGACCTTGAGTCACTTTCATGGCAAATCCAGGTGATTGAGGTAAATAAATTGCAAAATGTCTCTGCATTGGTTACCAGTCTCCCACAGGCCCTGCACCAGCACCTCCTCCCTGTCCTGTGCTGCCCACTGTAGGGACATCACAACAAACCAACTTGGGAGTGGATCTCCAATTAATACATCTCTCACTGTCTGTTATGGGGGTTACTTTTAGTCTGGCAAGATCTGTCTCCGAGCATGCTGCCTTCTCACCCACAACACGCTCCCACAAATTGCTGTGCCAGTATGGAAGGGCAAGCCTGGATCAGGAATAGATAGCCAACTATTTTGAGTTTTGTGAGCAAACATCTCCTGCAAAAAAACCCTATTTGCACCTTTGATTACACAGAAACTCTTACAGTGTATGAAACCCAAAGTCCAGCCAACCTTGTGTCTTGTCTTCTTTTAATATACATCTTCTGCAATGCCAGGCGTGTTGACTGTTACTTAAGTAAGCAGTCCACAATTACTTTCAGAAAAATGCAAATGTTGGAGCCCAGTGTTTCCTCAGTGAACATTTGTGTTGATACAGTTCATCGGCAAATGTGCAAATGGAGACTGAAAATAAAGTGGGAGCAAAACAAATTTTGAAAACTGACCTGAAAATGCCACCCTGGGTCTTCAAAACCAGTTTCCTGATATTATCACAAAAATCTCTTACATAAACCAGTCAAGATGCATTTAAAAACGTGTGTTAGCCCACTTTCCCCATGAGGAAAAGTAGTTCTGGTGGTGAGAGGCTTATTGTGTTAAACCTGACCAATCATGGCCAATCTTTGCCCATTTCTCTCTGTGGCAGCATTAGTTCTTCACTACAACTTCATTTTGTTCATCTTTCTCATAAGACAGAAAATGTCCCTTCTCTAGAGAGAAAATAATTAGTTAAAAAAGAAGTTATAAACCACTATAGATCAATTTTGGACTCCCGCTAGAATTTTTTTGAAGCTATGCTATTAGAAAGTCTTTTGAAATTTGATATAAGCCCCTATGCCAGGGATTTAATCCCATCTCATTCAAATTTCCATCAGGTTTTGGGTGTTTGTTAAATATAAAGAATCTGATTTGATTCTCCTTTAAATTTTATCTGCTCTCCTCAGAGAAATAAGTGTCCACATGGTCCCTTTTTCTTTCTAGCTAAAAGGAACAAAACCAAGAGTCCTCAAATCAAAACACCATGGATGAAATCCCTCTTAATGGTCAGATACATTCATTATTGCCAAGGATTTTTTTATATTAAGCAAAGAAAAATCTCACTCTATCAGTGACGACTTCTTTTTCCTCACTACACTCATCAGTAATCATCTATCTCTGCATGTTTCTACCTTTCTGTATTTGAAGGCTGAAACACATAAACTGAAGCTGTAAATGAGTCCTTACCTGTAATTGATCTGTTTATAAATTGTCCATTGGTTGTTGCATCCTACTGACATGACAAATTTTCTTTCCCCCCCACTCACCCGGAGTAGCACAAATACGTATTTTAACAAAAGCAAAACATCATCAGCGCGCATTCTCTTTTCTTGTCAGAATGGAATTGACAAAGAAATAATCCCTTGTTGAGAGTTTTCTCTCTTTCTTCTCTCCTTTTTCCCCTGCTTAAAAGACTATGAACATCTGCTTCCCTTGTTTTCCTAAACAAGTCTTTGAAAAACATCAATTCATCCTGCAGGCTTTAGGAAGTTTACTGATCCTATCAGCTTAATAGCACACTGCTACACTCAAAAGAAGGCAGTAGTGCTCTCGACTATTATGTCCCTTTTTAAAGCATGGCAAAGACATCAGGCACTCTAGCACATCTTTAGTACTATATGACAAATTAAATAACGAGATAGTCATGAATTACCAGGACCAGCAAGTATTTTTTTCGCCCCGGCGTTACATTTTACTTATTTATTTACATCATCAGAAGGAAATGATTGCTCAGCATCCAGCTGGGCCTTCAGTTGTGCTGTTCAAAGAGAAATCCTTTCAAATGCCAATACAAAGATCAAGGGTTAAGGTCCCAGTTCTGCTCCTCTTGCAGATGCTGGAAGTTGCTTATTTCAGGAGATTTTGGCCCATCAAAAATAAGACTATCATAACAAAATCTCTCATTCTCCTAGGAACAGAAAGGCCGAATCACTGCATTTCGGATTTGCTAGGAATAATGGAATATCCCCGCAAATGGCAATGAATGGTTTGTTTGGGATTATTGGAGAAGGGTGAAAATAGCAAAAGCACAACACTTGTTTTCCTCTTTCTGTCCAGAATTTTAGTCTGGGTACCACTGGCCTCACATTGTGTTTTTCTGCCTAAA
The DNA here is from genome assembly GCA_013398855.1 of Mohoua ochrocephala. Taxonomy (NCBI): domain Eukaryota; kingdom Metazoa; phylum Chordata; class Aves; order Passeriformes; family Acanthizidae; genus Mohoua; species Mohoua ochrocephala. The sequence continues at coordinate 192,101 of VZTA01012425.1, read as the reverse complement.
TCCTCCTATAAAGGTAAGGTGGGGTCTCACTGTGGAAAGCTACATGGGAGCTGCAGGAAGACAGGTGCCATATTTCGACCCTTCGTATCTGCTGTTACGTGTAGGAAAATTGAAAAGCTATTTTCAGAATGTGTGGTTGGACAGTTGTGTCTCCTCTTACACTGAGGCTGAAGCGTTCATTTGCCAGGAGTTCACAGCAAGTCTTTGTGGAGCAGCTTGTTTTCAAACAGGACAAAAGAGTCTTCACCTGCATTGGTGAGGGATGGTATTGCTAAGCCTGAGGGAGAATATCCTGATTTTTTTACCTCATAAGCATACACTGGTGTGAAATAATATTGTCCAGCTGATTGTTTAAACTGCCAACAGTAAAGGGAAGCTATACCCCCACCAAATATCAGTGTTCAGTCCAGATGGGCCAAATGATGATTTCATGTCTATTTGAAAACTCCACTAAATTCAATATTTTCATTGAGTTTTTCATAGCTGCTGTTGTAAATGGCTCAGAGTCAGATCATACAGATGCAATAACTAAAGTAAATATCACTAAAGAAGTTAAGAACATCAGTGCCTTAGACATTTGAATACACAGATGTCCCTCAACTTCTCAGGCTGGTTTTGATTTCAATAAGGAAAATTAAGGAATTTGGCTATTAATTTTATATAGAAAAGTACAAAAGTATATAAAAAAAGTATATATAAAAGAATATTTTAGTAGAGGTAAACTAAATCTGTTTGGTAGATCAGGTAGACCTCCTCCTTCTCATTTCTGTTACAATGCTGCACTGGCTCCAGCATTTCCATGCCACTAGGTATGGAAAGAAGGACAAAACTGAGTAATTTCCGGACTGAAGGCTTGTGTGGCTGACTAATAACAGCATATTCCTGTTCCTCGGAACACTTGGAAAGGCTTGTGTAGTTTCAAGTCCACAGTTGAGTAAAACTGACAGCGTGTGAGGAACCACTGATTCTGTGGGATGCTGACGTTTGCTAGAGGGATATAATGTTGTCTAGCATATACCTTTATTTGGTGTCACTGGATGTTTGTTGTACTCATTGGTGTTTGGTACATAGTGCTATTTCAATAAATGATTGATGAACTGACAGACTGAAAGGGTGGGAAACGGAAGAATCACATCACTTCGAATTGAAATTTTCCCATTTTCCCACAAAGCCACAGATATTTTACACCAAATTTAGGTCAATGTTAGACAAAATGTTTTATAACTTCAAATACAAAAACCAAAACTAATCCAACCCCCCTTCAAACTGTTTAAATACTGTGAAAATAAATGTTGACAGCAATCCAATTTTATTAATTCTTTTCCATGCAAAAAGCTGTGAAAATTCATTATGAACTTGTAAATAATTTCAATTAAATTGGCTGGGTTTAGCAAATAAAACACATATTTTGTTTCACTCTAGAGTTTGCAGTGCTTAAGCATATTTTGTGCGATTTTCATAAAAGGAAGCAGTTAATGAGGCATCTTGAAAAGGGTTTGGAGTCTGGATTTTCCCTCCATCTCGGACATTGGTTGTAAGAGGCTTTTGCTGCCAGACAGTTTGTAGCTAAACATGTTTCCTGTACAATTAGAGGTACATGGATATACAAAAGGCATTAATTTGGCAATCTGATAGCAAAGTCCAACAGCGTGTCCGCATATCTCACTGCAGAGTCACCCACACAATTACGACTGGCTGGGTTTAGCCAATTTATTTTGTTTTCAAGGGGTCCCTCACACTGCAGTCCATGGCATCTTTGGGTCAGGATGCACTGACTTTTTGGCAAATGGGGAAGTTCAACCTTGCTTTTCTCTGGTGAGTGGTATTATGAATGAAAAACACACCAATTCTTGCAAGTGAGGTAAGTCTCAAAAGAGTTAATTACGTTCCAAATTGAAAGCCTTTATTAGTTTTCCTCACCGCAGGTTGGATGTCTGAAGAACACTGGGGTCTTGAAATAATATAAATAAACAGCTTTTGAAAGAGAAAGGAAAATAAACAACATTTTAGAAACACGTATATGCCATAACACTGTGTACAGTCCTCCTTTATGACCTCTTTATCCACAATTTCAGTGATTCGAAAATTAAGATCCTTGATGAGTCAAACTGAAGCGGATGCCAAACCATTCAATATCAGTGAAATGCAGTTTAGAGTCAATAGGATTGGCCATCTAATGACGATTAAGTATGCTATAAATTTAAATCTTTGAACTACTTGTTGAGATTTATTCAGGCAGACAAACAAAGATAACAAAAGTCTTTTGTGTGTTTGTCACTCATTTCCGTTGCTCTGTTGTTGCAGTGTCAAATAATGTCAGTTATTTAAGCACAATTAATGTAATTTTAAATTCTCAACAAATTAAATTATAAAGACTAACAGTCCAAGGAGGACCCAGCCCATTTTTCCTGTACATTTTCTTTTTTCTCCCAGTTTTGTGGCAAATTTTAAATCAATGGAAGGTTAGTTTCAACCTTGATTCTTAGAGAAACAGCCCATTTTGATAAAAAAATTAGTTTTATTTTCTTTAAGTCATTTCTCCCTGGTTTTGACCAGGTGAAACACATTTTGGAGCATAATTCAGGAATATGTATTAATTTTCAGAACATTTGGAAAAGCCAGAGAGGAAGAGGTGATAGATTCCAAATGACTCTCCCTTGTGCCAGGATTATTTGTTTTCTTTTATGATTGTATGTGTTCATTCAGTGCAGGGGGAGCTACCTTTTTAAATCCAGCACTTGGCTGGTTACTAACTTCATTTTAGCAGCGTTTTAAAACAATGCCACAATTTCAATGACCCCTGAAGGAAAACTGGAGGCTACATAAGGAAACATACAGTTGTTTTTATCTCCTTAAGAAAAGATTGTTAAGTCCTTCATTTAGAAATCTTGAAAATTAATTGAAGACAAAAAGTTCATCCATGTCTAGGCTTGTTTAATTAGACTGGGATTGGGAAAGTTATTCTGTAAGAGCAACTTAAAGCTGGTCTTCTCAAAGAAGTAAAATTACCACCCATTGTGCTAAAATTATGTTGAATTTCATATAATTTAAGAGGAAGGGGGTGAGATATTTTACATTTTGTGAGATCATACCTCAAGATTTAGTACAGCATCTAGAATATCTTTGCAAGTAATAAAGACAATGATCCATTGTGTACTTCTATTACTAATTATTCTGTAAAGATTGTCTGTTCCAAAAGATAATTAGAAAAGGTGAAATTTGATTCCATTAAACAGAACTCATCTGGGACATAATGAAATTTTGTTGTGAAGTAGTAGACTCACTTTGAAGCCAAATAAAAAGCTTTTACATTGATGGAATGAATAAGATTGTAAAAGCTCACACCTTTTTTTTCTCTTTATTCCTGCACAGGCAGCATTTAAGAATAATTAGGCTAAGACTGAATTATATTTGCAAGAATTTTTAGTTCTCGGTTATTTCAGGGAAAAAAAAGGTGTCTTCTGCCTTTTACGCAGATCAGTCCTTAGTATTTCTGATCAGTCAACTGATCAGGCACAGAATACAAGAAACCAAAGTGACCTAAACTTTTACAGAACCAGACTTCCCTTATTCTGCAACTCGGCCTTCCAGCTATTACTGGGAGAATAACTCCAGTGCTGCCCAAAGAAATCCCACACAAGGCTCACCCCAGGCCAGTTCTGGGGCTGAGGAGAAAATTAGGTTGGCTCCAGGTCTCGATGCTTTTCCCAAACTCTCTATAAACTATAACATGCTTGGCCAGGGGATGATTTAGCATTGTGAACTCGCCTACCCAAAAATAGCCTGAGGTCCAGTGCAGAGCTGGAAGACTTAACCACTTTGTCCAGACACCAGAGAAGCCAGAACTGCTGCATAAAAGCTGTGTTTGAAGTTGTGTTGGCACTGGGTTCAGGTCTTTATTGTCTCATTTGTAGGTCATATGAACCTACTTAATGGCACAGGTCTTATTGTAAAGAAAAAATGACCAGAATACATTGGTAACCCATTTCTTTGAGGCTAACCACTGAACACAATGCACCAGCAGATAATATGCTTGGGAAAACTCTTTGGGAAAATATGTGAAGCTGCTTGAAACCAACTTGCTTCAGCTCACTGGACCAAGTCCAAACATTACAGGCTTGAGTTCGGCTGAGCGGAACGTAGAGTTGCTCCTGCAGTGGGGTGAAAACGTTTCACACCACAGTTGTCATGTCCTGTGGCAGTCCTTTGCAAGACCCTGAGCCCTGCACACACATCCTGGGAAGAAAGGCTGAGAAGGAAGAATACATTAAGAACTGCCTGGCCAAGAGGAGCGTGAAGATGCAGGAAAGGAACAGAAGCAAATTTCTAAACCAGATCCTAACCAGCACACTCAGCTCCAGCATTACTTTTACCTGCCTTGACATCCCCAAATCAGATGCCTGATTGCTGTCAGTAAAACAGAGGGCTCAGGAAATATTGCACAGGTGGGCATTTTCATATCAGATTCTAGGAACTTCACACCTGCCTATCTGTCTAGTATGGACACTATCAAATACCTGAGCACATCCCAACATCCCTGTGGAGAAAGGAAATGTTGTAATTACCAGTTTATAGAAGGGAAACCAAAATATAGAGAGACCAAGAGAGCTGCCCAAAGTTCCCTTGATAAGGCTGTGCCTTTCTTGATTCCAGGTAAGCATCCTGAGGACAGGGTAAATTTCCTCTCAAGGATCACACTTTTGTATGAGGCAATTACTGGTTTTGCAGAAAAACCCAAGCAGCTCTTTTCCTCACAGTAGGCTGAAGGGATGTGGGTTTACTTTTTAAGACCAATTCCTATTTTAACAGAAAGTGCCATTGCTAAATTCTGAAATAAAAAAGAATTTCATCAAACTGCAACCTAATGACAGTGGATGTTAAGAACACATGTGGCTTTTTGGAGCTTTGTGGAACATTCCCATGAAGAGAAACTTAGCAAGTGCAGCTTTGTGTACATTTCACAGAACTCTGCCAGCGTTACTGACTTTTACCCAGGTCTGAGCCTTACTCTAGACTGAAGTCACAAAGAAGGGATTAGTAGGGCTACACTGAGGCTGTCTGTCACATAGAAGCTAATTAACTGCTGATTGGACACTGCTAAATCCCCATTTCCTTTGCATTTTACACACCCTCCCCACAAAAAATAGTTCTCATCTAGCAGAAAAATAAAAATTGCAGTCCAGGGTAGTAATGAAATAAGCCTCTTCTGAACAAAAGTTGTTATATCAATAACCGACAACAGCATGTTAATGTTGCATCCTCTTGAAACTGAGTTAATTGCCATGCTCAATTCATCCCTTCTAAATACGAACCAAAAATATAAAATTTCAACAACAAAACCCCAAGCTGATCGTCAATAAAGCATCTCTCTCTACATTCTTCATAAAGTAGGTTTGAAATCTAGATGCTACCTGTGGCCTCAACTCAGTAGCATAGGTGTAAATCTAGAGCAAGCTGGACATGAGGTGCAGACACAGTGAAGGTATGACGGGGAAAATAAATAGATTTACATTTCAGTTTGCATGTTTTGCATAAATGTATGGTTTATACCAGATTCAAGGCAATCAGAACTACCCTTCCCTTTCACAGAAGCAAGTTTACACCAAAAAGGGGGTGTTGGGAGATTCCTCCCCACAGGGAGAGTGACAGCTCAGTAATCTTCCTCTGATACATTTCCAGTAGCTGCCTTGTCTCAAGGCGTGTAAGCACTTACTACATGACCTGAATTTAGTTTTTTTCCATTTCCTGAATGTCAGTTTATTATTTTTCATGCATTTTCTAGGTGCTGATTTGAATAGATAAAAGAAAAAATTGTATCCTTCCCCATTTTTGGAAATATCATTTTCCTGAAGTTCAAAATATAAAAGAAGAAAATTAAGGAAGTGTGTGGCTATAAAAAATGTTTACTTTAACTGTCTACGCTGCTAAGCACTTCAATCAGAACTAGTAATTTTTTCTTTTAGAAATACCAAGCTATAAATTTATTTCCCAGCTGCAAGGAGAAATTGCTGATACATAATGTGTCTGATTTTCCAAAGTACTAGGCAGCTACCTTGAGTTGCTGCATGCTCTTCACCCCCTCTGTTCATAAGACCAAGCCCTTTCCTATATGAGCACACATCAAAGGTTTACATCACCCAAGTGAAAGAGAATTTCAGAGGTGAGAATAGGAAAGTAACAATTTTAAGGACACATCACAAGTGACAGTGTTAATCACCAATAAAAGCAAATTGCTGTTGAATAAAGGAAAGTTTCTCCACCTGACAGAAGAGAATATACCCCTTGGTCTGAATCACAGAGCAAATTGGTTTTGCCACACAGAGTCACACTTTCTGCAGAGCCTTTGGTTCTTCAGCCCAAGATTGTAACAGAACTTAAATAGATAATGTAAGTTACAGGAGGAAATAGATAGGCATTAAATATGAGCATAAGGACCAAATGACAAGGAAAGTAATTCAAACTGAATGCAAAGGTTGGAAATCCACTAAGTGGGAAATTCACTCCCATTTTTTTCATTATTTAACTCCTCTCCACACTACTGAACATCACAAATGGCTCCCAAAGTCCAAATTACAAAATGACTTCTTTATTATAGCAGGAATATTTCTACATTAGCTGTGAAATATATAAGAAAGGTGCTCACAAATCACAGTTCACGTGGCCTAGCCAGTTATCCTAGAGCTGGCAATCATGCTAGGGATGCCAGAGATGTACCAAAACCTACACAGCACTTCAGCAAGACAATTTCTGAACTGTCCCCCTCAGATTAGGTTTCAGTTAAAGCCAAATGCAAGTACATGAATGCCTGACATGAAGGTGAAGAAGGAAGAGAGAAAGGAGGGAGCAGTGAGAAAATATCAGCTGCCTTCAGAAATTAGGTATTACACGAAATAAAGAGCTCAAGACAGAGGGTCAGGTATCCTCTGTTGTTAAGAACAAGCAGATTTAGTCATGGTTCCCAGGCACTCATTAAAGTGAAATTCAATAGTCATTATTTTATTACCTACTCTAACCATCCAATGGATACTCCAGTCCTACCACTGTCAGTTTGCTGGGAGCACTGAGAAGATGCCTACTGCAATCTGCAGAGATATGAAGGGTGTGATAGAGGGGGACACAGGAGCAGCCTGCGTATCCTTTGTGTTTTCCTTGTTTAACAGCTTGGTCCTCAAAGAGCAAAGTAAACCAAAACATAAGCGTTTGAATAAGGAATATTATCCAGTCAATGAGATACCCAACATCTGTAGGGTACCTTTAATAGGACAGTGCTGTGTGTCTCAGGATTGTGCACAGGACTTTTTTCTGCATAACCTCTTTTTTGTTAATTCTTACTTGTTTCTTTCTTGTTACCCACTTTCACTCCGTCAGCACTGCCTGTGTAAAAAGGAGGTCTGAGAAACGAAGCAGCCAAGCTCCCCGCTATTACTCTTTCTCCTTCAGAAACAGCAAAGGTGAAATTCTGTCTTTGTTGCAATAAATAGAACACATGCCAAAATCTTGAAGGGCAGAATTTCACCACCAGACTGTTACATGTAACATTAACGCAGTCCCCCTCTACACATGCCCTTCAGAGGACAGGAGTTTGCAGGTGGATTAACAAGAACCAATACCAAGGGCAGGGAGGGGAAAAGCTTTCCAAAACATCTGTCCCCAGGGAACGTGGTTCCCCCCTACAGACATCCTCTCCACCTTCAGTCTGTTATTCTTTGTCCTCAAACCCCATTCCTTACCTAAGCAGACAATCATGCACCATAAGAATCTCATAACGGTTTAGTATCAATTTTTTGCTTCTAAGATTCTTACCAGTCTCCCAAGACTGATGTTTCCAAAGGAAAGGACAATTTGGCCCTTAAGAACAAAGTCTGCAATGAGAATTACATTTCTTTTAAGCTTTGAGCATGTGCTGTGGGTTTCTAGTATACAACAAGGAAAAGCAAGCCCACATCTTGTAATCAGTGGGGTAAATCACTGCTAAAGAGGAAATTGTCCCTGTTAGACAATAGGAGCAGAATCACTTCTTTGGTGGTTACTTAGTTTGGGTTCTTTTACATTCTCCATTATTTTTAAAGAGCCTTTCCTTATGCAAACAATAACATTCCCTGATCAGCACCAGTATCTCTTTGCTTTTGGTGTACATTAAGAAAATTAAATGGAATATTCTTAGAAAGACATCTGTGCCTGGGGTGACTCACATTTGATCAATCCCTGTGAACAGTTCTTTTCAGAGGATGTGCAATTATTTGCTCAGTTAGGCTTAAACTTTTTATTTATTTAATCACCCTCCTGTAAAGCTTTGATCTGAGCTTCCAAAAGCCATTTTTCTAACCACTTCAGCTACATATTTTAAGTCTTATTTTCTAATCAACTTCAGCCTGTAAAACATGCAATGTTCTACTTAATGCATCCTATTAGGAAATCAAGCTGCTGCATGGATTTTGAGATCTCTCATTTTGCAACCCCGTGAGCCATTTGGAAGCATCATTAATGTCATTATTCCAGGGGAGAAGGAGAGAACTGGCAGCAGAGTGAGCCCTCTACACGGCTGTCAGCTTTGCCCTACTAACGTTTGTAGAGTGACTCAGAGGTGAATCACAGGTTTCTGCAGGTGTACACCAGGGAGAGCTGGATGATTTCCATGTCACAGTGGTTGCAAATGTTTACTTCATTAGTTCATGGGGTTACTCAGCAGTCCTAGCCAACTCCATTTCTCAATCTTACTATATGGCAGTTTAAAAAAAAAAAAAAAAAGAGAGAGAGTAGATAGCAGCTTTGAAATTAAAAACACAAGATCAACTGTCAATTTGTAATTAGAATATCTGAGCAATGATGGAATGCGAATGGATTTCTGTGTAGCTGCCATTAAACACACATTACGAAATATTTCAAAGTGTATCAATGTTAGATCTATTATGCTCTTTCCCATAACAGTTAAGGATATTTACTGTATCCTTCTCCACAGCAGTAAGCCCTGCACAAGGGATGGGGATCTCTCTCCACTGAAAACGCATCTGCCGTAAGAAACTCACGGCGATGTCTCTACTTAGCGACTAATTCAATAGCTTCTTCCAAGTGTCCAGATGTTTTCCAACAAGCCTTTGCATGCATGAGAGTAGTCACTTGGGATTTACGACAGCATTTCGCACTCGCTGCTCCCGGTGTGGCTGGAGATTAAACTCGCGTAGCCGCGTCTGCCCCTTACGCTTCAAGTTTAGAACGGATCCAGCTGCCATAGGTAGGAGAAAATTCCTGTGTGCAGGACACCAGGTATCTGTGTGAACCTCTCTGCCTTCAATTTCTCTAAACTAGATTCCATAAGTCACTTATCTACGCATTTTATTAGTCTATTTCAGTTATTTAGCATTTTACCATCTTTTGACCTCATATTAACCTGCTCCTTACAAGATTGTGTCACTGGCAAATGTTACCACTTGTGTTCATGTTTCTACTTTAAGGTTCTTAGTGTCTAAATTCTCTCAGGACTGATCCTTGACCTCTGCCCTACTATAAGTGACCTCTTCTAGGCAGGAGCTCCCAAATGTTTCCACTGACATGAACTATTTGTTCTTAGATGTAGAAACTTTTTTCCCATGGTCAAGGAAAAGCCTTTCTTCACCTTTTCATTATTTTACCTTGTAGACTATGTTTTGCATAGTTACCGTACCCAAAAGATTCTGGAAATCTTGGTGGGATTTTCTCTCTGGTACAAACCCAGTAACAGGTTACAACCAAGTCTGTTCATTCCTGTAATTAAAATTGATCAAGCTGTCTGAGACTCACTAGAAATGCAGACAGTAAAACTTAATTTTCCCTGAAACAAGCTTGACCAGTTCTAGGGGAGAAAAATGCTGGCTGCTAAAGATTGAAGACTATGAAGAGAAAACGGAGCTAAGAGACACACAAAAGCTGAACGTTCTGTTTATCCCCGATTTCCTTCACATTTTATGCAAACAGCTGACATCTTCAAAAGAACTCATTAGAAGCTACCCAGCCAGAGAGCAGAGTGCTATGTCAGCTATGCACTCAGTGCATGACTATACCAATGACACACTTCCACAAGGATGCACTTTTAACCTCTGAAACACTTCTCTACCCAAACTATGATCTTTTGAAAATAATGGAGAATAATGATGCAAGCCTGTGAGAAGGGAGACACTTAAAGCACATGTTCTAAGCACACCCCTGGAACCCAATATGCTGTTCTGCATGTTTACATTGAAACTGCAAATGAAATCCAGGGAATCTCCATAGAGTCAGAGTATGGCAACACAAAATTGGCCGTGTTGTGTTTACTAATAAATCTAGCTGGATTATTCTGGCCAAGGGTCCTTCCGGGCATCATCTACACAGGAAAATCCTCCACAAACACTTGCAGTTACAACCCAGTGGTATTAGTAACCCCGATAGTCCTTTCCAATGCTCCACTCCCAAAAGAACAGACCGTGCCCTAAGGCCCCGGGTGGGCAGCAAAGAGCAGAGCTGACAGTTGGCACAGACAGATGGAGGCTGGAGGAGGCAGGATCGCGCAGCAGGAGGCTCAGCACCCCTCACCAGGCACCACCAGGCTCTGCAGCACCAGCCAGATTGTGCTCTGGGCAGCACAAAGTTTCCCGGAGTCAAATGCAAGAGCAGTGTTCGGGTTACTAAGGGGAAACCCGGGGAAGGAAAGCCTCCTGCTCTCCTCAAACAGCACTGTTACAGCTAATCCAGGTGTCTGGGAGCAGCTTTGCCCCAGACACCAGAAAAGCGAAAGGAGAGAGTGGCTCCAGTGATCCTGCATTACAGGGTGGAATAGTGGGGTGAGAACACTGTACAGAAACTGTACATTGACTGGGTCTTTAATTTTATGTATTATTATAGTAATTTATGTTCCAGATGTCATAAAAAAAATTAGTCAGGTGAGGCAGGTACTGAATATGATGCGGGCTCACAGTCATATTTATTAACATCTTCCCTCAAACTCATGTTGTTTCTTACTTAGCAGATAAACCCTGACTTAGCATCCCACCAAGGCAATGATATCCATTAATGCCCATTTTCATTTAGCAGCAGCCATCTAAACAGAGTTGAAGACATATTTTTGAATCCCATTTGAAAGAGATAGTCTCTTAATCGAGTTACCATCCTGAAATTGGCACCAAATTCTTTCCAGATTTTAAATGCAGAGGACAATGGCAAGAGAGGAAAGAAATGCATTTCAAAACAAAGTATGAGGCTGAAATTGTGAGAATACTGTGCTAAGATGTAAATCACATGGCACTGCAAACCAACTGTTTAGATGTGCTTTATTTAAAAGCTATTAGCATGTTATGCTGTACTTACTTAAGTAAACTATAAAAATGTTCTCAAAACTAGCATTAGCTATTATGAATCCATTTCTGCCATGAACACACTGCCCCCAGGGTAAAGGAGCACTAAAACTTGCTACAGCTATAAATATCCTGGTTTTCACATGGACGGATTGAAGACGATGTAGGTGTGCTCCGCATTTAACTTGGGGAAGTTGTGTCAACTCCCCTCCCTTCCTCCTCCCCGTGCTAACAATGCTGTTTGGCAGCTTTTTTACTTTATCTCACCACAGATCTTTGCCAAAACTTGAATCTGCTCCTGACAGATTAACTGCCACCATAAAAGAAGCTGGCTTTTTTTTTTTTTTTTTTTTCCTGCGAATTCTGATTGAATGGATAAGCTTGAACGACAATCTTCTCAAATGGCCTGGTCTTCTCTCGGGCCTGGAGTTGGGAAATGGGGACCAATACAGTTGGAGAGGCTTTAGTTAGTCAGTAACCACACTTTGAATTCAATTATTTGAACAGTACAACAGACTGTGAGACCAGATTCCCAGCTGTTTTTTAACTTACGTTTTCACTTGCACCTGTGCAAAGTGGGCACAAAATACTTCTAATTTGGCAGTTGGGAATTAGACCCCATATTTACATTTGCTTCCTGATTCCTGACTTTATTCATCAGCCAGCATGTGGTACACAAGCTGATGAATTATTGTTTAGCTTGTTTTGAAAACACATCACTTGCAAACATACTTTAAAAAGATCTGCAATAATTAGCTGCATTTTATTTTCTATGCTAACTGCACCTTTTTGTGCCTTTTTATGTATACATGCATATACAAGTACATTTATGTTCAGTTAAATTTAGTCCCTTATGATTAATTTAGGGTCAAAATCAGGTCTGAGTGAACACAACTGTAAAGGTAGAATTCAATATACTTATACCAGGTCTTAATTCTGTCTTTTACCTTAAGGGAAATTTCAGATTTCCAGTGTACAAGGACATTTTAATTATTAAATATTTTGCATTCACTAAATATAAGCAAGAGTGTAGCTAATTCTACCCTTTTGGCTTCACCAAACTATGTTAAATTATCTTGCATTTTCTGTGGATCAAGAGGCATGCATGCTGTTATGGTGTCTTCCAGAGACCTGACTGGATACCTGAACTATTCCCTGTGTCCGATACTGAAGATCCAGCACAACAAACAGGGTCCAATCCTCCCTGCACCAGGCATTTTGCCTCTGCCATAGACTATGAGGAAAAGTATTCTCTATGTATGATAATTGGATATTCACTGCAAAAGTCTATTTTTCTCTCAGTTTCTGCATAGAAAAGATTATCTCTCATGTAGTCACATAACTGGCTGCTTCCAGTCTCTGTGCTTTTCCGTTCATAAGTCTGGTTCAGTATATTTTTCCCCCTCATTAAAAGAATTTCTACTTTTTGCCTTCAGGGGATGCTGGAATCTCACTATCTATCTCTGGGATAGGGCAACTTCTCCTGGGGGTTGCCTTTTGTCCCATTAGACTTGCTTCAGGACAAGACTGAGGAAAGCTGAGGTATTCCCAAACTTCGGGAGAGGGTGGTTGAGCCAGCCAGCAGCTCAATCACCTTTCTGTGCCACTCTGAGGCTTCTACTGCCCCAGGAGACCATCTCGGCAGCAGGGCTGGTGGCAGCACACTCCATCAGCACCTCCTGTGTGTCCTCCAAAGAAGGGATCAGCTGGGCTCACACTGCTTCCCATCAGGAGAAGTTTCCTCTGTGCAGAGGAAACCTCACCGAGCACCCAGGCCAACACTCAGCTTAATGAACAAGGAGAATCTGGCCTATCAAAACGAGCTTTATATAACCAAACGTACCTCCGTGCTTTATCCACATTCACACTCAGCCTTCCCACAAACATCACCCTCCCCTCACTTCAGGCTCTCGTTTGACACCTCTCCTATGCTCCCTCATCAGCAACATTGAGGCCCCTCAGGGTCAGGGATCTGTATTTTCTTCGAAGCCTCACAAACAACAATAGCACTGTATAAATAATAAACAACAGCAACGGTGATTCTATAACAAGTGGCATCAGCTTTAACAATTCATACCGTAAGTGGTGTTGAGAGTCCGCTGCAGGATCTTAACATCGGCTCTGTTGATGCAGACAATGAAACTAACTTCAGGCTGGGGAAAGATTGATCGGAATCATTCATCTGAGTTAATATCTGTAGGCTGGGGGTCAGAACATCATTGAAGTATCAGTCACAACACTTGGGATGTTGCTGCCAAAAAATACAGAACTGTAATAATGCACAGGAGGTAAGAAATGTATGAGGCCATTTACACCCAGACCTGTTCTCTTGAAATTATATTCCATGCCAAAGTTTTTTAAAGTGTCACACTGATATAGGAAAAGCCTTTTCCCACCTTAATTTACAAATTAACCAGTGCTGAAGTTTTAATTAGATCTTGATCTGGGAATGAAATCTGTAAATCTGAAATGTTATGAATGGAAAAATAATCTGCCAGAAGTCCACCTTGTTTTCATGAGATGACTTTTGGTACACGAGTCAGTGAATACTGCCCCACAGATGTGCCAGCTACACTGCTGGCTGGGAGCTCCAAGGTTGTCCTGGTGTGACCTGGGAACAAAAGCACTGCCATCTGCTACTTTTCTACCCTGACTGGATGGGTTTGGGGGAGCCCATACCAGCAGCTGAGGAGAGGAGAGAGGGCAGATACCCATGCAGCTGTGGAGAGACAGCTGCTGCATCAGAATTATGGGTAGAGAAAAAGATTTGCACTCAACTGGGTAAAATCTTGTTAGATCCTGTTCCAAATGGGGTGTGTTTATAAGTATACATTTATTTACGTAAGTGTGTACAGATACGTACACGCATGAAGTTCAATAAAAATTCTGTGCTGTCTCAGTCATGTATTACCATAACCTAGAAGGGGAGTGGGGGAAAGCTTTCATCATCTTCCAAGATTTTAGTCATTCTCTGAGGCAAAAATCACTCCTAACCTTGTCTAAAGGGTGACATTATTGCAAAGCTAAGGACATGCTTAAAAATCCTTGAAAGAGTTGGCTTGAAATACTTTGAAATGCACTCTGGTTTTCGGTTTTGTTTAAGTTGGGATGGACAATTGACTATTGTGCAAAGGTAGATTGCATCCACGAGTCGATATCTGTAAAGCAATTTAAAGGTGACTTTAACCAGTCCAGTAATAAGTGAACATTAGTGATTCTGCAAAGAAAGCAGACATTGCAAGATAAACCAGAGTGTTCTGAAAGTAACTGCTATTCTTTCTTCTCTGTGTTCCTGAACAACTCCATCCTCATCATATCCAATCACCTTCCGGTGGCACAGTGAGGGATGTGGCTACACGTATTCCATCCAGTGTACTTGTTTCTTTATTTTCTTCAAAATTGCCGTTATGTGATGAGCTTGCCCTGTCTGAACTCAACAAAACCATGGCAATTTAATGCAATTTAATACTTGCACATAGAGGGCTATCAATACACTAAACCCTAAAACTACTTCATATATTTATTAGACATTTAAAAGATGTGTCTGAACGAACCTGCCATTTTTCAAGAGTAGAGTTTTTTGTGGTTTATGGTGTGGGGTTTGTTCCTTTGAACTGAACAACCCCACACTACAGTTCTATGAAAAGACACTGGAATGTGTCTTTAAATTAAAGCCTTTGCTTTAATCCTTTATAAAATAAATGTAAAAAAGTCTTACTTATAGTCATCCTCTTAAATGCGGTTGGTACTTCTGACAGTGATACCTAGACTGAAAGTTTCTGCAAGCATAGTTGCATAAATATATCTCTAATTACTCTGCTTTTATATAGCCTCTGGTTTCCAGAAAGAATAAGAAATGTGACACATGATCAGGACTGCAAGTATTTTTTCAAAGTTGGATTAATTAACATCATCTCAAAACCAGGAAGAACAAAGCTACCAGGTATGTGGAACATTAATCACATCACTAGTAATTAGTGCTAAAATACAGAAATAAAAAGACAAAATGAGGCCATAAGAAATTAGTCTAATCCAACTACAATTTACCAGAAACACTGTAAGAAGTAAAACTGAAATTGTGAAACTACACAATTTTGTTAAAATGGATGGGTAGGCATTCTTAACCTCAGCAAGTCCAGTTATACCCAAGCTTGTGAACTGGGAACAGATTTTTTGAAGCACAAGAGAACCAACCTTTCAGGTTCTCAAACAGTTCACAACCTGATCTCTGCAAATGTATTCCTAAGAATGAATGTTATCTCAATGCACATAAATAGATTCCAACTTTGAAAGAGATTGCAAAGCTGACTGTTTGCTCTGCATTATTTGTTGTACTTCATTAGTCACCTCAACCCCACGCATCTGAGCACAGTTTACAGCTGCTACGGCCTCGTGCCATTCCTTGGAAAGTGGTGAGTGTTCCCAGCCATACACAGGGCTCAGGATGAGCAGCTAGCCAAAGGTGCTCTCTCTGGACCAGCAGTATGGAAACAGGAAAAAAGCCAATTTCTTTTGCTGGGATGAGACCATATTTTTCCTCCTGGGATGTAAAGGTTTAATTTCCAACAAAAGTCTGGCTTTTCATCATTTAAGCTCTGAGTCAAGAAAGCCCCAAAGTTTACTGAACAATAGTAGAATGGTATCCTTAAACATCTGGCTGAATCAGGGCTTCTGTGTCTCTATTGTAACACAGCTTTATCAAAGAACCTAAAAATAAAATCCCCACAAGTAAAAGAGATCTTTTCTTCACTCGTAGCTTATTGGTTTTCGGCAGATAACCGCTTGGTTCCAATACTAATTTAAAAGAAAAAAGGCTAAGATACAATCAGCATAAAAGCAATTAGCCAAATTATTTAATGGATTAATATAAATTACATTGTTTAATTACAAGATCAAACAAAATACTGCTGGTTTCAATTAGAGCAATTCAAACCAGTGGTGAAGTAAGGAAAATAACTGATTTTTTGAATGCTGCCATCCAACTCTCTCCAAAAAAGGTTAAATTAACTACATGAAGACATAAAAATTTACAGTAATGACAAGTCACTATACAAATACTATTAGCTATTCAGCAATTTGGATTTTACTACCAAAACTTGCACTAATTGTAATAAGGTACATAGAGAGGTGGGGAGCAAATGAGAGAGGCAGGGAAAGATGTAATCCCAGATCAGAACCAGACACTATCTGGTTCCTGCACAAAGACGGTCCTCTTCGTGTATAAGGTTTTACGCCACTTGGCTTTAAAACTCTACATTACTGTTGGACTTTTAACCAACCCACCTCGCTGACCTTTTCTCCTGCACTTCTTTCCCCACACTGCACTGTCCTCCTCATGGTCCTATTACACAGCATAACCTGCTCATTTTCAGGTACTGTCCACCAAGTCTGATATCTCCATCTGTAACTCCTTGTCTAATCCACCCTCACGTTTGTTCTTCTCCAGTTTCCGTTTAAATTAAATCTCCCCTCCCTATGATCTGCTCTTATTGGCACCTTACCTCTGTAATTGTGTCATTTAATGTGTCTCTTTGCATGAAAAATGCTACAAAGTGAGGACTTTTATCAAGGCTACTCTTCATGAGGGGAATACCAAATTTTCTGTAGCCTACACTAGAACAGTCCAGCAAGAAGATGCACGTCCCCAGCTCATGTGCCCCACTGGCACTCCAGAGCACCACTTCCATGAGGGGTCCAGACAACAGTTTTGCTGCCAAATACCACCCCAGCTGAGTGAGCTGCTCCTTCTTGCCTATATCCATATGCCCTTCCCTGCTGTGGGTCTGCACACCGCTTCTCCTGCCTGAATGGAACCGTCACCGGCCACACACAACCTGTGTGCCAGTCCTGCTGCTCTCCCAGGACACCCGGCGTAGCTGCAGCCATGAGAAGGAGCAAGGCAGCAGCTGGGGTTCAGGGCTCTTCCCCGCTCTCCCTCTCACCAAGGACTGTCTCTGCCCTCTAAGCAAAAGTACTGCCAGAGCCATCTAAACCTGAGCCACAGAAACCTCATGAGGAGCGTGACTCTGCCTGCACCCAGAACAAGGGATTCTGCCTTTAGGCTGTGCAGAAAGAAGCACCTGACTGTTTGATTAGTATTTTGTGTGCTGCTTTGAAGCTCTCTGCAGAGCCCAGGTCCTTGGCCCAGCACAGCTTGCTTCCTACCCTTTCAACGTTACAGCACTGGTTGTTCCATCACAACCTGTCCTCCCACCCATTAACTAGGGTTGCAAAAGAAATCCCAGTGCAACCCAGGCTAAAAATGAACGTGCCCATCATAAGTAGAAGCTTAAATCATTACCTGCCTAATGCATTTGTAGAAAAGAACAATTGTAGGACAAGAAGTGTCACATATACATAACGAACAGCATGACCTTCAGGATGGTCCTGCTTGCTGAAATTAAGGATAGAATCTCAGAAATCTCACATCTTCTGCCCCAACAAACTTCCAAAACAAGAGACAAAATAAAACGTGGGGAGAGGAAGGACAGCAAAGAGCTGCTGTGGCCAAGGTGATGGAGGGCACCAGAGCCGGGTCCAGGGCTCTGACAGCCAGCACCACCTGCTTGGCACTGACATCACAAAGCACACAGGCTTAACAAGTTGGATTTCCCTCTACAGATAACAGCAACCCAGATAAAGAATGGAACTAGCTCTCTATTGAGGGTTTTCATTCACCAAGATGTAACAAAATGCCAAACACCACATGTTTTCAACACTGCTTTCCAATACATTCCAAGAAATATCTTCCTTTAAAGCCACCATCTGTATGAGCACAGCAGATCGATGGCAATGTCTCTTTGGCAAGGGCTGGCACTGCAGTTCAGGTGAGCACTGAATTCACTCCTCATTTTAAAGGTGTTTATGATTTTTTAATGGGTCTTGAGGCCTATCAGGGATGGTTCATCAGAACTCTTTCATACAGGAGGTTTTAGGCTTCTTCATGGGCTGCGAGTGAAACGAATACAAAAGGTGGTTAAAATATAAATTAATCATTTGGCTCTAGGAGTCAGTGGAGATATTTCTCCAGCCAGCTTGTGGCTTGAAAACTTCATATTAAGCTTGTTAAGCTTGTGCAAAGTGTAGTCAGTTAAATATATTTAAAAGAAACAACTCTCAAATCTAAATAATCGTTTCCCTTTTATTCAGCGTTCGTTATTTGGGCTTCTGTTTGGGGGGGGGGAGCAGAGGCGCTGGATGGAAGAGGGGTGGTATGTGTGTGCAAGAGGGAAATCAGGAATAGAGCAAGTAAAACATCTCCAGCCAGACTAAGCCAACAGGAATTATGCTAACTTGCTCCTGTGAATTTGTATGTTGTGTTGGTTTTGCCTGACTCTTTGTACCCACAACAATGTGAGGATGTTGCTCTACAGAAATCCCTGCACAGCCAGGACCAGGGGAGTGCTGCTGGTTTCAGCTCCTGAGCTCTGCAGGCAAAAAAAAATCTCAAGCTTGAGCTCGCTGCAGCTCTAATTAAAAATAAAGTACGGATGACTCATTTCACTGCTCATTGTTAATGGTTAAGCTACTGGAAGAAGCCCTACCGGAGCTCCTCCGGACCCAACAGACTCATGTGCTGCTCTAGCAGGGAGTGCATTTTGTTGAGAGCTGGAGTTGTGGTCACAGGTTAACAAGGACCATTTAGGGCCCTATAGCCAGAAAAATTATTTGCAATATATCAAAACAGAGATCTACGCTGGGGGAGGCAAGAGGGAAATAAACACACACATACAGTGCAATTACAGTAATTTCTTCTTGCATGGGACAATATTTTCACCCACTGCTTCCAGCCCAGAGGTGAAGGACAGTTTCCACTGCAATGAAAACTGAAAGCAACGGAAATGGGGCTGCATAGGTGTCTATTTTTGTGCCACGCTCGATTCTAAACAAGGAGGACTTACTGGACCTGATACTCACATTCACTGTAACCCTTTTATCTTTGCTGCTAAACTCGGAGAAAATTATATGCAGTGTAGGTATGTCCCAAATAGTTCACCAGTACCTATCACTGTGGATCCTGTTTTTCCTGGTATTCCTTATTTCATTTTCTGGTAAAAGCTGAAAAAGTTATACCCTTATCAAAGGTATAAAAGCATGATTTTATATTACATCTGCAGTGCAGTTACCTGAGCCAGCAGCAAGTGAGCTTGTTCCACATATCAGAAACACAACAGCATTAGTACAGACCTCCACACAGGCTACTCTGCTTTAAATTCGCCCTCTCCAGAAACTCAGGAATAGCTCTCAGGAAAGGCAGCTCTACAGTGGACAGTCAAGCCAGCTCATTTGCTCTTAGCTTCATCCTCTCTAGGCTGCACTACACCATGGTCAGTGCGGATCTTCTTCACCCCACGCAGAGATACAACCTCGTCTTTTCTAGAATGCACATAACTGCACTGGGGAACACTTGGAGCACACAGTTTAAGGTTTCTTTCTGTCGTAATGACATTGATAAATGAGTTTACTGTAAATAAAGTTCCCTTCATGTATCTGGTTTCCTTAGGTATTCATTCATCTGGAGTGACTCGTGTTTTATACATCAAGAATTCTTTATTTTTAAAAATGCCAAGAACAATAATCAGTATCTGACATTTCATCACTGTCATACTTCAATGTTATGATCTGCTATTAGAAAATGCATTAGTCCATTTATATTTTATATTCTACTTCTCCTAAAGGTTTTAAAGATATTTTGGTAACACTCTCCCTTCATAGATGGTATTGCTTGAGAGAGAAAACACTTCCAACATGATCAAGAGTTACAGAGTGGGCTATCTATAGCAGAACCTATTGTATTAACAAGACAAGATTTGTTTTAAGTTCAATGGAGAAAAGACACCTTTGAATTTGAGAAGTTAAAGGGTGTTGCATTACCTAGGCACAATAGGGTAAGTTAATGATGAAGTTTCAGTTTTAACTTGGAAACTGCTGGGTTTTGTAGGCTTCAGCCTGTCGCTAATAGGTATATTTTAACGAGATACATGGGGATTTAGGGGAACAACTCCCATTATTGTTAATGGGATTCACACAGCTAAATCCCTGTGCTGGAAATGTTTCTTGTAATATGCCTTTAATACAGCCTCTGTGTGTGTGCACACACATGTATGTGTGTGTCTAGTTAATGTTAAATGTATAAATAGGAACATTAGACTTCCAAGTGTTACTGTTTCATTCCATGGTGTATAACTAAAGTGGAAGCAAAATGCAAGTCCTGAAAGTGTGAGTTTTTGACAGCGGTGGGTAAACCTGCTCTAAATGTTTGGCAGGAACAGGGACATCGCATCAGTCGCACACCTGTGGGCTCACAGGAGTGAGGTCTGCGTCCCTCCTGCACTTTGCTGTGTATTAAGGCAGGGTGACTTTTGTGCAGTCACTCTTCTACTTCCAACTAGATCCCAGGCAGATGAAGGCTATTGAGACTCTGGTCAGTGATACCTGGGATCGATGTGCATTGAACTGGAGAGGAAATCTCTGAAATGTGTCCTGCTGATCAGTTGCTGAGCGGCTGCGGGCTCCTTGGGTAGCGACCTGGCTGGAACCTGGATTGCTCCTGGGGAAAAGCTGGGCCTGTACACTGGAGAGCTGGTTTACCTGCATATGGCTACTACAGCTGCAGCAAATGAATTGCAACAGCTCTGTAAAGAGTTTTCTGAATAAAAGAGAGTTTAATTTTAGAAACATGAAGTACTCTCATATTATTACCCACCAGGTGGTAGGCGATACATGCAGGAAGCAGTCAACCTAAAAGAGACGCCACAAGAAAAGAAGCATGATTATCTGAGGGGCCAAGCAGCACCTTGAAACAGAGCAAACACACTGCATCAAAAGGAGTGGCCACCAGGATGCTGGATTTTCAGAAGTACACCTGAGGGCACAGCAGAACTGAGACTTGAATAGGTACAGAGAGCTGAACATTGAGGGATGAAAAGAAAAACAGACAGTTAAAACTTTTTTTTTTTCCTTACCATTTAATCAGTAAAAAAGAATTAGGAGCAAGTCAAACTCAGGTGTCAAAAATAACATCTAAAATGCTGGCACACCAGATATAGGGATTTGATGAGAAGCATCAACCAAAACAGAATGAAACTATGCAGAGTGGATAGGGCTTATGGGTGGGGGAAAAAAGAGAGCAGAAATTTTATAGTCATAGCTGAAAGTAGTGGCATGCACATGTAAATGTTCACGGGAAAAAGCAATGCTGACCAGGTGGAAACATGCCTCCATGCAAAAAGGACAGCTGAACAAGCCCCCAGACTTGGAAAGCAATGACAAGAACTAGAGCACGAGGAGGACCTACTTTCTGGAAGAGATAAGAGCCAATAAATAAAGGTTTCGTGACACAGAATATGGAAGGCAAAAGAAAGACAATGGATGCCCTTAGTGAAGGTGGAAAACAGAACTCTGTGTCCCAGTGACAGAGACATCCAAGAAAGAATATGCAAATGAACAGGCACAGGGATTTCCAGTGATAATTAAAATATCTACTGAGGTCTGTAGACCATTTAAAAAAAAAACCAACAGGATATATGACCTGAAGAAAAGGCTATTGCCCATGCTGCTGGCCTATTTGTGACTATTACACGATCGGCGACCAACTTGCTTTCATCTGTATGAGACAAGTGGTAATTTAACTCCTGAAGCACTGATAGGCATCAGTCTTAAGTCTAAACAATGGGGTCACAGAAGAATATTCACCTACATACAGAGGAGTCAAAGAAAATAAACAGTATTTCTGGTTTAGAGTGACTTCTGTCCCACTTGTGAACATGGCACTATCAAACAATGACCAGGCTGAAAGACATGAAAGACGTTTGGTCATTTTTAGAGAGATCCATCTCTCAGGCACTCTGAACGCCTCTCTGAAGCAGGTACCCTCTTGTTACCTCCAGGGAATTTAAAATGTAAATTGACTCTAGACTAAGAGAAGGTTTTTATCACTATTTGTGTAGCAACTAGCCCTGGCATCAGTCCTAGAGATGCTTCTGATGGTTGGTGTCATACCAACAAGTAAAAAAGAAAATGTTTTAAGATAAACCAGGTACCTACTGCCCTAAAAGTTTGCCATTACCCCTCCAATTCGTCTGTCTTTTAATGCTGAAAGTGAGGAAAGGTCCTTCAGTGTGGCTGTAAACCCAGCAGAGCAGGACTCAAGCCTAGACCTGCTGTAACACCCATGTAAGTGTTCCACCTTCTGGGATAGAATATTCCCACTGCACCACTGGTGCTCTCCTATTCTGCATAATTTATTAAATATGAACGGAGTAAGGAAAGAAGTTACTCTACAGCCTGGTTAGGGCAGTGACACAGAAAGAGACACGGTAAATTCCTGACTCAAAGGCAGCCATTTAACCTGCAGCTCCTGGGCTGGCTGGGTGTGCTGGCCAGAGCCTGTCCTGTGGCAGCAGCAACTGCTACGGGGCCTTGTTAGTGCCACCTGCCAATGATTCCAGCAACTACTGGAATGGCAAATGTTCTCCAGCAGCCTCAATTTATTTTGATAATGCATGCACTTAGTATAAAGATCTACGAAATGGATTCAGACCTGTCTGAAGCAATCACCAAAGTGAAAGTATTTTGACCCTTCAAAGTAAAAAAGATTCCCTCTTATTTTACTTCGCTGTTTCCTTCTGCAAACTTCAATTTTGATTTGAATGCCATATTCATTTTGATAACAGATCACTCTTCTACTTCCATATCTCACTGCCAAATGGGACTCACCTGTTATCTCTGATTGCAGGCAATTCGAACTTAAAGCAAGCCTGTCTATCACCTACTGTTTTAACAGCTGATTAATTAGGGCTACAGGGATCCTGTGGAGAGCTTTATCTGAAGAGCGGCTCAACCATTAGTAGAAGAAACTTCCTTGTACACTCCTAGCTCAGATAACAAAGTAAGATAATAGTTCACAATCCTCCTCCAGCTAATACAAATAGAGGCACTCCCTCTTATCCTAACACATGAGTCAAACAAATCCCCATGATATAGTACTATAGTGCTGAATTCTCCAATGTTTCTGAAAATGAATATCAGACAACATGACATATTGTTAACCAAAGTGTTACTAACAAGGATAAATTGCCTCTCTTCCTTCCCCTTCTGTCTTTTTATTCTCTCTCTTTTTTTTTTTTTTTTTTAATTAACATTGAAAGTAGCCAGTTCCTAAAGAAATCTGAGGATGCACAGTGGTCCTGTTCCCATTTTGGGTTACCACTGCCAACTAATGAATCCTATCTTTGCCTGACAAATACTTTAACTCGCTCCATAGTATTTTTTTGGATGATGATTGGTGATCTAGTCCATGAAATTCACCATTTTTTCAGTGTTAACTCATCTAAATTTGTTTCATCTATGTTTCTGCATCCTGCCCATGAATTGTCCTTATCTTTTCCAATGAATTTGGAACCCATACAGATCCCTATAAGGCAGGTCCATGCATCCAATGCATCGACATGCAGAGCTCAGTTGTGCAAGGCAGTGTAATGCTCCTGAAGCCAAAACATGGTTTGGTTCCAACAGTGATTAAACAAATTAACCTGAAGAAAGGCCTCTCAAGTATGAATGGCACACTGGGTCAGTGGCAACATGCATCTCAGGAATTCTTTAAATCCTTGGCTTCCAGAACGTGGCTTCCTTAAAAATCCACTACTAGCCAGCCTCACTGAAGGCAATTATCTGGGAAAGTGGGCATTTTGTCAAAACACACCCATAGACTCATACAGGCTCAAAATCCTGCTGCTGCCTATAGGAGCTTTAATTCCAGTTAAAAAAACAAACAAATGAAACAACAAAAAACCCAACCCCTGATTTCTTGCCCACCTCCAAAATAACCCAGCCAAAATCCAAAAACCAAGAAACAAAAGGGCTGTAACCCTGCAAAAGCTTTTTTTTTTCTTTTGCTTTTAATAGAGAGCCTGCATGAAGAACACAGCATTTGCCCATTTCTGAAATTGCAGCCCATCAGCAATAAAGGCAGTATTTCTAGGAAGCTCAATATAAAATCTCATTGGCCATGGCTACAAAATCATCTCTCATTATCTCATTATCATTTAAGATTTCAATGCAGGTTTTTTATGGTACATTTCCAAATTCCATCTGGATTGGCTGGGTTTCAAATGGCTGAAACAACACGATGTTACTTCAGGATGCATTCTCATCTAACTGAATCAACCCAACGCACTCAGAGACGTCACTCATTCTCTAGGTAGGTACCTTGGTATTTTGCAGGCTTTTGAAGGTAAGAGAAGGCACCAAAAGACTTGAAGGCACTGCCACCTTCACCCAAAAACTTAAATAGGGATTACTATATCATTAAATCTTTACCATCAGGAAGATATTGCTACGTCATAAGGAAAAGAGAGTCAAGGAGTGTACTTCCTACAGAAGTCAATTTTACAGCATGGAACTGAACAGAAAAGAGAAGGAATAAATGCATCCATATCCTTGATAAGACATCTACGTTTTCGAAAGCACTTCGTACTGAATGTCAGGACTGTTGATCTATTTCATACATATTTTACCAATTAAATGAATGTCATATTAATCTTTTCTAAACAACCTTGCAATATCCATCTGTTTGAATGATTTCTCAAGAAGAAGATTAGAGATTTCAGTGCCTGATTCACATATGTTACTGAAGGCATTACCCTGGCAAGTCGAAGCAAGTGTAGAATTGCCAGCCAGGCTGAAGGAAGGAGGCTGGTTTAGACCTCGCTCTCAGAGGCCCAATAACACCACCACTGTGATTCACTTGTTACTTTCACAAGCACTGATCTATTTTTTTTCCCCACATACAACAATGATGAATAAAGCATCAGCAAAACTCAAATTCCAGAGAATCTAATTTCTGCCTAGGATCCTAGCCAGGTGTTTCCTACAGTTAGGCACCCCTGGCCTAGAGGTGCTCAGCATGGAGCACCACACTCACAGGGTGCTGGGCAGCACTTGAATTACCGTTTCTGCATGTGGGGCCAAAACCTGTCCTCATGGATCAACACAGTCTTAACCTGGATCAGCTTCCAAACTGTGCACTGTGATTGAAATCGTATTTTACCTGACCTATAACCATTATACACCTCAGTGAAACATAGAGATTCAGCAGAACAAAAATGTAATTCCTTTGTCTTTTTCAAGGGAAAAGGCCTTGCATATATTTTAGTGCTTTGGAGAACTCCTTTCTCCAGAATCCGTGCCAGGACTAATGACATATGGTATCTTTCCTAGATTTGCAAGTTGAAAAGCGAAGGAGAAGACCCCTTTCATTACAGCATAATAGCACGGCTGCGATAGTTCAATAGCTGTAATGAAACATGACAACCCAGGGCTGCTTCCAGGGATGTTTCCAGACAGCATCTGAATTCCACACTTTGGAACATGTGTTAAGTCACAACTGAATGCAAAATTCCTATACATTTGGGGGGAGGGGGATCATCTTAATTTTCATATTTTGTAATGATCAGCCATTTTCAAATCACCAGTTTCCACAAAATGTTGTAAATGGTTACTTGTTCTCAAATAAACATATTTTTTTCCCTTATTGTCTTGGGATACTTAAAAACATTTCCCTGAGACCTGGCCCTGTAATCTGTGGCAATGATTGTAATATTTAAATAAAGAGCAGTACATGCAGTCACAGTTGAAGGGCAAAAAGCAAGAAAAAAATAAAAAGATTTAAAAAAAGCAGTATGCATGTGTCTCCTGTCCAGCTGGAGGGTCTGAGTTCAGATCTGGCTGCTGAAACCTGTTTTTAGGTGTGCTTCTTATGCATGCAAAATGCAAATATATATGGTGCACTGCAGTTTAAAAGTATACACATGTATCAAATACCAACATGCAAATCAGGATCCTCTTCTCTGTATCCTAAATTTAGATCCTATTCACCCGACTGGCACGGCTTACATGGATTTACAATACTTTATTTATACCAGCCAAAGATTCTGACTATGAGTGACCAGTTTGTTTTACATAGAACCACTTGCCTTGATATTTAAATATCGTGGCCCAGGTCAACCAAAAGTCACAAAATTTTCTCACTACTCCTAAGACCTACAATGACAGATTCTCTTTGGTTAATGTCTGCTTGGAAACTATAATGGTGAAAAATTCACCACTTTCATTAAATGAAAGCTCAGACTGTCATGTTAACACGTGACTCCAGAAGTTAATGACTTGAAGAAAAACGCTAAGTATTTCTATAAACTCAGAGAGAAAAATACCCACAGCTGATGACACTGACTGTGCACCCACTGGTGCACTTGTACAGGCAAAATTCCACCTCAAGTCTCATGCAGACATATGAGATAAATCCTGCAGAAACAGGGTTGTATGTGATGAAAGACAAAGCAAACTCCTTCAGCTTGGCTCCCAAAACACTGGGTTGGAGCCCAGACTTTGATGCTTCCTGGTTAAGAAGTGAAAATGCTAAACAAACAAACAAACAAACCAACCAACCCCCTATAGATTAGCAGGACTGCTGTAAGTTAACACTTTTCAAATTGCTTGTAAGCGACGGGGTTCTTCCATGGGCAGACTGTAAACACAGAGTGGACAGAGTCCAAATTCAACCATTTGCCAGCCTTCATCTTCAGTGTTAACTTTAATTAACAAACAAAGGCTTCATCTAGTATTTCTCAAAAGTTGATTTTTCTTTAAAAAATAAAAAAATCTCTTTGCCCTCATTTTTTTCCTCTCTCCACTCAAACCTTCTTAATACTCCTGTGGTGGCACTAATAGGATTCCATTATCTGACACATAGTGAGTCATCACAAAGAAACAAAACCTTGCTTCCCTATGCAGGAGTCAAGTACCTGCTCCTTTGTAAGGTCTCTGCAAAAAGGCCTCTGTTCAACTTAATTCCTCTCTTTACTGCCATGCTATAAAAATAGGGGCGCTTGAAAATGAGTATATAAATACAGGGTGCACAAACAGCCAACAAAAGTCACATAAACAGAAAACATATAGCTGGTTGCATTTTTCATTGCAAAGTCCACACCAGCTGGTCAAAGGTTCAAGGACTGTAGTAATTTTTCCAAACTTACTAGCATATACTTTGATATTGTCCTAGGCCTGGATCTGTGATTTGACTATAAAGAGAAGGCCTTGGACAATTTAGCTTTGCACTCTCTCTGCAGAGCGCACTTAAAGCTGAACACAGAAAGTGAAATTAGACAAGAATTAGTCAATTTAGAAATAACTTGTACAAGCCCATTGAAATGCAAACTCTGGAAAATGCAAACAAACTACATATGATTTTAGCTATTATTGTACTGATAGGGTCAAATTCTAATCTCAGTGACCTGGGTCCATCTGCTTTGATCTCTTAAAGGATTGAACACATCTGCCTGAGAATGGACTCAGTAATTATATGTTAGCTGTGAGCAAAATCAGTCACAGCGAAAACAAACACCTGCGCTGCTCTCAATTGATGGCTCACATATTCAAAAGTATTTTACATCTTTTAGTTTGGATTCTAAACTTCCTGCAAATTTGGAGTGATAGTGCTGAAGACAATGGGGATTTCTATTGTTGTAATGAAGGACAGAGTCCGTCCACAGAGATATATTTTTAATAAAATCTTCAAACAGTCATTTTAAGTGAATTTCACAATGTCTTTACTCAAAAATGAGCTGTTCACTAACTGAAAGTAACAACCAAAAAGCAAAGTTAAGGGATGAAAAAAAAAGGTTGAAACTGTAGGGACTGGGATATTTAATCATTGATAGCACTGACTGAATTGTAAAGAGGCTCAAAAGAAGGTGTATGTGAATGGAGATGTCAGATTAGCTTTCCTACTGGTTGGGATTTCAATAACCGACAGTAGATAAGATACAATTAGTATTCATATATTGAGGCCAGAGATTTGGAACCAGTTTTCAAAGTATTGTCTAGCCTTGAAAAAGTATGAGCTGCTTTATTAAATTTTTACAAAATATGTATTTTAATAAAACGCACTTCACTTCACAAGAGGAGGAAAAGTGCCGGATGATTGTCTTAATGTTTCAAACACCAGAAAACCAGCTGAGAAGCAAATGATTTTTGAGAGTCCTGGAAACTGCACGACTGATCTATCAAGACTTCCACTGTACTTGAAAGGTCCATGGGTCACAACCGCAGGAAGTCACATTTTGAGACCCAGCTATGAAGTTATTCGAATGGCCCGAAGATATATCCCACATCAAATGGCTGACCTCCTGCACTTGCATACTGCAGGTCAGCTTACATTTTTTAGCCAGAGGCCCTTGCTGATTCCCTTTCATAATACCCTGGAACAAAGAAACACACTCTCAACTTTCTGGGAAGTCTCCCTGGGTTACCTAGAACTCAGCTTGGCAGAACCGAGCACAGCAGCTCTTACAAACAAGTTCATCCCTTTCAAAAGGAGGCAATAACAGGGTACATGCAAATGCTGCTTCCCAGCCTTTTCAGAGACCGCTCGAAACAATTTCTCCAAGTGGAGTTTCTGACTGCCTTTAACAATTTCTGTCCCAAACTCTGCATTGCAAAAGCACTTCAGATGATTTGGCTTTGAAGAAGTAAAATGATGACTTGCATAAATACTTTCCTAAAAAGCTCTCAGGTCATCCCTGAGTCCTTTACAGGAGATCTAAAACGGTCTTACCAGCAAAACTTGCAGCAACACAGCGAGCTTTCTGCAGACAAACAATCCAATAAGTAAAATTTCTGATAAAACAGAAAACTGTGCCACTAAATGTCATATGCACCACAGAGTAAATCAATTAGAAGTAATTTTTCAAATGTTAGAGCTTCATTTACTCTTCAGATTTCTTTGGTCTATTCAGAAATGTTCACTGCAGTGAAAAATGATACTGGAAGTTTATGCAACATACATTTGATGAAAAATTATGGAATTTTTTTTTTAAATCTGTGGCACCCCTAATGCTGCCTTCCACTCGTGCACTGTATCACTGTCGTATCACTGCTTTAGCTACATTAATATGTGGGACAACATTCTCCAGTCTAACATCCACAGAACTGAATACTCGCAGAGCACGGGATTCTACAACATAGGAAAATATCACAAGTGGTTTAAAACAGTCATCGATGTTATTATTCATTTATACTATTCATTAGTGCTCTCCTGTATTAATTTCAGTCTACATTAAACAATGAATTTTTTGCCTCTAAAATTAAAACATAATAAACTGTGATTCTGTTAACTGCTCAGAACAGAACAGTAAAATATACCATCAAATGCAGGAAATGTGAATAAGTAAAGATCATGTCCCCAAAGCTTTCAAAAGTCCACAGCCTGGCTGATTTTTTTGTTTAGTAGAAAGAATAAACTTTGGGGTTTTTTTCTTATTATTATTTTATTTGTTTGTCATGAGATTATGTAGTATGTATCTAATATATTAAAGCTTCACAATTTAGTATTCACATTTTAGGGCCATCCATTCTCCTGCCTGAGTCAGATTTAAATTAAAAAAAAGTAAATAATAGAAGGCAGGGATTTATCTATGGAGGCACTATCAACAAGTTAAAAAAAAAAGAAAATAAAAGCAACCAAGAAAGACATAAACCCAAAGACCAGAGCACCTGCAAACACTAAATTAGCATTCAGACAAAACTGTTTTATAGGGCATTAAAACATTGCCTCCTAAAGAGAAACAAAACCAATACACAAGAAAATCATTTGGATTTAATTTTAACTTCCTCTATTCTGCATGAAAGTTAGGTAAATTGCCACAGAATTACAAAGACACTGCAGCACGAAAGAGCTTGGCTTTCCTCTATTTCATATAAATGGACTGATACGAAGATGAATTGTATTTTCTGTGAGTTTATTACATTTATTTTTCTCTTACATAGGGCAGTTATGAACAAACTGAATTTGTCTCCTCTGGCTCTCAGCAAGGACGTGTACAGTGAAACTACCACTCCTGAAACACGGATATTTGTAACTGGGCTCTCCTTTATCCCACTGGAAAACTTTTAGATTCACTTTTCAAATGTACATTTTTCACTTTTCAAATGTAAAGTTTGGAATTGGTGTTTTGTTGGTTTTTTTTTTTGTTGTTTTCTCCAAACATAAGTCAAAAAGGTTGTGGCAGTTCAGTTCAGAAGACCCTGGTTTATCCAGCTCCCTGGGCTGCTCCCAACCTCAGGGACCCCAGAGCACCTTCACAAAGGATGTGGTAGCTGACTTCAGAGATGACTTTGTCCCCCTCTGAAGGTCATCGTCTCAACAGTGAAAAAGCACCAGCTTCCATGAGAGCAAAATAAAGCACAGCACAGGACCCTCAGGTTCCCAGTAAGGAAAGACACTTACCAAATACAGAGAAGTTAAAGAAACCCTGCAAGCTGAGTCCAAGCACTGGGAAGAGTTTCTGATTCAAGTCATTGACCCATTGACATAACTTGCTTGGAAAGTGTTTGTTTTCCAAATGCTGCTTGAAAATATCAGGTTTTTATTATCAAAGGCTGAAATCCCGTGAAAACAATTACTTGGAAAAAAAAAGTCACAAGTGTGCAGGTTTAGTGAAGATAATGTTGGTGGCACTGTGGTGCTGCTTGTAAATACCTTGTTCCTGAGGAGAGACTGCAGCAGGCAGATCCCAGCAAAAGCAGTGTCCTTCCTGCCACAGGGACATCCTCCAGCGAGCCTCCAAGGAGCCACGCTACTGGGAACTGCTTGCATATATTGAACAAGAAAATTTTTTTCTGGTTATTTCAAGCTGTAAAAAAACCTCCCAAAAAACCCCAACCAAACAAAAAAACCCCCAAAAATCGGCCTGTGCTCACACCTACACTCACACCTAGGAAAAAGAAGGATTGAAAAGAACTCTCTCTATGTGTGTACACACACACACATACACACACACACACACACACGTTAGCTATTAAAAATATGGGTGTGCTTAGCAGCTGAATAGACCTCTTCTATTTGGAGTATTTTTTAAATACAATTCCCAAAGCTTAGTCCACATCATTAATGCCGTGAAAAAGTGAGGCTACTGTGTGGCTTCAAAGCATAATCTTTTTTCAGAAGAGTAGACATCTGCCGCATTCATTTTACTGCAGAGGTTTTATAGAAAGAAATTAAATAGGAGAGAGGCATGTCGGGGGAAGGGGTTTTTTTTTAATGTACAGGAAAGAGTTCTGCCCTCACGTTAATATAATAGCCATCAGTAAAAGAGCACTGGGACAGGCAAGCTGGGCTTTGCTCTCCACTTCGGTGGGTCAGATGGGCTTATTCAGGAGAGTCATTTAGGTGCTGTGGCCAGGCTGCAGCCCTGGGAACCACCACTCTGCTCCTCTCCTGCAGTGCCTCTGTGCCTGAAAAGTCTGGCTTAGAGAAAGCCATTAACCAAAACCATTTCTATTAACTGGTTTCATATGGGGATGAGTGGACCTGGGAGCAATCACATGCATAGGGAGGCTGGTGATCTGAGAAGAATAATACACAGGTAGGCGAGAGGCTGCACAGAGCTACAACTTCTCTTGCCTGATTTCTCAACAACCAGGACAAGGCACGTGACTCCAGCTTCACTCTTCTAATGGTCCTGTAGTTACACCCTGAGTCCTTCAGGGCAGCCTGTCCACCATTCACCATCCCAGAGCCTGAGGAGGGCTCAGCCAGGTGCCCCATTGCAGCCACAACAGCTCCATAACAGCAACAGCAGCCTTAGGGCCTCATCCCTCTGCCCTGCTGCCATAAGGCACCTCCTGGGGATGTCACCAGGATTTTAATGCTTAGGATGTAGCTGTTACTTAGCCAAGGCAGATATATGCTTATCAAAGTATCTGAGCTACTGTGCTTAGAGCCACTGACAGACTTCTATTGTTCTGCTGATTACAAACTGACATGCAGGAGGGAAGGCACTGCAGCTGCCCATGCATAAAAGGGGATTTTCTCAGGGATACACCGACAGGACATCCTTCCACTGCTTTTCCCTGCACATCATTTGTCACTCAGCTCTATTACACAAGTCTGCTGTAGCTGAGGTTTCCAAAAACAACATTCCAGAATACTGCATCATCCTGGACTAGAAAGCAAACATGAATGCCTGGTTTCCCTCAGCCCTAAAATTCAATGTGTGTATACAAGAAGCTGATGATTATTGATTTCAGAGTCATGTAATATTATCAGATATCTGAAAAACATGTGGAAAGGTAGAACCGATGTTGCTTTTCAGGAGAGGCTACAGATACAGAAGATCACCTTAAAATGCTTTTGAAGTTGCTGCAGACCAGGAAAAGAGGGGTTGTTCTCCATGACCGGGCAGCCCAACCAGACAGCAATAGCAGCTGCAGTAAGGAAAGGGACACCTTAAACCTTTGGGAACAAAACCTGATGGTGGGACCAGAAAAGTACTAAACCTGATTGTTGTGGAGCCTCCACTGCCACAGGGCTCCCAGAGGAGTATGGATAAGCAGCAGCCAGGAATGATGTGAACACAGTTGTCTTCTTTGAGGCTGATGGAAAAACCAGATGCCTTCAACATAATAATGCTGCTACTCCACATCATCACACCTTGGATTCACACCATTGCTTTCTGTGAGGGACCATATCCAGGCTCACAAAGACACACTGCTAACCTGCAGAAATTTAACCTGCTGCAGCCATTTGGGTCTCAAGGGAAGCAAGATACAAAGCTTTTAATTGCTTTAAATGTTTTGATGTTGACAAGATATGTTTTAAAACAACTTTTTCCAGGAGAAAAATATTTGCCAGTATGCTGTGACTCTGATTTCTGTATCCAAAATAAAAATTAAAAAAAATGAATCCCTTGGATTATTTTGCCTTCTTGAGAACAAGTTGCTGCTCAAGCATTTACCTGACAATAGATGATGTAATTTCTCTTAAATCAACAATAAGATGTTGAGATTCAAAGTCAGCTTCAACCTGATTGATAATGTTTGAAAGGCACAAAACTGACAGTGCAAATACTCTGAGTTCAGAAAGTTGAGGCAGAGAACAATGAACAGAAAAAAAATAGAAAAAAAAATTGAGCTGCACAAGAAATTACAACACAATCACTGCTCCAGCTATAGTACAGCAAAATGATGAGCTGAAGTATATCACTACCATGAAAATATTACCTCAAAGTTAAGAATTAACTTGAATTAACTTAACTTCTTGAATTAACCAATATTACCCTCAAAAGAAAAAAAAATTGTAGTATATACTGTTATACCAGGTAAATACTGAATTTTTTTACCATCCTGCGTCCACAGTAAGGCTCAGATTTCCAGATCTTTTACTACAACTCTTACAGACAGATTTCCAAAACAGCTGTTAGTTAAGTAGGATGAGAAATATTGAAAAGTTGGTGCTCATTATGTGATTTTGAAATGACAAACTTTTGAAATAGAAAAAAAGGGATGTGTTTGTCTATTAGAACTCTCTCAAAGGGAGCATTAACATCCGTCGAGCTGCTTCACTATCACTTTCTCTGTTAAAGTCTAGTGCCTGCTCTAGAATAACATGCACCCCACTTTTTTAGTCAAGCTACATCCCTTTAATTTTCATTTTAATCTTTTGCATCAAAACAAAAACTGCATCTTATTGTAACTAATATAATTTATTTATACTTGATATCATTTGAAAAAGTGATGACACACCAACAGCTCAAGCATGAAGCATTTTTAATTCTTCAGATGAAGTGACAGATGATTATCAAATAACATTTACTTAATATTTAAATAATAACTAAAAAAAAATCTGTTGCTTTTAAAAAGCATACGAAACATAAAATGGAATTCTTTATTCTATCTTCTGTGGTTTGGAAGATACCTGGGGTGACAGGTCACACAGTCACAGAAACTTGAGCAATCAGTCCATGCCTCTGTGTGAAACATTTTCTGTGATGTATTGCTCATTTCTTGCCTACACTCTTACCAGTCACTGTTTTCATCACTTGCCTTGTGTTTATCCATCTCCTAATTCATTACTCTCCCTGACAAGCCCTTTCTTGCTCAATAATTTTCTTCCCCCGCTCTCTACCATCTACTAGTGACAAAATTTTTTCTAAACATAGAGTAAGTTGGGTTTTAATTATTCAATCCGCTTTTTAAACATTTTCCGTTTACTCTGGTGTTCTAACGTTAAAATTAAAAAAAAAATAAAATTCAAACATTTAGTAAAGTAATTCTGAAATTAAGCATCATGAGCCAAATGGGGCCACCAAATGTGGGATGAAAACACAATGGAAAGAGAAAGAGGAAAAAATTGGGCAAAAATCTACAATGCCATCAAAAGTAGAGAAACCTGGAAACTGCCTGTGTACCATTATCTCCATGTTCAAACACAAGCCACATGGCCAAAACACCCAAATCCTCATTTTCAAGGTGTGCGTTGGCTTCTTTTTCCATCCTGTTGTTTAACATTGGCCTGATAAAGTGAAACATTTTCACCAGGAAAATCCTAATGTCATGACAGTTGGATCTAAAGAGCTCTTCTGAGGCCTATTCAAACTTTTGGCACATGCTCCTGTTCTGTCAGGTCTCTCATGCATCTGCACAGATTTTTTTTCAAGTTTGCTTATTGGTTCCAGAATTTAGCAGTCATGCTGCTGCTTCAGTGGCATCGCAGTAAGAACAGACTGTAGGGTTTTGTTTTTGCAGAGAGTAACTGGGTGGGGAACTGATTCTGGTTAATAGAAGGATTTGGCTGGGAGCCTTTTGCTTTGGCTTTTTTCCAGCAGAAAAAATGCCATTTGTGATCTGACAACAGGGTTTCTCTTGACCAATTTGGCTCCTCCCATAACTAACAATAAACCTTGATTGCTTTATTTCCAGCTAAGTTCCAAGGAGTTTTTCTCCTCCACCAATGAGCGGGAGATGACAGCACATGTGAATGCAGGGAGTTCAATCTACTGGGGAGGTGATTTGGATCACCCAGTTCGTAGATGAAAATTGAATTAACATATGGGTGATAAAATTTTATGCAAATTTTTATCCTCTACGAAAAAGAAAATACCTAAAAATCTTTTTATGTGGAAGAACTGATGAGATTTTGGCTACAGAACAACCAGTTTCTGAAGCTTCACAGATTCCAGAATTGTCTGTCTTGGTAATGTCAAAGACACAGAACAGCACTATCTTTCCTTTACTTCAGTCCTTGTAGCTAGAGTGAATCACAGGTCAACAGAATTCTGATAAATGAAACATTTATTTTAATATACATCTATTATTACCCCCCTCACCTTCTAGAATAAAAATGCAAACGAATTTCCAATTTAAGTAAACACTTCCTTTGATCTCCATGCAGACAGTGCCTGTTGTCTGGAAAGGGAATTAATATTCTCTAAGTGTAGAAGTAATAGTTTTACCACAAAAATCCATTGAAAAAGTGCCATCACTTGACTATACCAGTCTGAAAAGTTAGAGAAAGAGAAAAAGACCAGTTTAAGCCAATGGAAATGAATATTTCTGTTGTTCTTAATGTTGGTGATGGGTTCTGAAATACCAGTTTGCACAAACCTCTATATCATTTGTCCACCCAGTTTATGGACGTAGTGATCCATAAAACGTAATGTAAGAAACGAAAAATAATCCTCACCTCCCCAAAATCCCTGAAAAATGGCGCAAGAAAAGAAATTAAACGCATTACTAAAACATTTTCTCTCAGAATGCATAGAAAAAGAATGTTTAGGGAAATATTCAAAATCATGTTACTTCTGCTACACTTCATTTTTAAAATGCTCTCTGTGACTGCCTAAGTTCCTTTGACAGAAATGCTTATTTCAACACTTAACTGTATCAGACAAGAGAAATCCCTGCACATGGTGAACCTTCCTCCTTTACAACAAATTTAGTAGTGGACCTTAATACTGTGCCACTATTAAAAACATTTTGATTGTGCATTAAAAGGTCATGCTCATTTTCTAAGCTTTCCCCGTAGAAAACATGCATTTCTACTATATCTGCACTGTAACTTGAGGGCTGCATTCACTACAATTTTCTGAGCTGTGGGGCTATAATCTTCCTTTTTGTTTACTTGTCAACAATATTAATGCTTTCTATTTTCAGCACTTTACTCTTTTCCCGCTCTGAAGATATGTCAAGAGGCAAAAAAGTACACTTAGTACTTGAATATGTAATGCAGCTTCATCTTTAGGCATATTTGTCATTATTTAGAGGTTAAGAATTTATACTTATTTCATAAACATACCATCAGTATATGCTAACTAAATTTATACATGGTACATTTCTTACATTTAAATAGAAAATAAAATTTACTATCAAGAAGTGAATGGGCATTAGAAATATTTTCCAACCATTACGTTCTTTCCACATGCTTTTTCCAAGCCTTAAAGGACCCCAAAATTTGGTACTGCTAAACCAGGTAATCAGAAAAATGCTGAAAGATAACTCTGACGAAGAATTCTATTGTAGGGTGCAAAGAATACTGAAGCCCATTAGTGTGATAGGTGGTTGTATCGCGCTCTCTATAAGCCTGAAAATATTTCACATGAGCTGAGTTAAAAGTTTCCATTAATCACTGTCAGCAACAGAAGCCAATTCCCATAACAGACTATTAATTTATGCTGTACTCCACTTTGTTCATGAATGTGGCATTTCATGACATTAGTCAGAAAAAAATTACTAATTTAAGATCCAAGATTTTTGCTGTACTCCTTTACAACGTCACTGTTTCACTACTGGCAATATAATTCATAACTCGGAAATGCCAGGAGTCCTTCCTTTGGCAAGGTCCTCATCTTTCCGAGATCTTTATCAAAGAGTATTAAAACTGGTTGAACTCTTGGCAACATCTTTTGGAACTCTTGGGAATTTTAGCACTTCCCAATCAAAGGGTCCAGATATCTGACACACCATAATGCTTCAGGGCTACTTCTTGAACTGTGATACCTCACAGAACATGATACTGGCATTTGGTCACAATGTCTTTTTTTTATATTTGAGATTGACACTTGCTGCAATTACCCTTTCTGCAAGATTCTGCTCCAGAGATGCGCAGCCTCTCAAATTACTGACAGCCCTGCCACAAACCTGACTTTGTTCTCTTAACCAACTACTCCCCATGGCATTTCATTAAAGGGACATTTTGACTGAAAGCAGTCTTGCCAAATACCTTTCTACTCATAAATTGGTTTGTCATTCCACTTCTGGCTGTCTTTGTTGAATGACATGCAGATTTGGAGGTAATCCAATTAACAAGTGGAGCAATTAATAGCACAAACTATCTTCATGCTAACTTTGAGATAAAGGGTTAAGCATTTTCCAGTGACATGAGATCTAAACAACAAATTGACAATTCTTACATTTATGCAGCCTCTTCCACCACAGCTCTCTCAGCATCTTAAAAACTGTGAGTTTTTGCCAGTTATTGTTTCTCATGGAATCGCCCTGGGAACTCAACATGATTTTTGCATCTACACTCAGCACAAAACTTATTTGTATGGAAGACAGAGATACCACCCTCATCTGCCTTAAAATGAAGCATTGGTTTAACAAGTTACAGAAACAAGGAAGGACCAGCTTAAGACAACGGACCTTAATTTTTCTTTCATTCTTTCTGTTGGTGATCAGTTCTGAAATACCAGTCGAACAATCTTCCACCACTTTTTGAAATATTACACTTCATCTCTTGAGAAGAGTAGAGGTTATTATGCAGACATCTTGCCTGAGTTCATTATCAGTCCAGTGTGTTTAATACAAGAATTCCTCTATATTCTAAAAAAAAGGGTCCAAACAACAGAGCAAGTTTCCCCCCCACTGACTTTTCCGGAAGCCAAAGTCAAGTAAAATATTAGTTGTGATAATTTTACAAAAGAAAGATTTTTGATTATTGAAATATCTTCCCAGGGCAATTTTGTGCTTTCCTTGCTGCTATGATAAGCATCAGGGGAGAAAAAAAAAATTCAGCTCCTTACAGAAGAGAAACTGTGTCATACCCACCTTTTAAAAGTGAGTCTTCCAGGATCAAAGCAGAACACAGCAAAAGCTTTAGAAAAACTGTGCTGTTTTACATCAGGGCTGAATTTAGCTCCACATCTTTGGCTAAGACTTTAAAAGGTAGCAAAAGAGAATGAAAAACAAGGACAACACAAGGTCACTATGATGGAATGAAAATAACTGATGAAAACTTGCTTTTTATTTTTCCTTCCAACGTTCAAAAAAATTGTTGTTTAGTTAGTCAAAATGCTAATTTTACCTATATGGCGAGAAACAAGGAGTATAAGAAGGCAGTGGCTCAACTGAACTGTGTGCTTGAGCAGAGATTGAAGGACAAACTCTCGAGAAAATCAGCTAAACAAACAAAAAGGAATCATTAAACCCGTTGACTGCCCTAACTGTGGCTCCACTCACTTCTGCCCTCGATAATCACTTCTAGATGTGTTATTTTCCATTTGTCCCAGCTGGCATTTGGTGTGTTTGGATGGTTAATTTATTGGCAAATATATTAAAGATAATTCAGGGGACTGCTTATTTCCGTCACAAATTCCAACCTCTATAGTATCAGGAGCACACAAAACAAATTACTGCATCCCAGGATATGGACTTACGCTTGACCACTTGATGCCAGTTGACACACTTGTTAAAGTACTCAGTAGGTCTCCAGTGACCTATTGTATGTCCTGAAAGGCATTCCTGCTGACAATCAGTCTGCATTTCATCCCAAAAGGGATGGGTAAAGTAAGGTTTATTTGCCAGGGAGATGTTCTCTCACTTTCACATGTTCCTAGAACAAATAGCATATCTGTACTTCTTAACGTTAAATATTTGGACTTTACTATTTCCTTTCATTGCAATTGAATTTCCATTCAGGCCTGGAAATGCCAAACCCCAGCTTGGTCTCATGAACAGCTGTGAGTAGGATCAGAAGTGACACTGCTTGAAACCTCACAAAGGCAGAAAAACACTTTTCCGAGATTTGCAGTTCAGTAGTTTCATGCTAAAGAACCTTGAAAAAGCATCCCTGAGCATAAGTGCCACCCCAGCTGACAAAAATACCACAACTCCCCACCAAAACCCAAATGAAACAAGTCTCTTACAGAATGTCCAGTTTGTAGAGCTAAAGGGAAGCCTCAGACTGCTTGTGAAAATTTCCTTTCACCTGTCTCCCCTAAACTTCAAGCTTCCTTATAAGCTTTTCAACACTTACAAGAATACTATGAAAAACAAAGACAGAGAAGAATTGTTCTTGGATTACTGGGACATAAATACTAGTCAAGATTATGTTGATTTATCCAGACTATTCTTACAGATCCCTGCTAATGCGATATCCCTCATTTTGAAACCTAGTTGCAGTCAAAGAGCAATACTCAAAACATCCAGAAGTCCTCAATCTTTTTCTAGTCATCCTCTTCCTTCTACTGGAAAATGAGGTCTAAAAGGCGCAGTGCTACTCTTCAGCTCTAGATTATATAAACTGCAAAAGTGCTTGAAAGCTGTTTCCCAGACTCTTGTGGGGTCTTCATAGCTGTAGTGCCTTCATCACTGTAAAGCACTGTCAGACTCCTGTAAAATGGCAAGTGAGGGTGGAACTTGTCGAGGCATTTATGTGTCTTTGACTGCATCACAACTTTCCTCTCTATTTCTTTTTCTCTGCGTAATTTTGCCTGCTATGCATGTTCTAGATTTAACTGCATGCAGCTGCTTGCCCGCTGGATTGGCCTCATGGCCGTGCAGTTCACTGGGTCATGCCTCCAGAAAAAGTAAAAATCTAAACACAGAGGAGTCCTGTCCTGAAGGAACAGTGAAGAAATCAGACAAATACGCCCTGAGCTGCAGAACACTTGGCACCAATATATGTAAAAGAAGAATGAACTCCAGTTCACTTGCAGACAAATCCTACTGCCTTGGCACAGTTAGTCTGACAGCTAGAGCAGTTCTACGACAGAGCATAAATCAGATCTTAATCATTTCATCCCTTTTTTCGGAGGAGCACAGCTGGTAGGATCAGAGCACACCAACCGGGACGTGCCATTTGATCACTTCTATTTCCTAAACCTTGAGGTTTAAAGGGAACCTTAGACCATTGGCTACGTCTGAGTTAGCAAATTCTTTAACACTGAGGCCAACTGAGGAAGAGCAGCCCCCATCCACGCTATTGACTGCCCTGCCCTCTGGAACAGGAGCGCCATGGCCAAAGTGCTCCTTGGTAATGGCTCCTGTGCCACCTCCAGACCTCGTGGATGAGTCATGAGCCAGAGGCATTTTAACGCAGTAGAGAAGGTCATGTACCAGTACTCAAATAATAGCATGGGAATAGCCTGCAAGAATCTCTTCCCAATTACCTTGTGCCATTCTATTTCACACGGTTAGCACAGAACTGGACATATCATCCAGAAATAAAATATTAATACTATTTTCAAAATCTAATAATTTCTCCTCTCACTTTGCTGATTTTGGTCTTTAAGGCAGTTACAGCACAGCATTTTATTCAGCCTTAAATACCGTGAACTCGTTACCCAGTTTTCAATACCTTTTGGATGCAGAACCCTGAACTGTAAGTACCAGCTTATCATCAACCCAACCAATACTCAGCACCTAGAGAAAAAAAACCGACTTCTATTCATAATATGTCTTTTTATAAAATATATTCCCCTTTCTACCACATTGCATTGGAACATGTATGTAAGTGTTCACACTCCCTGACCGCTGTGTAGGATTCACAGCTAGGAGGGAACAGAAGAAGAGTTTAACGACGAAGAAACATCAGAAATGATACCTAGTAATTTTTGCTCTGTCTTCAGAAAGAAACAAACCAACACCAATCTTCCGTTATTTTGCCCAGGAGGGATGACTGATATATCAGCTTGTTTTTACCACTGTAATCCGGAGCACTGACAGAACGTTAATGATTTTCCTGACTTCCAGAACCCTGTCAATATTCCCATATATAAGCACATCCTATTTTGGGGGTCTCCTTTATGCTGAACAAAGACAAAAATACCACTGCTTTTGTGTGTACCACACAACAGATGTTTTCCCTCATCTCTGTCCAGTAACAGAGCTATGCCACAGTGTAGCTCTTCATAAAAAAAAAAATACATTTTTAACTTTCTTATTGTCCTTTCACATGGCTTTATCCTGGATGCTTTAGTGGCTGTTATCAACTTTCTACACTTCATAACTTCTGAACTGTATCAATTGTTGTTAGTGTCCCTTCTCCTATTCATTATAAATTGCTTTTTTATTTCTAATCTCTGCTTTCACTTCAACGCTGAGCTAGAAAAGGCTTTTAGGCTTTTTTCTTGGCTGTAGAGTCATGGATTTTTGGACTATCTAATGTACCTGTACTTTATAAGAACCTTCAATTTTCAGCCACACTTCTCACGCTCTTATGTCTTTGTAGAAATTATATCACATTCTTCTCCTTTTTGCTGTTTGCTACAGGTTTTAGCAGTTTTCCTTACAGAATCATTTCTTATGGATAAATAGCTTCAGGCTTGGAGTGGTTGCTCTGGAGATGTTATTTTTATACTCTCAGAATAACCTGACTGGTACCACTAGTTCCTGTTACGCACCTCCAGTGCTAGCAGGGTCACCAGCTCAGTGTCTCATCACCCTCTACCATCAGAACTGGTTTACTGCCAAGCTGTCACAAAATCCAGCTGAAAAAAGCCCTGCCTAAGATCAGGATAACGTAGGACTGTCTGTAAGTACCGTTATATGTGGCAATATCCTGCCAGTGCCCCACCTTTAAGGTAAAACAAGTCCTGCTAATGTCAGACTCGAATCACTGATAAACAGCAGACTCCTTCTGCACCTTTAGTATTTGTGAGACACCGTGGAGTCTCACAAATGAGAATGGTCTGTGTTGGAAGGGACACGGAGTCATCACAGTGTCATAGAATGGCTGAGGAGGTAGGAGCCTCGAGAACCAGCTGGTTCCAACCCCATGTCGTGGGAAGGGAATATCCAGCAATATAATCTCTAAATTCGAGTTAGAGAAAAGTCCAAAGGAAAACTGTGCTCTCTGGAGCTCGGGATGAGTTATATCTCCAAACATCTCCTCTCTCTACAAGAAGACAGGTTCTGCTGGTGAGCACCTGTGCACAGCACTGTTGATGGAAAGCACCCTGAAACCCAGATCTGAATTTAGAATCCCGAGACCTTCAATTTTAAAGTCACTTAGAGGAAAATGGACAATTATTGATTTTATGAGGCCCTTGGGAAAAGTTCAGAAAGTGTGAGGTTATATTTGAAAATTGTTTGCAAACAAAAAAAGGTGCCTTAAATTGCCTCTTCAGTTCACAGAAATAATAGGCTTCAGCAGAGTTAAGATGCTAGGAGTTTTCAAAGTGTCACTGAAAAAAAATAATGGAAAATGCTCAAAATGTTGGTACATCCTTGCAGCTCAGAGTGTAGTATATGACTATTGTCACTTCTATGCACTAATTACAGAGAATGGAAAAGGGCAACAATAAATAAAAACCAGATGGGGAAATGTCATCCAGATAATTCAACTCTGTATCCTTCTAATTCA
This sequence comes from Mohoua ochrocephala, assembly GCA_013398855.1. Taxonomy (NCBI): domain Eukaryota; kingdom Metazoa; phylum Chordata; class Aves; order Passeriformes; family Acanthizidae; genus Mohoua; species Mohoua ochrocephala. The sequence continues at coordinate 149,375 of VZTA01012425.1, read as the reverse complement.
CAGGAAACATTTTATTTCTGGGTCACAACGGTTAGTGCTACAGCACATTTTATATGCTGGGAGTTTTTACAGCAGAGGGAGTTCTTACATTACATCTTTTCCTGACATTTTCTGACACAGATTTTCTTTCCCCTATAGAAGATGCGTAGCATACACACACACGCCTAGAAAAGCAGGATAACTTTATTGACTTTTCAACCCAGAAAGTGCCAGGTTTACAGGTGCATGTTCGTGACTTGTGTTGCTCTTACATCCATCATGAGCACCCAATGAGGGAGAGGAGCAACATATTCAGCCCAGAATCACATCACTAAAGTCTGCTTAAGATTCACGAGGAGAACAACTGAAAAGTGTTCAGCAGTCAAGCATCCTCTACCCCTCACCTTCTGACCATTGGACTTAACCTAAATAACTTCATCTTAATATCTTGCTTTGGATGACATCAGCTCACAGCTTTGTAAATGAAAGACATGTAAAATTACCAAACATCCCATATTTTGTGTATAGCATACCCAAACCTTTCAAGATTGCTCAAATCTCGCAGCTGATTACCAGGACTAAAAGCTGTTGTGACACTGGGTGGGACAATTCATGTACAACCATCCCCTCACCACGTTAACACAGAGCATCAACCTCTGCTGCTCCACCAGTAAATCTGCCTTGTTTCACTCCCAATTTGCTGGACTATCTACCAAAAAGGACCAGGAGAGATGAGCATTCCAACCCACGTTTTGTCCCCACGGTGCTCCTGTTCTGATGGACAATGTGCCAATCTCAGATACAATGAGAAAGTTGAGTCAAGTTCCAGCCTTTCCCCTGCAGCTTGCACAGCCTCCTGTACACCTTGCCCTGCTCTATGGCTGATGGTCATGGCTTTTTTTGGACCATTTGCATTTATGTGTTTCTCTGTCAGGCTGCTAAGGGCTTCCCAAGAGAGTGAGAGACAGAAAAGGTAAGTGGGGATTTACAAAAGTCAGGAACTCAGCCCAAGTTAAATAGAATCTCACAGGTCAAGTAAAAGACTCTAGTTAGGCTTGGCGACTTTATCCCTGGTGAATCTGAAACACCTGTTGCAAAAAAAAATGGACAGATTTAAGTTGAGGATTTCTTTTTTTCCTGCCCACTAAAGTTATTGATATCATATATATATATATATATCATATGATATGTTTTAACATGGTAAAAGATATGTTGAAATGCAGACATTGAGTTCCATTCAGTTCAGAAGATGCATCCAGTTGCCTACAGATAATTAACACAATATTAGCCTTTTCAATTTAGCAGAAGTAGAAGAGTGAGAAAGTCTCTCTTCAGTGTCAGAAACTCTGGTTTACATATATGCACAAGGAAAAGAGTATAAAAATGCAGTTAAAACAACATCATTATTATCACGGTAATATTTGACAAGAGTCATTTTAGAGCATTGTTCCAGAACCTGAGAATTCACAGACCATTTACAATCATTAAGGAATGGAGGGTAATAAGACACCTGCTGGAGTTAAATACTGGGAAAGATTATGCACCTGACCAGGACAGAAACAGCTCTGTGGAAGCAGCAAAAGGAGGTAACTTTTCATTTAAATTCTCATACTCTTGTACTCTAACCAGCATGACCCACCTTCCTTTCAAAAATGAACTGATGGGATGTCCTGGAGAGAAAGGGCTTTACCAGACTGTATGCAGCAAACAGTATATTTCCTCAGCCTAACTCTAGAGAAATGGAAAACAAAACTTATCTGGGGAGTTGTGTAGGATATTTTTAATTTCATATTAGGAAAAAAAATGAAGACTTACATGACAGGAATTGAGATGCTGCATTTAAAATACTCCAGGCCAGAAGTCCTGTTAAGAACTACCAACAAGAGAAAATATTTGAAACTATTTTAAGCCCACTAGCTTCCCTGTTTTATTTCTCCAAAACATCTCATTCCTTCTGTCCTCAAGCCTTATAAATTCTGGCCTTGGATCAAGCACAGCAGAATTGCAGATCTACTGCCTTATGATCCCATAAAAAAAATCAAACCCCAAGACCCCTCCGAAATGACTTGCTCACTCTCCAAATTCCCTTTTCGATGGCAAAAGTAGATTATATTTAGCCTAGGTTCCATTAAAAATTGCCTGTCTTTAAACAAGGTGCTGGTTTTTATTCTTTCTGTCTTCAGTTATATAAGACTTCACTGCTGTCTTCACTATGATAACACTCCAACAGTCTAAAAAATACATTTCAGGTGTTCAACATGAAGGAGGTTGTGTGAGTTTAACCTTCCTTGGGATCCTTGTGAGCTTTTTGTATTTAATACTTGTTTTATCTGAAGCCTGTGGAGGTTCTAAAATATTAGAAGACACACTTTCTGAGAACTACCTTTCTAGTAGCCTGAAGATATAGCCTTGATGTTGGGCAACAAAGTTATTCTCTGTAATCCCCTTGATGTTGTAAATGAAAAAGAGGATGGAGCTAACATCATCTGAACTTTGGGCAAACCATTTGCTCAAAAGCACCATCAAAGAACCAAGCCCTGCCAAAAAGAGGGGGAAAAAAAAAACTTAAAAAAAAAAATTCCCAAAGCATACACAAAATGAAATTGGTGCAAATTAACTTCATTGTATTTGGAGACCCATACAAAACAAAACCCACCACAGTCTATAAAGGAAAGTCAGAGAAGACAAGGATTGAAGTTGTAGCTTCACAGTAGCTATCTTTTAACAGCTTTCCTTTTTCCAACACTTTAACCTAAAAAAAAACTTCCCATTGTTATGCCCCTATTCAACCTCCATTCGAAGTCATTCACTATGCATTAATTACCACTTTCTTCAATGCACCGGGAAGCTCCCAAACATGCTCCTGTTTTCAAAGAGGCACACTTCCACGGCTCAGCTTTTTATATGCAGAGCCTGCTGAATTTTTTTCCTCTGCAGACTTTGAGATTCCCCTAAATTTTGCATACTGTAACTGTTCAGAAAGGGAGGGGTGAAAAGACAAAAGGCAGATTTCATGCTTCCAGAACAGTTGTTTGCATCTCTTTCATTTTTCTTTCCAGCTGTGAGAGGCAGCAGAAGGTTCTTTAGCAGGTGTCCTGCCTGCCCTATGGTAATTTTTAACTTTCCTTTACTTTCTTTTATGTCTGTTGCATTCGTAGAGGTATTTTCTCTCCTCCTGCTTTATTGCTGTTTTTCCTTTCTCTTTTTTTTTTTTCCCCTGAAAAAATACCTGAATTTCCTCTATTATATCATTCTGTTCAGCTCTGAACTCAGATTATAAAAGTGAGCAAGGGATAAATGTTAAGAAGTCCCAATATATAAATTAAATCTCAGCTGTTTCCTATTCATTCCACAGACTTTCATCACTGCTAAACTACACAAGTGCCACACAGACACAACTGACAACATGACAGACAAAACCATCTCTGATATCAAACCCCAGCATCCCTACCCTAACCTTAAATCATGTAACCTCTCTCCTGTTAGCCTGTCCCAGCCTCTGCATAGCAGTTGTTGTAAGGCCACCCCTGGGCTGAATGTGTGAATGAAATTAAGCGTTCGCGTAAGTCTTTGCAAGGTTACACAAAAAGAACTAGTTATTATTCAAATGATCAAAAGTATATTTTTCTTTAAAGCAAAAGCACCATTTTCCAGGGACAAGCTGGTTTTGATTCCCTGTACTGATTTTAGTTTTATTTGCAAAGCCTCTACCCTTATGACAACAAAAGTAAGATAAAGGAAATGGGAGACAATTAAATAAATCACGGAGAACTATGAACCTTTCGCAGAAATTCAAACACCTCCATGAGAGGGAGTTGTTTTTAGATTTGAAAGAAGAAACTCATTGCAAAGCACAGGCCTACATGTTTCCAGTACAATATCCTCCATTCTTAGTGCACAAACATGCAATGTTCGTCAACACTCAAAATGCATTTTGGTAAAAACCCCACAGAATTTTTTGTAGACTGATTCTGCACATTTTATTCTGTAAGCCAAACAACAACAGAAGATTTGAAGCTAAAAAAGAACTGCTACTTGATAACTGCTACTGATGTTATCAAGGCTAGAAGGTCACTTATTTCCACAGTGTTATGGTAGTTTGAATAATCACATCACAGTGCAAAAGCTCCTGCCCTCATCCTGTGCAAAAGGCCTCATTCGCTGAAAGTCACACAGGTGATTTTTAACAGATACTGATGCATTTGAATAATTTTCAGCGTTGCTGCTACAGCCAGTACGTATTGTAAGAACAACATAACTTCTATTTAAATGATTGCAAGGTAATACCGAGAATTACCTTATTTTACTATATTTCTTTTATTCAATATAAAAATAAGTATCTTCTATAATATAGTGTCTTTGCAACAAAAATATTTTCTTTTTAAGGGTAAGATTTTAAAGGGTACCTTCCTGCCATTTAAACGCTAAAATTAAAAAAAAAAAATTAAAAATGGAGGAAGTAAAAAGGTGAACCTTTTAAACTGCATAGCTTTGGAATTATTAATTTAAAAATCACATCAAGTTTCTAGTTTATTTTTGTGACATTTTACAATGGCAACCTGCTGCTTAAAAAAATGTTTCCTACCTTTTTCCTGCAGTGAAAGTAGCATCCAAGAAAGAATAAATCAGGGAGCAAGTGGCAAGAGAGGTCTCATAAGAGAAAAGTTGTCTTTCTCCTGAAGGGGAGGTAAAAAAAGAAAAAAAAAAAAAAAAGAAGGAAGCAAAAAAGGAACGCTCTAGTTCAATCAACACAGTTCAAGTGCAAAGAACTATCCATATAAGAAAATATTTCTGTCATGGAAATACAACCATTTTTAATTACTGATTTTTAATGGCATCCTGATAGAAATATGGGAAAAAATTATTTATTTGTTGTCTCACTGATTATTTTTATAATAGTTGAATAGACACATTTCTAAAAGTGGTTTTTTTCATTTTCATAAATAATTTAAGTGCATTTTGAAATTTAAGCCCCAGCCCTTCTACAGAAAAATATTGGAGAATGCCTTATCCTTCTCTGCTTTTTAAAGTATTCCCAAAAGTATTCATGTAAATTTGTTTCCCCTGCTACAAATGTTTGCTCACATTAACTGTGGGGTGTATATTTAGAATTAGTGAAGCTGAGAGGACACAGAGCCCGTGGTCCTCATGCCCCTCCTGCAGGATCAGAGCACCGGATGAACACACATCCGTTCTGCACGTGAACCCAGGGGCATCCCCTCCGACTGCAGCTGCCCACCAGCACCTGTGAAAGCTGCAGGGCTAATCCCTTAAAGACAGTTAAATGTACAGGTCATGGCTTGCAAAACCACAGTCTAGCTCTGCTTCTATCAGACTATACAAATTATATTTTATGGTGAGCCCAACAGATTCAAAATTGCAACAAGGACAGGCTTTCTGTTTCACAATTACTCAGTACTGAACAACAGCTTTCTGATTCACAACCCAGGATTTCTGGGTGCTACAGGAACATAATTTGTATTTCATAATTCTAGGATGTCTTCCACATCTGAGGAAATCCCTCAATTGCTGATTGACACACAGTGAGACACTGCAGCAGCCAGGACAGGATCCAGTCTGTGATCCAACTTCTCATATCTGGTCTCTCAGCATTATGAATTGACAGACAATTTGTACTGACTTAGAGGGATCTTTGGGTTTAAGTGGTGTGGTTATTCTGACACACCCATGACCTGACTTTGCTGTTCACGGAGTGTATCTTACAATAATTAATTGCCTGGGAACACCACTGTTATTGGGTGAACAAGAACTACTGAGCATGAGGGAGAAGAAACCCATGCAGTTACACCATGGGACTTTTTATGTCGTTTGTTGTTACATATTCCCATAACAGCTCAACCCCAAATAAAAATTTGTTTACAAGAAACCCTGTCTAAGCTTCTGAGTATCAGTAGGCCATTCAATTTCACCACCGTTTCTGAATGGCTGAGATTCTTCTACAGCCACGACTAGTGAAAACAACAATTTCAACCTTCACTTTAAAATCGGGCCCAGTTTTCCAGGAAAAGCTTGAAAACCCAGTTGAGCCCACAGACTATAATCAGAGTAGAGACACAAAGGCCATAAAATAAAGTATATACTATTTTAAGCCATCATAGAGATACAGAGTCCCACTGAAGAATATTTTAGCACTTGGACTTGGCAGTCCTGCAGGCAGCTATGACCGACCCACAGCCAGGAGGGGGAACTGATTTCTGGTTGTGGGGTAGACACACACAGCAGACCATAACTGTCCCTAAGCCACAGAAAGAAATCTCCTGATTTCCTACAGCACCAGAGCTCCTGCACAGGACCAGGAGTTGGACTCGATGGGTCCCTTCCAACTCAGCACATTCTGTGATTCCGAGGGCAAAGCTGGGCGCACGTACTGAAAGGATCAGCACTGAATGGTTAAAGGGATGACAAAGAACACGTAAACTCAAAAGTCAGTCATGATAGCTACACGAAGCACCAACTCCCTCTTTTCCACCCTCATTTTAACTGCAGTGTTTTTCTGACAGTTTGTAGTAGGTCCTGAAGCACTTTTCAAGTCAAGAAACCAGGTAAGCAGAAACAATTTATTCAATTTAATTTCTTAAACCAAACAAAACACGAATGCGTTCCTATTATAGAGACGAAGTGTGCATTCAAAAAATAAGTGTGGGGAAACCCTTCTTAAGAGAAACAAGACAATATGTACAGACAAAAGGTCTTCTGGCAGCCTTTTGCTATTATTTTCCACTACTGTACACTTCCACAAATTACAGAGGGCCACGCAATACACTCCAGGCTGCATGGAACAAATGCCTTTCATGAAGAGGTATCCAAGGGTCTGTTAAAACTGAACAGTTAACTAATTTGAAAAATAGATCTATATTCGATTTATGTTTTGGTATGAAAGGTAAAACAGCTTCTGCTGTTTTCATTACACTGTTGAATTTAGAGAGAGGGGTAATTAGGGAATGTCATGAATCTGCTTGTGCATTTGGTTATAAATAAATTTAAAATAATAAAACAAGTAAATGAGAAAATCTGGTACCGTATGTAGAGCCAGAACAACAGCCCTGTACTACAGCTGTTCTGGAGGACTGTGTCTGTCATTCCCCACCCAAAAGCAATGCTGGATATTTTGGCTGTTTGCTACCACCCCACAAGAAACATTGTTGAGTAGCAGTGAAGAGCCAAAATATCCAATAACCCAGCTAGGATAGTGGCAGTTTCTGAGGAATGAAAGCTGGATCATTTAGGTTACAAGTCTTCAGTGTGCACAGAGAAGAAAAATTGATTTAGAAAACTGCCATGTAATTATCACCATTTATAAAGACCCTTTCCTCCTCCAGGTACACTGTGACCGTTCCCTTTCTCCCCAATCCTTTTAAACCAGCTGTTTCTGGAGGACACAAGGTCTGATTTTCTGCTGAAGTGAACTTCCAGGCTCTCACCTGTGTTTTATGGACACAGACCATCTTTGCAGAATTGAGAAAAGGTCCCTTGGTAAGTTATCAAGCAGAATTTTTGCACTGGAAGATCAAGAAAATCTTGAAGCTTCTCCTTCAGATGACAACATTTGCAATTTCTACCTGAACCGTGGCAGTCACTGATCACCTCTGTGAGCACTATGCACAAAAAGGAGTCGGCTTCTGACCCCTGGGCCTCCCATACAGCACTTAAACTAACAGCATTATACTTGGCAATTCTTAGGGGTAGTGTTTGTTTGCTACTTCCCCTCTGAATTGCTGCTGTTTGCTTTGCTGAAGCCTTTTTTTTAAATGCTGTTGTAGTGCATGCGCATGGTGATGTAAGCATTTACACACACTGTGACAAGATTCAGATATCCATTACTTGCTCATGATCACGCCAAATTTTAACAGCATTGCTGCACACCATTTTTATGCATTTATTTACAGGTATAAAATAAAAAGGCAAGGACTGAAAAAACAAGTATAGATCATAAAGAGAGAAACACAAGTAAATTTGTTCACTGTAGTGTTGTAGACAGTTCACAAGACTAGAAGCTGAGAGACTTGACGGTGGAGCTCCGCTGCTGAACTTTTATTCATGTTTCATTTAAACCCACCAGCACTGACCTGAACTAGGAGTACCAAAGCCGCAGGGAAGATAATTTTCAAGGCTAGGAATTGCAAATCCTTACATTGTTCCACTGAATCAGCCCCTTCAGCCTCTCAAACTAGAAAGCCTTTGGGGCAGGCACTCCCGAACTACCACTTTAGTGTCCAGCACAAAGTGGTCTGATATTTCTTTGTCCTTCAGTATATTTAAATATACTGTTTTCAGTGTTGAAACAAAAAATAACCTTGAGAGGAGTACCTTAACTATGAGTGTATTATCACTTCTTTCCAGCCTAAATAGTTATGTGGCAGTATCTACATCAGCATTTCAGGTCAGGAGTATATTTATGAAGGAAAACTCCTGATGTCTTCATTTATTGCACTTTAGTTCCCAACACATTGACCTTAATGCACATAAACTTTCTTTCACATGAGACTGAACTGGAAGAGGTGGTCCATGATTACTCCCAATTCCATTTTTAATTCCTTATGTTAATTTATCACACTGTTCACGGGTATTCAGATAAATGTGGCCAGGCTAGAGGGAATTTTGAACAAAGTCTACCCCAAAACACACAGTGTGGGTGTCAGGTCCCCAGCACCAAACCCCCTCATATTGCTGTGGTAGATACAACCTACAGCACCTGGACTTCAGAGTCCCAGAAGTGCCACCCAGGCACTTGTGAATCCCCTTAGAACAAGTGCACTGCGATTGCCCCTCTGCATAGAGACAGGAAAGAAGGCAAATGTGCTGAAAGCTTGCTTGTTGTTATGAAGGAAACCACGAACCTTTACCTTCCTTTTAATCTTCTTTACAAATTCTCACTTTACAATCAGACCTACAAGCTTTTTTAAGCAATTAGCTCAAATAAGAACGCTGCAAGTACATGACTACATTTAAACTAGGGTAGAGGGGAGTTTGAATGCCATGTCTGCATCTTTAATCCACCTTTTCATCTTCTACTACCCACCTTCACTACTACTGTGTCCCCATCACCACAGGGTCTCAACTTTCTTCAGTATTTAGAATACATCTCTTTTCATGTGAAACAGGATAGTGCACTATTCCCCCTAATTTATTTTTTTTTTAACAGAAAAGAAACAGACACAAAGATGAACTCACATGACCAAAGTTCGTACGACATTTGGTGGCAATGCAGGAATTCAGTCCAAATATCTGCAATTAACAACCATTCTATTCTATGTAACTTGTAGTTTTCAGGCTTAATTTCTGCCACAGGCCTTAGGTATTTAACTGTCAAGCTGTTTACACACCAAATGCGTTGATTTTTAAATACCTGCTTTCTGTCTGTACTGAAGCTTTTGCATTTTATTTCATGCTTTATTATTTGAAATATCCGCACAATGCACAAAATGTTCTATAAATCTCAGTGCACTTTTGGATAGCAAAAAATCCCTCAGCACCCACATAGATGTAAATTTGTTATTGTGGTCAATTACATGAGTATTAAGAGAATTGAGAGTAAACACTCATCTAGTGTTAATTGCAACTGATTAAGGAGCAGTCAGCACCAACAAACCCCGAGTCTGACTGTGATAATTGTGTGCTTATTTTCACCTGTAACACATTACTACTCTTTCCATCATTAAAGAGGAAAACCCCCTGAATAAATGAGAACAATTTCCATGCCCTGAGTTAGAAGAGACCATGAGGTGAACACCATATGCCACAAGCTTGGCCAAATACTAAAAAGGCTTTTAGAGCGTTACGGGAAAATACACCACGAAGTATTGATCACAGAGAATGGCAATACAGGTTGATCCATGTGATGTGTAGCCACTGCCCACTGTCAAAAATCAGGACCACTTAACTCAGGGCTATTAATAGTGTTTCTGTTCTAGCTCAAAAAGGCAAGTGAAGGCTCTTGCTTTTGGAGCTAAAGGATTTAAAAATTGCCCTAAAATTCTCTGTCAAAAATAAACCAAAACCAAAACCATATGTCCTATATGATCTGTTTGTACTTTGTTAGAGTTGAAACTACCACTCCCAGTTATTTATGTGGTCTGAAAGACAAAATGGTACCTAAACCATCAGTTAAACTAACCTGTTGAGAGAAGGGCCAGACACACCAGTTCTTCCAACAGCCGGTTTAATAACCAGATTTTGTTGTTACAGTTGGGATAATCAATAGCAATAAAGAGTGTGAATCATGCTACCTGAGTTTTTAAGTACAGTTTTGAGAAGAATCAAATCTCTTGAAAGTCAAAAGATACCCTGTTTTGGGATAAAGTCTGTACAGCACAGACTACGGAATTGTATCCAGTTAATCCTGTACTGAGCCAACAAATATCTGGATTGCACATCTTCCCCAGATGGAAAATCCAAGCTTTCCCTTGGGAGTTTATGCCAACAATTAACTGTTCATGTTACTAAAAGACACCAACCTTGTTCCTGACATATGTATCTGTCCCACCACAACTTTTTTCTGTTGACTCTTGTAACATTCCTTGCTAAACAGTCCAAATCTGAAACATTCCCAGAACATTAACCATTACCTGAACTACAAACAAAGGCTGCTTTTACCTGCCTGACACACTTTTTGTATGATCTGCACATTATAAAGTCTCAGAAATTGTTGTACTCCAACTGGGGTTTGGCAGAGAAATTCATTCAGCCAAGCTCTAACATGCAGTTCTCCCTCCAAAAAGGTGACTACATATCCAATTGCATCTCAATCTTCTTCCTAATAAGTTAAATAGATGGCATCCTGAAACTGGGGAACTTTTGGTAGCATTTTTCTCCTGTCTCTGCAAACAGTTTTATCTCTTTATTCATAGCCAATTGATTAGGGGGAAACTGCATGCCCTCTTTTAGTTCCACTTTTTTTTTTTCCCCTTGAGCTTTATATCTGTTCTATTTGTATCTCTTTGTTGAAACCTCTATATTGAAAAGATTTATATATTCAGCATTCCAGCATCAGTAAAAGTTCTTTTCTTTGTGGATAAAGAGACACCTTCTGCATCCCCTGCCATCAACCTCAGCTTCTTAGAAGACTTGTTTGTCCAAATGTGACTGCAATCTATGAACATGCATTCAAATAAAACATGTTTAAATATTTTTTCTTTGCACATTTTTGTTGACTCTCATTTCAAGTAAAAGAAAACTCTTGAGTAATTTCTAGTTGTCCTCGGAAGATTTTTTTTTCTTTGCAGGTTGTTTGACGTGAAGGTTTCTTCACAATCTAATCTGCTTTGTATTGCTTTCAAGACATGATGGCTGGGATTGTCTTTTCAGAAAACCAATTGGTTTACTGAAACAAAAGACTGTAATTTCCACATTTTCCAGTACGGCAGTCTAACTCCTCCTTTGTCTGTTAAACTCTATGAGTCCAATCGAATTAAATGAAACAACTAGTCAGACCTGCAGCGACATAAAATACAGAACAAGTCATTTATGTCACCAGTGCTTAACTCCAAAGAAACTTTCCAGGAAAGATACCATGCTGACCAGTGTTTAAACCATAAAATCCCCTTCATTAAGTCTTTGAATCAACATTAGGTCATCACTTAGCCATCAGTGCAGCCCTTCCCCAGAATCTAACGTTCTGAGGATACACAGCGCTGTTTTCCTGTTTGTACCTGTCACAATTATTCACCTGCTGTTTTCAGTCTCTAATTGAGAACTGAGGGTGTGCCAGATTTGTGATAGTTATTTGTACAAGACTTGAATAGTTCAGTGGTACCTTATGAGACATGTCTGAAAACCACAACTAAAAAAAAAAATTGTGTCCTTGGAGACCCAAAGACTCACCTCACTGGCATCTCACCAGTTCTCCAAGGACTCAAACCAGTGCCTTGGTATTTTTCCTGGAGGGCTATATTTTAATTCATGACAAAGCCCGAAACTGCAAAAAACCCCATCAAATATACAGGATGAACTAATCCTGATATCAGCAGGTCTAACAAGCACGGAATGCTGCTCATAGCATTGCTAGCCAAGGCCATGCTCCCTTTGCAACAGCCCACATAAAACCATCGAAGTATGTGCCAGGTACCTTTTGTTCATTTTAGAGTTAAATGTAAAGGTCAGAAATGGGAAAAAAAAAATTCAAACTTTTTTTTCACAGTCTCATTAAAATTGCTTCTGTTTTTTTTCTTTTTTTTTTTACCCAGTCAGTTCCTCAGCTCTCCTACAAACAGTGCTTTTCAGCTAAGGCAATCATTTTTTCAAGTCTGTAATGTAACCCACCAGCAGCACTTCTTGCATCCTTGCAGTAGCCAACAAAGAGCTTGGAGAATCACCAGGAACTACAACTATCTAAAATCCCTTCATCTTTGCTATCTCAGAGTACTCACTCAGCTTAGCCCAGCAGAGTCCTGCTGCCTGTTTTGTTTGAGGAAGAAGCCTGGTAAAGCTGTCCCTTTTCCATCATAAACTAAACTTTGCCACGGAACAGAATATTTTAAATACACTGTTTCTAAAAATGCAAAACAGCCCATTACACAATTTATAGAAAGGTCTAATACATAAATTTACATACATAAATTTCCTGAGTGCTCACACGATATCAGGTCTCAGATTCTAGTTCTGCAGGAAATGAGAGAAAGGACTTGGAATGTACAGGTCCAAAACTGTATGTCCTCATGCTGAGCCTTGCCTCTCTGCCTCAGTCTTCTCCCAGGTCAGCTTCCAGGGGAATTCTCTAAGAGCCTGTTAGGTAAAGACTATCCCAGGCATGTGGGGCCAAGGATGCCAGGCACAGAGGGCTGTTCTCTTTGCTGCTTATTCCCTATCCAGGAGTTCCTGAGGCTTTTACAAAAAAAGGTCATCCCTCTTGGGAAATACCATCAACAAATTATACCTACAAAAGGCTGGTGAAACACTATTGATGTTAAAATGGGGTGAGAAGTACTCAAAATGTGAATTAGATTCAGAAGCTTAAGGGCTATTTCCCCATAGCAATGAAAATTTTTATTTAGATCTCCTCAGAGGTAGAGGCTGAAAGCCACTGGCTACAAGCAAATATTCCTGTGTAAGTGCACGCACATGCACACATTTATTTTTACATGGGCCACGAGTGTGAAAGAAGTACCCTCAGCTTTGCATAATTCCATCTGAGAGACTCTAGTAAATCCATTTTATCACCGTTCTTTTATGCAATATGACAATTAACATTCCCTCACAGGAGGGTGATTTGTTTTTCACAGATTTAATTATTCTGGGTTGATACTATATATAAACAGATCTAAAAGGATGCATATGTACTTAAAAGTCTGAATTTGTGCAAGACTGAAGTGCTTCCATGAAATGGAAATTCATGGATTCGAATTCAAATTCATAGCTTGGAACTGGGTTGGGATTTGTCATGAACAAAGCAGTTGTGTTTTCTAGCGAATTCTGGGTGGGTCGGTTCCCTGCCAAGGTTGCTACACTGAATTCCTCTTGACACAGAGGAATTCAGATCCATGAGCTCTTCTCTTGCCAGCTGGGGTGACCCTGGACTGTGAGAAAAAGATGCAGAACTGGGCCAGCATCACCCGGGTTTAGTGGCCAAAGAAAATTTCAACTCATTCCTCCCCTGGCGAGGATTTCTGTATCTATCATTTCAGTCACTTAACTCTTCTAGGTGTTGAGTCTCTGCTGTGAACAATAAATACCTACTTAAGTTGATTTGTTCATTAGTGTTTCACACTTTTATTTAGCCGAGAGGAAAAGAGGAGGGACAAGAGGGTGGAAAAGAGAGTAAAATTAACACTTCTCCCTCCCCCAACCCTACTACTTATCTCCACCTGAGCAATGCCTGAGAGAGGCACAAATATACCGCACAGACACACACAATGCCTGGGAACCTTGAACAATGTCCCTTTCTGAGCGGTGACATCTCTGCACAAGCAGTCAAGCTCCACTTCTCCCGTCGGGAAAAGCTGATATTCCCCTCACTCAGTACTCAAATGAAACAAGTCAATTATTTGTGTGAGCCCCACAGAATCATCTCCATAACCCTCTCCAGGACCCTCAGGCCAACCCTTGACACAGGAGTGTAATCGTACAGCACCGGAATCAATTACACTTTTGGAGAGAGGGGTGGAAAAAATGACTTTGCAGGCCCACCGCAAATTGCTAAGGCTGTCCTCTGGCTCTCGCACGGCTCGAATCCAGGAAGTGCCTCTCAGCTCAATTTTCAATTATGTTCTCATCACAATTTACAACAGACAGTGTGTAATTTATGGCAATTACCTCTTCTGACATCCCCCTTTAAAAATTTCAGATAAAGAGACAGACAAAACCTGAAAGTGAGCCAAGCTCACCTGGCCTGCCTGCTGTACTAAGTTGCCATTATGGGGAGAAAAAGGTATGTCTGACAAGGCTGTGAAGGAGATACTTTACAGAGTCGTGAATGCGTGCTGACAACTAAATCAAGCAGAAGAGGAACATAATTGTTGTGGATGCATTCCTTTATTTGTTAATGCATATATACAATATCATAACAACTGAATACTGTGTAAAGGGGTAATAGGGAACACAGTCTGTCATTCTGGGTAAAAGACCTGTGAAAAAATTACTTTATAGTAAAGTCATCCAAGCTCACTTGGTTTATACTTCCTCCCCCAGCAAGGTAAGCAATTCGTAATAGAAAGAGCAAAAATCCTAAAACAGTGTAAGAATTTCTGGAAGGAAAGCTAAGTATTTTAAAGAACAGCAAGCAATCACTTTGCTTTCTGTGACCTAAAATACTTGAATATTTTTCAGGTATTATGCAGGTATCTTTGCATTAACAAAGACTTATTGTGGTATTTTTCATTTTCCAAGATCTGAAAGTAAAACCCTGTGAAGCAAAAGTAATGTAATTTCTGGAACGAAATCTAGAGCCGGTAACAAATATTTTGACAGTCCTACATCTTCATTCTACAGGAATACCTAAAAAAATTGGATCAATTTCACAGCAATTTCATTATTGTTACAGATTTTTCCTTTTTTTCGACAGCATGAAAACTTCCTATATTTGTAATTTCAAAATAAAGTATTTTATCTGCTTTGTTTACTTTAAAACATTAAAGAAAGAAGTTTTAATGGAAAAATGTTTTTCCTACAAAGTTCCTTCATCAAGAGTTTTAAACTGGGCGGTTCATCCTCAAAAGCCAAATCTCAAAACCCCATGTGAAAGAAGGACACCGGGAAAGGCTCTGACCCACTGCAACCTCTGGGAGTTGTGCCACCAACTTCAGCTGAGCAAAGTTTATACACATACATGTCACAGAATCATGGAATACACTGAGTTGGAAGGGACCCATCAGGATCATCGGGTCCAACTCCTGGCCCTGCACGGGACAACCACAAGAGTCACACCACGTGCCTGAGAGTGTTGTCCAAATGCTTGTTGAACTATAAGCTTCTATATATATATACAGATTAAAGATCATTTGAAATGTTGGAGATAACATCTATTTAAACTGAAACTTGCTTTATGCTGTAATACACATCTGAATTTGCAGGCAAAACCTCAAGCTACAGATGGTGCTACAGAATTTCTCCTCAATTCCCTGGTAGGAAAAAAAAATGCTTCTCAGCTATTCACCAAGAACCACAAGGACTACTATCTTTCCTACTGAAAGCTGTCTCCTAGTATTTTCAGAGCTCAAACTACTGTGAAAACATCATTAAAGCACCTTCAGTAATCTACTGCTTGATTTTAACCACTACTTATTTTAGAACAAAATGTTTATTAAATGACAAAGCCTGAATCACGCATCTGAAGTAAACTGTGGAAAGAAGTGAGTGAGCAAGCACTTAGAGAAAATGCATCTTGTGCTATGGAGCTGATGTTTCATGAGAGGCAGTTCCCCATGTACGTAAGCACAGGTCGCAGAGGGCATGGGGGAAAACAAACCAACAATGCACAAAGCTGTGGGCATTTGTTTAGTGTTCAGTATCATGCCAGCAGTCCAGCTGAGAACATCTGGATCTCCTGAGTATCCCCTTCATTGGTGGAGAGTACAGAGAAATAGTTACAGAATGTGTCACGTTAATTACAGCAATGCAGGTAGTTACTAGCAGAAAAGAAGGAAACTGGTGGGATTTTCCAAACTGGGGAAACTCCAGCAAACAGATCGCAAATGGAACAGAACAGCTTTAGCTCCAAGGTAACACATTCCTGGTGGTATCCCTT
Source organism: Mohoua ochrocephala (assembly GCA_013398855.1). Taxonomy (NCBI): domain Eukaryota; kingdom Metazoa; phylum Chordata; class Aves; order Passeriformes; family Acanthizidae; genus Mohoua; species Mohoua ochrocephala. The sequence continues at coordinate 133,198 of VZTA01012425.1, read as the reverse complement.
GAAATGCATAATGAGGGCCTGCGTGCTCCCATCTGTTCGTGGGCTCAGGAGAAAGTCTGTGTGGTTTAGAACACAGAATGTAGTTTAGGCACAGAAAACCTGCAGAATCCAGCACTATTTTACAAAAGGCACTGTTGAGGGCTTTGAGGGAGGTGAGGTCACCTGGGTGGTGATGACTGCTGGGCTAACGGGGACTTTTCTGAGGTTCTGCTGAAACCAAACAACTACTATCTCTCTTGTGAGTCAACACTGAAGAAAATCCTCCACTTAATCCTTTCCATGAGGCTTCAATATCAGCAAAGAATCTCAGGAGATGTTGTGGATAAAAATATGAATTTGGCAACAATGAATGAGAGGCACAGGTCAGGTTGCAAATAGGTGGACTTCATCACTTCTAGTGTAACAACACATCTTCACAGCTCCTGTCTGCCAGACAATGCCATCACAGAGTTAATGTCCTGCTGTAGTGGAGACCTGTTCCTGTTTTATGCCTCCTGGTAGCCAGACACATGGCTGCCCCAGAGCCCACATTCAGGAAACACCACAAATAGAGCAAACTACATACAAAACTTTAGTAGTTTTCCTCCTACCTAAGGAGTTCACAGCGACTGATGGGTATGTTCTCTTCATGCAAAATCTTGCAACTGAACTTGCTCTGCCCAAGTCAGTGTAAGCGCTGAGTTCTGCATGACCAAACATGACTAAAGCCATGGTCCTCAGCCCATAATCAAACCAAACACTTAGAATCTCTTTTCTCCTTCTATCTACAAGGTTAGCAGTGAAAACCTGAATCATAAAAACTCAGTAGTCTGAGTTATCAATTAGTGATCTGAAGAAATAAGCCCACCTCTGCTAAAAGATGCAAGAAAGAGGACAGACCACAGGTACGTTTTAACATTTCTTCTTGGATAATGGTCAAGTAAAAATATTTTATAAAAACCTCATGGATAAGGGCAAACACAACAGCAATTTCACACGAATTGCATTCCTCTTGGAAAAGCCAGGAAAACCTGAGTCCACTACAAGAGAAAGTAATGGGGTACATGCTTGTAAACACGCAGTGCTTCCTTAAGATTCAGGAATGAAAAAACCCAACTGTTTCCAGTTTTGGCTTACTGACAACAGCAGCAGGGATTGTAACATAGAATCAGGGTAGCCAAAAACACAGGCAGGCCACTCTCATGTGTCATTATGCAAATCAAATTACTCTTTCTAGAAAAGGAATGCTCCGTGGAACAGCCATTCTGTTTAGGTTGAAAGAGCTTCAGGAGCAGTGCTAGCTGTGTGCTCCCATAATGATCCAGCACAACAGGATCCAGAGATCTGGACTGGAGCCTCGGGGTATGACAACAACATAAATAATCAATGACAACACCATATTTTGGATATCGACATGTGGAACCTCATCCACAGCTCTCCAAAGTAAATGGAAAGATCTCCACTGCCTTGGGCAATTCATGGGAACCAGAGGTAAGTATCAGCCCTTGTTTGAGCTCTACCTCACCACTTGTTATTTACAACATAATACATTTTCCATGTCTTCTCACCATAAAATATTAAGAGTGTATGCTCTATGCACCTCAGGCTTCCAAAATCAACAACTATAAGACTTTTGTTTCCTTTTTAAAATATCAGTAAAGATAATATTCAATAAAATTATTATTATTTTAACACTAAAATAAGACCATAGCACGTGTGAACAACAAAAGTTATGAGTGTAATTACCACGAAACAGAAGCCTCTTTTCCAAGATGGCCAGCAAGAACTTTCTAATGATTAATAGAGAGGATTGGGGAAAAGAAGTATAAGGCACACCTCCAATAACTTGAAGCATCAATAGCTCCCAAAGACACATCACAGCTTCAAATGGAGTCATCAGACCAATAGGACTTATCTCTCTTTTTAAAAACATGATTTGAGTTTCTATTGATAGTTTGCAGTAAATTATCAGCCTCCAGTTGGGATGACAATTTTTAAAAGTTTAGCAATTGCTGATGTAGATATATTTTAATCTAATACACTTCAGATATATGAGATTTCATGTCAATAGAAATAAACATTCTTCATAGAGACAATTTAATCTGAATCCAGCTCTGGTTCTGTTGCATGTAGGTTAAATTGACATCATCAACAGGGAAAAGCTCAGTACAGCCAGGACACAGCACAGCAAATCAGAGCCTTCAGGTCTGAGAGTCCAGCCGCAGTAATGCACAGTTTAGAGGTTGTACTGTTCCTTACATCTTTCCATTATTGACTAGCTGGCATTGCGCTCAAAACAAAACAGGAAAGGAAGCAGATTCGTAACGAGAACTTTGGAAACTATCATCCCACAAAATCGTTGGAAATTTGGTAGATATTTGTCGTCCAATTACTAGTAAGAAGGAGGAAAAAAAAGTTGGAATTCCAAAATTTTAATTGTCCTGAGTTGGGGAAGGAGGAAGAGGAAAGAAAAAGCAAAGTCACCAGGCCTTTACCTCAGAAGCTCGCAGGCCTTGCTGCAGCCTAACTCAATAATTACATTGTACTGCCAGCAACAATTCAATTTTTTTTTTCTCGCCTGAGGGTTCCAACACATTTGCACCATAGGGAAGCCTTTTCTCTTTACATCTCAAAACTCTACCACAAACTCTTCCTTTATTCATAACAGCCAGATCCCCAGCTGAGATAGGCACTTTCGTATTGCTCTAGATGACAGTTTTCTGTGTTCTTTCCAAGCTCAGGGGGTTTAATAAACATATCTGGCAATCTTTCGATAGCTGGAGGGCCTGGGATGACACTGTGTGCAAACAATATGCTCTCACTGCTAGGGAAACAAGTTTATTCAATTCAATTAATAGATTACAGTCAAGATACTTGTTATCCTGCAATGAAAAATAGGAAAAGAACTATGAGACTTAAGGTAGGTTGCAGGATTAGCACCTGGAAACACAGCAAGGCAGGCAAAATAAGACAAAAAAACCACTTATTGTACATTGCTGGGTTTTGGGGAGGGGTTGGGTTTTTGGGGTTTTTTTGCCATATAAACAGCGGCACAGGCTGCTGGTCTCAGTACAGAACTGTCTTTTAACTCATTTTAAGATGAGCTTGGCCCTCTGAACATGCAGAGTCTTGGGCGCAGAACTGTAAAAATATATCTCTGTTTCCTCCTACAAAACGGGGATATTCCTTTTCATTTACCTAACTACAAGGGGTGTTTTTCATTAGACATGAGCATTAATTCTTGCTCGCTGAAACTGCACTGTTTACAAGCCAACTACGGCAGCCAGGATTTGGTTTCAATTTGAAAGAAATTGAAGTAAAATTCTATTTTGAATTTAAACTCTATTCAAACCAAAGCACTTTCTTAACATAAACAATTTGTGGAATACAGAATTTGCTTCTACAAGAAGTATTTCCAATGCAATCACACTGGTCTAAAGAAGAGAAACACTCATGCTTTCTTGAAGTAAAATACTCCAGGAGCTGGTGGTCCTGTGTACCCCCTCCTTTAAGTATGGATCTGCAACAACTTGTCCTTTCTGAAATGTTCTCAGAACAAGTTTAAACTTGCAGAAGTTACCACAGGAGAAAATCTAATTTAACTACCAAAGTGACGGGTAAGTTTGCCTGAAGGATAATTTGTGGTTAAGGCACATACAGAAACACAGGAGGCAAAAAGTTATTTCATACCATAGACCTGAATAAGTAACCCAATATCCAAGTGCCTCAATTCTTATATGCAAAAAAGGGTTAAACCTCATTCTTTTGTCTGGTTTACCTCTTCTCTTTGGCAACAGGGGCTGTATCTGGCCACATCTCCTCTGGGCAATGGCTGCCCAAGTGGTACTGGGGTCCTCAGCCACCAGTCAAACTCCAGCTCAGTTCAAGGGCATTAATAACAACCACTACTTCAGTAACTCTGTTCCTATTTCAGTAGACAGAGGCATCACTTGTTCTTCAGAGTACTGGTACTATTTTTTTAAAAAAGTTAAAATAAATTAAAAATAACATAACACAATAAATAAAATAACAAAACTAGCCTTGGGGCCTGCAATCCAACAATGTGCATAATATGGTTCTAGGGACAAGAAGATGGAAAAATTATGAGAGAAGGAGTTGTGTTTGGAGAAGAGAACAATATCCCAGAAGACTGATCAGCTCACCTAGAGATATTCTTGTGAATGTGATATTTGAGATAAAAATCACCTTTTTGTAGCTGGGTAAGGTCACCCATGAACCTCTCCAGCATCTGAATCCCAGAAGAGGCTCACTCTGAGTCAGATGTGCCTTACTGCTGTGATGCAAGCCAGGCAAGGAGGGAAGAGCTTGCAGGTCCTGGCAGGAGTAAAGAACTTTCCCATTAAATCACTTCTGCTCTGCAGCAGTTCTCAGTGTCCATGAAGTCACAGAGCCAGGGGCTGCACACTTCACGCTACTCCAGCCCATCTTTGCTCTGAGTAGTTCTGTCCTTAAGGCCTTGAAACAGAAAGGTCAGTGACTCAAGAACTCAGTCAAGGGGTTGTTTCTCTTACTCTAACCCACACGTTTTCTATGATCTAAATATTGAGTTTTCATTTGAACAAACGCTTGAAAACCACAAAGTCTTTCACTGGGATCCCGGACTGTTTAAGAACTGGGTCACAGTAGTCAGTACAGTTAAGTGAAGGATCAAAAATTAATTATTTATTTACCTAACATAAGTGGTTCCTCTGTTCTTAGATTAGCCAGGAGCTCATGATGAATTTCCTTGGACTTCAAGCAGTTCAGCAAAAGTCTCAATATGTCTATTCTGTGGCCTGCTCAGGAATTTTCAAAATTTCAGCTGAGTTTCCGTGTGCAGCTTAATCTCATGATATCATTGCTCATCTAGAACTGAATTGCTCATCTAGAACTGAAAAATACTAGAGTGCTACTGTGAGTTCATATAAATTTGAAATTCAATTGCTAAAAAATTCCAAGCCAAAGGTATTTTAACCCATACGGTCCAATTTCTTGAGTACTTGCAAAACTCAAAACCACATATTTTTTGGAAAATTTTTAACTTCTGAACAAAATACAGTGTTCTTATATTACTGATTTACCTGTTACAGTTATTGCACTGAACACACTGGGAACTGGCCTGTATGCAGAGCAGCAACATTCCTCCACAGTTTTAAGTTTTTTTTATTAATGGAGAAAAGGCCTACGGAATTAATAGGGATGTGAAATCAGCCAGAATGAAACTTTTACGTTTTCCTTCAAACTCCAGCAGAGATTACTCTGAAGATCCATAGAATCTAATAGGCAGTTTCCTGCTTCCAGCTAAATTTTACTCATTGAGTTACTATTTTTACAAAGGATAAAAAGCAGGGGAAAAGAAAAAGAGGTGGGGAATAATCAAAACTACCCTGGCTATCACTGGTTTTGTTCCAATTGTCTTGGTAAGAATCTGATCCTGAAGTAAAATACAAAATTAAAAATGCTTTCAGTCAGTTTTCTTGTCCAGTTATTTAAGCACATGCTTATATCTTATACAGTAGATCCTGCTGATTTTGCAGGGAAAGTCTGAACATTTTTCCAAGATTATAATTAATTTCTGACGAGGGTAAGGAAATGGCATTTCTTCTTTTGCTATATGAAATACGGCAAATAAGTGAACCTCTATTCTTTAATTCCCGCATAAAACTTAAATTCTGCTTCCACTTCAGTCAGCAATAAACAGTAATTAACTTTTAGCAGTCAGGATCAGCACTGAAATATTAAAGCAAGTGTTACAACAGAGGAAAGCTGAAAAATATTAAATGCCATAGAGCAGAGAACTAGGCAGAGAAATATATGCACAAATACAATTCATATTCTGATTTCCCTTTCACTTTCAAGTGCACATTTGTTTGCTTTATGAGAATTTGCTAGCTGCAACAAAAGTGCTATTGAAAATCTTGATGTTCTGATGCGCTAAGGAAAAGAAAGCCTTGTTTCTTTAAAGACAAAAATCTGCGTAGAGCAATTAATCTTAACGTTCTTAAGAAAACAAATGTCACACTCAAATTTTAGGTCTTTTAAGAAATACTAAACAGTATTTTGCTTGAATGAATGAGTCTAATCTATACTACTTACCTACTTGGGGTGGGTGTCTGTTCTCAGAACAAACACTCCCTGAACTCAGTGTACACTGTGCTTGAGGAACCACTCAGCAACTTGGAACTGTGTATTTGAAAATAGTTTGTATCTGTAACTGCTATTAAATGAAAATCAGTACATCGCTGGTTGGGCAGCTGCTAAGATTTTATAATCACACAATAGAGAGGATTAAATACTTGTAAAGAGTGCATTAGACTAAATTCTGTGCTCAGTTGCAATTGTACGACCTTCGGAAATCAATGGGGTTCCACATTTGCAAATGATGAGGGGTTGGTCCATTCCTTTAAAAAAAAAAAAAAACCCCCCGCGAAAGTTCAATTTGAGAGAAAATGTTTGTGCTTCTCCCTCTACTGTTCCATGTCTCATAGCTAACATCTGGTGAAAATTAAGAAGCAGTTTTCCCCCCCCCTTCCCCCTCACCCCCCAGTCAAACAAAAAAACCCACAATACAAAACCCCGCATATATATCTGATGTATTTTATACATATTCATCCTCATAACTTGACAGATGGGAGGAATCTTGCAGTCATTTCTGAAAGCAGACAAAAGGCCGTTGGTTCTGCTCCACATGATGATTTGTGAAGACAGAATATCACCCGCTTCCGTTGATGATTATATAGTTCTATCCATCTGTCTGCCACTGGAGGTTGTGAGAGTGAGATACAGCTCACACCGTCTTCATAAACAAAAGTAGACTGTGCTGTCAGTAGTCAGACACGCCAACTAATTGGAGCTGTCGACAGACACAATATTCTGTGTCAACAGCTCTGGTAACAGTTTGAAACAGCAATGATATGTTGGGTGATGGTGAGGATGACACATATGTCTCTAATAGCATGCTAGAAATCTGACATAACTAGAAAAGAATTACTAAAATGTAATTCCCAGCCTCTAGTTCTGCTGTTCAGACTTCCCAGTCAGCACAGAGAGGAAAGAGATGCTTGTGTGTATTCATGTTCTTGTGCTTGTACTTGTACACATCTTCTTCTGTATCACTTCATATGCTGACAGCTTAATTTGATGCTCATAATGACTAACTTAAAAACTAAGCTTTCTGCTGAATTTCAAGGAATTCATCAAAATTCCTACACAAATTTAAAATTAAATGGGGGGACCATTTTCACCACTTTCTTACGAACTGGAAACAAACTAAAACAGGTCAAACAACAGCCATGCTAAATGGAGAGCTCTTACTGCATCTGTGCAGGAAAGAAAAGTGCTATCTTACTGAAAAGTGGTTTGGTGGACTCGTCCAAACGACAAATTGTCCTCTGATCTTGCCAAGACTGATGAACATTCTTTATATTAAATTGAAGCCCAAGGAACAAATCCTGAGGCAGGATTAGGGCCTCAGTTTCTCTTTAGCAGAAAATCCTTCACCATCATCACTCCTTGAGGATTAGAAAGCAGAAAGAAATGAGTGTAAAAGGCTGATAAACAAAGTACTAGGGAAAGAGAGAAAGTAGAGGTTTTCTCTACTCACATATGTATATGCTCAGCTTGCACATTTATCTGGCTCCTCCCTTGCCCAATGCAATGCAACATTGGGCAGACTAGGTTACATAACTACATCTTAGTTTACAAAAATACAAAGGGTTTTTTCTCCAAAGAATTAAATATACAAACATCACAGCAACTGTGGCAGTAAAATGAATAGTAAAAAGTCCTTACATGGGGACCTGCAACAGCAGGTCTGGCAGCTCACCTCAAGGCCCAGAGCTGTAATAAACAAATAATAAAACAGAGGGGCAGTCCTTTTACTGATGCACGTGACCACATTGCAGCAGTTGAACATCAAGGTCTTGAAGACCTTTCATCCCAGGGAAGCAAGAGGAGGGAGGAAGCTGGAAAAGGCACATAAGGACCTAGATGATGTTATGCAAAGCCGCTGGGAATGAGGCTTGTGGTGGCACGTCCACAATGTATCCAACCACAGCGATCCCAATGTGGGAGGGACAAGCTAGAGCCCAGAACCTCCTTTCCCAGGAGGGAGGATGGCAGCACCTACATGGCAGCAGGATCTCAGTAACCAAAGCCCAGCGCTGAGGAGGCCTCGTACACCCCCATCAGCTGCCTTAGCAGCTTCTTGCCAAACTTAGAGGGACAGAGCTGAAGGAAGCAGGTTGGAAAAGACGTGCCCGGAGGGCAGGAAGTCTCGAGCATTACTAAGGAACACGAAGTGACAATAGCTGAGGTTACAGAGGAAGAGCCTAGTCTTGTTTGCGGCATAAATCCCTATATTATCTCTTGCTACTTGACCTGCTGGAGCAGCCAGCGGCATCAGGAGCATGGCGTGCCGGCCTGAGCCGGCTGCTTTCAGCCAGGAGAGGGCACACAAGGCAGTTCCCTGCGACACTGCTTGCTTGGCAGCCACTTATTCTTCCCATCTTCATGGCTGTTTCTGTGCGCTGATGTCCCTTGTGAACCATCCAGACTGTGTTCAAAATCATAATGGATAAAAGAAAAGACTAAAAGATAAGCCAATATCAGCTGTTGCCAAAGCCACGAAACTGGGAAAACCTGTCAAAATATTTTAAGAGGGAGAATTTTAAAAAACAGGAGTGTGAAAAATAAAGTCAAGCAATATTATATTCTCCACCTAACCACAGAGCAAGTTGCTACCCAAGAAGAAGTGTGTATAAATAGTGTGTCAGCCATTTACTGTGAGTGTGACTCTAACAGCTGGGCTGTTTGCAGGAGATGCAAATTTGGAGCCATTCAGGGAAGGAAGAATGAAAGCTTTGGCACTCGCTGGGCAAACAGTAACGGGTTTGGGAAAAGGGCCAGCAAAAGACAAACTACACAAAATAGTGGGTGGCCAGACTCAGGACAAGGAATACTCGGGCAAAATACCACAAACAATCCAGCCCGAGGCAAACACTGGCCACTTCAAAAGTTTTATTTTTCAATTCCAAAGCATAAGCAAAAGATCTCACTGCAATCACTGCACTCCCGCAGCCCCAGCAGCCCTGACAGCCCACAGACACTTGCTTATATTCATCTTGCATTACACTCACCCATCCCTCCAGTGTCTGGCTCTGAGTCATTCCTAGTCACAAGGACAACTCTATTAGTTGCCATGTTCAAAAGTTAGTGAAAAAATACCAATAAAGCTCCTGCCCCAGAGATCAGCTGAAGGAGTTTGGAGAAGGTCAGGCTGCTTACAGCTTTAATCTAAACAAATAGGTGGGCTGTGATACCAAAATGGTGCTTACAAGAGCCCCTGTAGCTCACGAGTAAAGTATGAGGGTATTTCAGGACTTTATCCTCCTGCCAGTTCTGTCAGACACCAAGATTTTATGGAGTCTGGTTTCTGTTACAGATACTTATGGCAGAATTACGCCAGGTTTCTTTCAGGTTTTGTTTTGTTGTTCTGTTTTTTGTTCTTAATGAAGTGAATCTAAGCACAGCATCAACACCCTCTGTGTTAAATCACGCACATTTATTTCACCAAAACAATCCAAGGCCTAGTGCATTTGAAGGAAAATTCATTATTCAACCTTCTGATACCTTTTCATGCTGCTTAGACTCGCTGCCTTGTACCACATTGGTATTTAATAATTATTCCAGCTGTCTCCAAAGCCCTTTCACCACACCTTGTGTGGCACATTGCAGACAGCTTGGATTTTTCAGGTACAAATTGCTAAACAATTACTGATGAGAGAAAGGTCATAATAATAGGTTACAGAAGCCTTTGCAGCCTGCCTTTACTTCATGGCCATTTATAAAGAACCATTTCATCCCATTGTTATAATGATGAGAAGGAAGTAGTTTAAGGTAGTTATAGACAAGCAAACAAAAGGCAGGAGAGCAGTGCTGTATAACTTCTACTTTCACTTCCTGCCTACTCCATTACTTCTGGCATTATGGGAGAAATAACATGATTGGAATGACCTAAAGGTTATAACGGGTGGGCAAGGTTTGCCTTGTCGAAAGCAGTGCGAGCACTGTTGGCTAAACCTTTTTGAAAGCTGAAAGTGGTGCCGTTTAACAAAAATACTAAGCTGTCATTGAAAAAAGTACATTACTTAGAAATAGTATTTCTCCATGGGCTTTCTTATCTCTATTTTCCCCCCTCAAATGGGGTTGGTTTTTTTTTTCCCCCAGAGGAAAAAAAAAGGCACAAAGATGAAATCTCTCTGCAAAGTTGAAAAGTAGAGGACAGATTTTGCACTGGTAGAAATTCCATTAGCCACATATGAATGCTACTGGCTTTAAAATGGCCAAATCAAAGTCTCAGTGGTCCAATCTACAGCATTAGAGATCAGGCAGCCAAACTTCTTTGGAATCCTAGGAATAGCATGGATACAGTAATTTTTATTACCCCTAATTTTTTGCAAGGAGTGTCTCTGCTAGCTGCTTCCTCAGTACCTGAGGTACAGGATTTGATCCAAATGTACCACAGAACATCAAGTCCAGTCACAATTCACAGAAAAATCCAGGTTATTTGATAAGAACCTCCCTTTTGAAAGAGAAAATTCAGGACAATTTGATTGACCAAGAAGAAACAACCTTGAACACAGCCAGCAGAACAGTGATGGAAGCAATAAGGCAGTAATTTGGCACTTTCAACCAAAGGATAAGACTCCCTCAGCCTCGCTTAAAATTTTTTAAATTTATGCAAGTTACAAATAACGCAGTAATAAAGGCAAAGGGCCACTAATCCTTCCCAGCATTTCCACCTACGTTCAAACATGAAGAGACCTTTGTTCAAGAGCAGTCTGGTAAGCAGGAGGCAAGTCCACTCAAAGCTAAGCAATACCATGAGTGAGGAACAAAGCAAGACCTGGATCTCCATCAGGAGGTGTCATAGACTTCCTGCTTTGAAGAAGAAACTTCATTTTTTAGCCTGAGGAAATTGCTGGGGGCAGATCCCTCCAAATACCATCTTCCATTTACTCCCCATTAAATTTCTTTACATCAGACCTTCATTTCTCCAAGCTTTACTTTCTCTCACTGCAAAATGGAGATTAAGACACGGGTTTACCAATCAGAAGAGAACTGACCCTTGGACCACCCTCATGCCCATCTTATATTCACATGTCCAAAATCACCCTACGTGCAAAGTAGACAAGGTGGATGCCAGGCAAGCTTCTGAACTACTTATCTCAAAATATCTTGAGGCTGCATCAAATATTCAGCATAAATTAGATAGGACTGGCCAAGCTTTTTTTGTGACGGATAAAGCCTCACTGCAAGGGACTGTGAGACACGCAGAGACTGCAGTCCACGTGTCTGCAACGTGCATTCTTCACACTTCACCTTGCTCTCGGCTGCCGACCACAAAGACAGAGCCAAAGTTGTGCCTCCCAAAAAAGTCCATGAGAGAAAAACTTTGCTACTTCTACAGTTCTAGCTTTAGAATGGGAAGAATTGTATTCCTTGCTTCATCAGACTAAGTACAGGGCAAAAGGATTTCATCACAGATTGCTTTTATATTGGCAAGTATAGAAGATAACCAAGTCCTGACTTTTAGTGGATTTCCATTTATCGTTACCCAAGATTTAATCAGCTAGACTGATAGTCAACTATTACTTTATTTTTTGGTCAACACTTATTTAAAAAGTAAAAGCAAGCAAGTCTGTAAAACAATTTCAATGCATCAAAGTTTATATCTCACGTTACGTAGTAAATCCTGCTCTCCTTCAGGAATCCAGCCAGCCCAACTTTTGTTCCCTTGGCCAGTTGCTGGAATAATAGCCTCCCCTTTGTTTCATCGTGACTTGATTACTATAATTATTTGCCCGCTAGACTTCCAGCTACTGCTCCGATTGTGAGGAGTACAGAATACAACTGCTAGACTACATGCTGCATCTAAGTCTTTCCATCACATTACCCCTATATCCCCATATTAAGAGAGCTCCATTGCTTCCCAATGCAGCGGCGGCCTGATTTTTTAGATCTTCCTACTAATTTACAAGGCTTTACATTGGAAGCCTCAGATAAATCTTTTGCTGCTCCATGTCTGAAGAGTCTTAGGGCTGTACTTGTATATGCTTTTGTCTCCCCCATAGTGTTTTAGACCCTGAACTTGTTTAGCGTTACTCACATGAGCAGGTTTACAGACTTCAATGGGACTACTTACATGAGTAAGAAGTACTCATATGAGTAGATATTTGCAGGCTCAGACCCTAAGTGACTTGGAGAGCTTTACTATTATTCACTTCTTGAAAAGCACTTGCAAAGAAACAAGAGAGGACTTACCGTATTTATTCAGAGTTATTATATATTCACCATGTCTTCTTCTTAAGCCCTCTTTGTTCTTGAGTACATGTACTCTATCTACAGTAGCGATACACAATATTTCTCTCAGGGGATTTTCACATGCGAAAAGAGAGGAGGGTTTGACATGTTGGACTGTTGGGGGTTTTGTGTTGTTTTGTTTCTCCCTGTGAGAATTTGTAGATACCAACTTGAGACAAAGAGGATTTTGTTATTTCTTCTATTGCAGCAGCACTAACAAGCTTGTGCCAGGGAGTAAGGCTCCGCTGCATAAAAGCATGGTTCACACACCTCACAACAAGCCATCTCCTGCCCCTAAAGTGTTAAAGCTGCAATTTCTCCACAGTTTAAATTGAACACTGTCATTTTCACCTTAAAACACTTGTTTCCTTCATGCATTCTCAGCTATGAGGACAATCAATTTTGTCATCAGACTTACAGCACCCAGGTCTAGCATGGCTCCTTTCAACAAAAGTTCATATTTCCCACCTATATGATACACACAACCCGACACACATATTTTTTTTATATAATGAGAGATGTTCTCTTCTCTGGAAGACTTGTATTCCTTGGGAGAAAGAGGGGCAAAGTGAAAAAGCTGCATTGTTCTGTAGCCTGCCATGCTAAGAAGTCACCCTTGCTGGGAATGCTGGATATGTCACAAAAAATGTGCAAACTGGGCTCCCTGAACCCCCCAGATCTTTTAAAATAAATTAAATGTCTTTTCTAGCAGAACACAATGGAAAGGTACAGATAGATCATTAAAAACTAGGGGCTTTCAGAGGCTCTCAATGGTGATTTTTTTTCCTCTCTGAAAACACCAGAAGAGATGACAGACTTGATCCTTTGCAGTGCAGAGTGCTCCTGAGCACCCTCTATTACTGCGGATGGGATGGAAAAGTGGAGGCATTCAGCACTGAGCACTGCTCATCACCTTGCACTGCTGTAAGCTGCTAGAAAATTCCTGCATTCCACACATAGCAAAACCAGTCCCTCAGTTCAGAGTGCCTGCTACCTCCAGAACAGAGACCTGTGAATTGTTTCCACCGGAGATTTCTGTACTTGGTTAGCAATACCAGTCTGGCAAAAGTTTCAGGTGAATTTGCACAGGAACAAACTGACAAAAGTGAGTCCGTGTTGTTTTCCATCCAGGATGAGCTGCACCCTAGGCAGCATTGAGTCTCACAAGCACATCTCATTTGAGGGTCTCCCCTAAAGTCTTCTCAGTAACACATACAAGAAATACAACCTGGACGGACAAGGCGAGGGCCCAGAAAAGGGTGGGGTGCTATAAGAATGTGGTAGAAAACTGTTACTATTTTTTTCCATCTATGCCTGCTTCCCATTAGCCAGAAAGTTAGTGTCTTTCCCCTCAAAAAAAAACCAAAAAAAAAGACTCAAGTGAAATAAAGGAAGTCTGACATGGGGCAGGCACAGTACAAGACAATGACCCAGAGCTTGCATGGAGAGGAGGAGGGTGAGGCTCTTTGCTTTCAAACAGCTCCAGTGCTGGACTGTTTGCATGCTCTCACCTGTGTATTTAGGCACCAAAGAACAGCCCAGCTCCACTCTACTGTCCACCTATCATATATTGCTTGTTTCACTCTAAGTAAATCTAAGGGAGGGGAGACAGCAGGCAGGGAAAAAGCACAGCCAATACAAATGCAATGTGTTTCTACTGGTCCTGAGCCTGGCCAGAGCAGGAACTACCCCAAACCAGGGCAGTGAATGCCTTGGGCCCAGCCATCTCTCAGTGCACTCTGCACTGCACAGATCTTGCTCCACTTTAAACTAGATTACAAACCTGGGAAACTTTCAGCTGGCTGAGAGACAGAAATAAAGCTTGCTCCCATGGCTTTTCTCAGAGTTCTCAAAGCTCTAGTAATAAACTGATTTTCCTTTAAGAAATGCTGGCATACCACTGTCTTGTGTCAATTTTCATGGGTCACCATGAAAACAAGATGGGTGGCACGAAATTAAAAGGATTTCTGTTAAGCTTGCAGCCTTTGAAATCCTTTAGGTCTGAGAGATGGCAACCTTCTTCCCTTCCCCAACTTTCACTTCTGAGACACAATATACTGCTGTATGGATAACACTCTCTTCTTCCTGCCATTTTCAAGGCAGAGAAAAACCTCCTAAATCAACTCACTTGGCAACTGGATGTTTGGCAAGCACAATGTACCAAGAAGCAAAATTAAAACATAATAATAAACTTAATAGCTTTAACCAAAGTAGTTAGTGTTTAAGATTCTAACAGCTAAATTCTAATGAAGCTTAAACAGAAAAGGTGGATGGAGGTATAAGTACAGTAGTAACACATGAACTATTTTCTTTTAAAAGTCTCATTCTGCTAATTAAATCTTTTATCAAACATTTTCTAATATCAATTTTCATGGTTTATATTCCCTGCTCATATTTAATATTCCAATAACAAAACTCATAGTAACAAGAAAATACTAATGTTAGGATTAGTATTCTGAGGTAGTGCAATATAGTCCCCTGTGAAAATACCTAATGTTTTAGATGCAATAAGTAGGCCTGATAATAATAGTAATATCAAACTGCAGTATGGGAATTCTGAAACTACTTCCTCAAAGTCTCATAGAGGTCTGAATTTTTTCCCCCATGTCTAACACAGGAGCAATGAAATGTCTCTGAGTACTTTAATTTGTAAAGCAGTACTCGTACTTCTGAGAGCGTATATTTTTATCCTATAGCATTTTTTAATTCTAATTTCAAATCAGAAACTTTACTCTTTTATTGGGGGGTGCCTCAAATCTGTGGTACTTTATTTGAGATCCTTTCACTTGAATCACAGGGCACTGCAGATGCAGCATGTCATTAAAGATGAGACCTGGAATGTCACAGACTAACCATATCATGATGAAGCTCATGAAACAAGAAATGGGGAGGCTTTTGAGAACCTGGGGGATGTGTTTTGGAACACCAGCTGTAGAGAACCAGGCTTTCCAGTGGAAATGAAGGCATATTTGGTACAATAACTCTGGGCACCTGAGCACATACATTTTTACTGCTCAAAGCCCTCACCATTTCAACCAAAACACCTCAGAGAAAAGAGACTTAATCTTATTAAAAGTGACCAGAGTGGCTGCATGTGTCAGTGTGAACTTCATTGAATTCACTGGTGGATAGTCAAAACAGAGCTAAGAAATTTTTTTCTGTGATAATTTTCTAATCAGAAGTGCTCTGCTTGCACAAATGAAAAATTCTGTAGGAAACATATTTAATAGGGAAAAAAATTGATTTCCCTAAATACAATGCTTCTGTTAATCTCTCTCCATATTAAAACAACAGAAGTCTTGCAGAGGAGAGGAGAAACAGAAAGAGGCAAGGGGAAGAGCAGTGTGCCAGAACCGAGTTCCCTGGGTTTCCAGTGCCCCTTATCTTTCTGCTTCCTTGCCTGTCTCCCCTCTCCAGCTGTGCAAAATTCAAAATGGGACAGGGGTTTCCAGACAGCCAGCTAAGATCCCATAAACAAGCTCTATTGTTTGCTCTCCTAAAACCTGGACTCCAAGGAGCTCCTGGCCACCCACTCACAAACACAAGTGCACATGTTAGAGGCTTTTTTTCCCCCTAACGTTTCATTCTGATTCATCATTTAAGCTATTTTAAAACCTTGACTATTTTTCCATAGGAAAAGATGTCTAATTCCCAGGCAGTTTAAGGTAGAAAGCTGCCAGCTCTTCTGCAGTTGAGTGCCAGATTTAGGAAATGCAGACAGTATGTGAAATTCAGCAGCGCCAGAGGCATTTCAGAGGGCTGTGCAGCACCTCCTGCTCTGTAAAACAGTGGGGGCCCTGGAGCACCAGAGCTCCCTGAATCCCTCTGCTCCCCAGTTCATCAGCAGCTGGCACCAGACTGTGCAGTGGAGAGCCAACAAGTGGGATGGGAGAGAGGAGCAAGCCGAGGAAGAAGTGGTAGGATCTGGTAGCCATGACATGAAACCATTAACTTCCACTGGCCGAAGTCAGCTTGTGCACCGGCGCATCCCACAGACCCAGGTGGCAAAAGACAGGCCCACCAAATTCCACACCCATCTTTCACAAGAGGCACTTAACTTATCTCAAGGAGCTGTGTGTCTCACACACAACCTGGCCTATCTGTAATTGCACTTCTGATATTTTATTCGACACTGACACACAAATAAAAGCTAGGAATGATGTGGTACATTCTTCTTTATAATTACCTGGAAATCAAAACATTGGGGTAGGACTAAGCTCTCCTCCAAACACATCCAAGTGTTGGATTAGTTGGTAAAACGAGAATCACACTTTCAACGACTATGGAGCATGTGTGAACAAGCGGATACATTCCCATGGCTTTGAAGGATGGAGGTTTTACCACTTCCTTTTACTCTGTAATTTCATATTTTAAACATGAGAAAAATAAACCTTAAATACAAAGCATTTGCTTTTAAGCAAATCCTGCCTTATTTTAATGGCTTATGGTCAACATTATCACATAACACGCTGCCATTTACAGTGGGAGGCTGAGGAGAAGAACTCCCCCTGCAACTCTGGTAAGCACCCAGGTTATCAGTCATTATTCTGCTATTTAACATAATTTATTTTACTGATCAACTGCTCCAGTGGAAGAAAATCAGACACATTTTGCTGCCATTAAGATATTTGTAAATCTCCATGGGATTATATAGAATGAAAGAGAGCATATAAGTGTAACGTGTATCACAAATTTGACACGTTACATGCATTATGGTTCTCTCCTGGAGACAAGTGTATTCAGGAATACACTGGTGCTCCTAAGATCTAAAGGACCAAGCCTTTGCTTGGTTATTCCAATTAGACACCCATGTACCTTCACTGAAAGCAACTGAATCACAGCAAAGTACCAATGAAGCTTAAAAAAGAAAACAGATTGAGAATGGGAATTTGAGAGTCTCAAGCAAACTGAAAACCCCCTCCCTCACGGTATATATTTGCTTAACTCCACTGTGATTAGTGTAGACAATTTACACCAGCTGCCAATCTGCTCCTTGAAAATTAAGGACAGAAACCTAAATATATTCTGGAAATCTTGGCATTGTCAGGCTAAATATGTACACATGCCTGATTCTTTTCTCTTGTCCAGTAGAGGATGCAGCTTGTTAAGACTTTTTTTCCAGCAAAATATATATGTTTAATTTATGTGATTAATTTCTGTGTTAATGAAGGTTGAAGGACCAAGAAGGCTGAATGCATCTATTTATCCGGGGGCCAGATAAAAACTGCTGCTCAACTAGCCAGCCCAACCCTAATATGGAAAGCCTCAGCCTTATTCAGGGTGAGAGGACAATTAAATTTTTATGCTCATTTAATCCTGTGCCCTTTCAGAGCAAAGGCTGACAATTGTGCCCAATTTTTCCAAATGTTTGCTGTTACATAACCTTGACGAACCCACCAAACTCAATTTGTGCAGGGCCTGTTGACAAAAATCCGATTGCAACAATATTCTGACGCTCTCTGGGGTTAAACCCTGGATTTAGAGGTTACAGGAAAAGGAAAAAACCAGCACACTAAACCAGCACTTTATTACTTCCTACCTGCAGCAAGCAAATTCATATTACTATGTATATCTAGTCAACAAAATGCTTCTATATGAAAGGAAATGCCTTAAAGAGCCTTTCTGCTTCTGAGGAGCTGTCTGTAAAGCTGGCAACATTTTGCTCTGATACTCAGAAAAACTGATTCTTTCAGCAACTTAAATAATTTTAATTTTTTTCCCTTTTCTTGTTCCAGTCTTGTCACCTGGTCACTTCCTTTAAGAGAGATTCATTTAGGAGAGCTGTATTGTATTATTATTATCTGTGCTTTTGTGGTTTAGTGCAGTCAGTTTATCTTATTACTGTTATGTTCTTCAAGAGAGATTCATTTAAGTGTGACCTAGTCTATTATTTTAGGTGCCTCTTGCATCTCTATTGGGCATTTAAGAGTTGTAGAACTCTCTAATTTATTTAAGCAGGGTACTTTAAAGCAATATCTCAGTAATTTTCTTTGAGTTTGAGGAGCCCTTCTATGTTTTCAAAATGCTTGAAGTTCCTCTGCTCTTCTAAGGACTGCAAATATTTGAACAACAAATAAAAATGTTAGAAAAGCAAGTTCAAGACAGATATGGAGTCAGAGACACAAGACAAATGAGTGCAGGTGGATTTTTTTTCTACATGGAAGACTCTGCCAAGAATAGCCACATCAATATTTTGGTTGGCAAAGTAAAAACTGGTCATTCCCTCAAAATACTCATTTGTGATGTATTTTTCTTCACCACAAGATTTTCAAACTGCCTTCTCATAACTCTTTGTAGTAAGTCACAACAAATAAATTAGCACAAACAAATACTTCCAAGTAACTTTTACAAACACCACAATAAATGTTTTCTCTATGAAGCACCACTAGACATGACAGGGATTTTATCAGCTAGAAAGTGGACTCAAAGGAAGCAGAATTCCCAATTCTGTAGAGGGGATATTAGAAAAATAAGACACACAAGTCTGATCACATGTGCATCCACCAATGTCAATTATTTATACCAGAGATTTATTCTGACTGGGCTTAGTGTGAGCACTGTAATTCTGCAGACCTTTCCTATGCAAACCTCTCCCACTATAGCTCTCTACACAGGAAAACACAGGGCTGTGAAGAACGAACCTAGACAGAGATTTTATCGAGACTAAGAAATGAAATGAGAACGTACAGAACAAATTCCTAAAGTAAATAAATAGATAAATGAAGACCATTCAGAGAAAAGCCATGGGGAACAAGTGACACAGCCTGAGGGAGGGAATCAGGAGAGCCAGAAAAGAAACAGTGCCCTCCCACTGGCAGGGAGGGAAGGTAAATCCATGTTACACAGGGCAACTCATGTTAGTGTTAGCTTAGTCCAGATCCTTACACTCTCTTCCTCCTCAGGACACAGCTGGAATGCCAGACCAGCTTCCACTGCCTATAGCTTTAATACTCATTTTTGATACTGCTGCCTGCCATCAGCTCGCCCTGAGGCTGATGTCGTGCTCCTGACTGGCTGTTTTGCACCTCTCCGTGAGGGCAGTAAGAACAGCCTATGCAAACTAAGAACAAGGACCTAAGTAATTTTGGGTAATAAACTTAATGAAGATTGCCCTACCACTTTCTTCCCTTTCCCACATTGACAGGAATGTACTTAGCCAGTGGGCATTTGTCAAATTTAAACTGCTTTTTTGCAGGATATGGCTTGGCTTTTTTCTCAGCTTCTTGTAATTTATTATACATGATGAAAGATGAACAAATACATAGTGTGATTTTACTTTTGGAGGGGGAATCCTAAGAGTGACAGCTTCTAGGACACCCAACACACCAGCTGTTCTTTTATTTTCCTGTTCTTCACAGTAATGACAGTCTCAGCTCTTGTTGCCAAGCCTCTTCGGAAAACATTTTTAAAATAAATGTAGCACACATGAAAACATGCCAGAACAGCCTCCTTCACAACAAAGATTCTTCAAGAACAGAAGATGCAAGGACTAGTGCGTAGCTGGGCTTCATTCTGGCAAACCAGAAAACTCACTGAAAATTACAGTGTTTGGTAAGCCAAGAAAAAAATTATTCTCCCCTCCCCAACCCCAACTAATAGATCCCAATTAATTCCCTGGATGTAAAACCAAACAAATCTGAATTAGTCTAAAGGCATCAGTTCTAGCCAGGGAGGAAGATTAACGATGGTCAGAGTAGCCACCCACAGAAGCTATTCAAGAAGATTAAATGTTGGAACATGTCAGCAAGGGAAGCAGTAGACTCATCTCTGATTTTACAGGTCAAAACATCACGCACAATGTTTTGACTAAAAGAGAAGTTATTGGTCCCAAATCAGATCTTTTGCAAGCGTCTATAGAGGATATTAAATTAGGGGAACTCTTGATCTCTTCTTTGGAAGCCATTTCTCTGCACATCTGTGAATGAAAGTCTTTGGAACATAAATTTTAGTGTCCTCCTTTTCAGCCAGTTCCTGGGAATTCATCCATAATAGCCAATCTATTATACTCACAGTTTAAATGTTCAAATGCATGAAAGTCCTTTTTGGCCAAACTTCACCTACTCAGGGGTTTTGAGTTCTCTCCTCATAAACAAAACCCTTCAGATCTTTGCCATCTTTTGAGGCACTGCTTCAAATTTGCTTAAATATTTTGCAGTCCTCTTGAATAGTTTTCTGTTTCCTCAGAACAGAATAAACCAGCCAGTAGGTCTCTTCAAGACAGCAGTGTATCTACCCACGTGATAGTTCAGCACAGACACTTCCATCGAATAGATAACCAGTTTAAATTTTTCTCACTCACTCACACAGCATTATTTCTACATAGGTATTCCCAATCACATGCATAACTATCTAGCAAATGTTTTTCCCCTAAGTCTTCTGTATTTTCAAGGGTTTCCTCTCATTTTACTGCTTTGACTACAGTTGATAGAATCACAAACATCTGTAAAAAGTAAAATAGAAGAGCTTGTTGTCTCGTTTGGTAGTTTTTAACACTGAAATGTTGTGTGAATGAAGAGCCTCAAAGCTGTCTTGGCAGGTAAGTGAACGAGAACAAGATCTTGGGAATTTTCAATTGCGCTGCAGAAGCCCTGGCTTGGCCTAGGTATAGCACTGTGGTTGGTCTCAGGAGACATGAATGGGTTAAGTTTATAAAGCACTTCATTTTCCAGCCACAGCTATGGTACCTTGGGTAATTACTGCAGCTTAAGCTAGACCACACCTTAGATAAACCTGTAATGCTGGCGTTTTCTGCAAACATTTTCTTTACTGCAAGCTGTGGCTTGCCTCTCACGTATATTTGCTCTCCATTCCCAACTTGGTTTTTCCTCAGCTAGTTTGTACTCAGTTGAACCAACAAATCAGAATTTGTTGATTTAGTTCCATACCTCTTCAGTCGTTGCGTGACACAACCGTACCGGCTATGCGGTAACAGCTGCCGTGGGGGCCTGGACTGCTTTTTGTGCCACAAGGAAAGGGCTGGAGATGAAAGAGGAGGAGGAAATACTTCCAAAGAGAAACATTTTGTTTTTCTTAAAGGCGAAAGAGGCCACCTTGATTATAGTTAGTGCTAAGAATGTGAATTCAGTTTTGGGGATAAATGAACACATTTCCAGCTCTCCGGTGACCATTTTCAGCAAACTTCAGAAATGCTGGTGTTAATTTTTCATTAGACTTCACGGAAAGAAAACATCTCTGGGTATAGGCAACTGAGGGCTCTGCAGAAAGCAGTAACTATGGAGATTTTCAGGGACTCGTTTGCCTCCAGGTCTCTGCCATCACTCCTGGTAGAGCTGCCATCCCTGCAGCCCAAGCAGGGCTGCAGCACCCAGAGCACTCAAGGAGCACTCCCCACTCAGGGAAATCTTCAGACATGCAGAGATCTTCTGGACCTGTCCCCACCAACCCGGCTCAGCCTAGAGGGAATACCTTAAGGATGATGTACAGAATCACCCCACAACTCCTGCCAGAGGGAGGAGCAGTTGCAGGTAAAAAGCTCTTTCCCTCCCAGATGTGGAAAAGGATCTCTGTCCACAGCACCAGGCTTTCTACAGGCTGATGATAGATGCACTACACAATATTAATTGCAACAGCAATCACTAATCTGATGACTTGAGCTTTCTGAGTACATTCCAGCAAAGCAAAACAAGGTAATCCTCGTGCCACCTGACATTTGCCCTCAGAAACAAGACTTTATGGGAAACAAAAGCGTATATTAAAAGCTAAGGAAAAAAAGAAGATTAAAGGATAACATTTTTTAAAACACCTAGTATTTCACCTAATATTTCACCCAAAGAAAGCAATCACTGACTTCAGTCAGAGCAGAATTTGGCGAGTGCTGACCACACTAGGACATCACAGCTTGGGTACAAATGACTAAAAGACTAAATAATACAAATTAAATAATTTTTTTATAACAATCCTATCACTTTGTTTTATTAAAGTTCACATTTGAAAATAAAATGGATAGCTTAGCCTTATATAGTGTTTTAAAAAAAAAATTACACTCAACAAGTCTTCACCTAGTAAAGAAATAGATTTATAAATAAAGAAAATAAGATCACCATAGTTATGATCTAAATATTCCCGCGAGTCAAAAGATTCATGATGCCTAAGTTCTAGAACGTGACATCTGGAGCTAAAAAGCCAAATCTAATTTTCAAAAATTCTGAACTTTCAAAGCAGAAAATTGACATAGAAGAAGTTAGTCAAACCTCAATGTGCCAAAGGGAGAACAAGGATCGTGTGTGACTGTGGATAGCAGTCTGAGCTCAGAGAGAACTCGTGCTTCTGTTGCCCAAAATGCAGACACCTTCCTGGGTGATTTGTATGCAGAGACTTGCCATTTGATTTTAAGATGCACACAGCTTGACATGTGGCATTAAGTGCAATAAGCATGACGAGAAGAATAAATAACAACTTTAACAGCAGGAACTAACTATATACCAGCACAGAATTAGTACCTTGATACTGTAAATACCTGGTGCAAATAAGACAATACATCTCAGTTAAGCTGCAGATTTACATGACACTTTGGGGAACCATGATGATACATCCTTGCTATTGGGTCCTGTGTTCGCTGATTTATGTCCCTTAAGACTACTATTAGCATGTCAATGTCCTGAACATCTTCTCTAACAGAGTGATGCTACAAAAGCAAAAAAATTGCTTCAGAAATGGTGGCGGTAGTGAGAGAGAGGGGCTCCTCCCAAACATCACATTTTCTACGAGAATTAAACGCACCTTCAGCAGCTTTTCTAGCAACCCTTAGCCCCCGTTTCAGAATGAATTTCTTCATTTAGAAGGAATATCACTAAAGGGCAATAAATTGGAACAATGTGCTGGTAGAAATGGGAGATTCCCTCTTTCAGTGGGACCACAGGCTTGGCTCCTAGTCCTGGCAGGTTGTGGGAAGCTGAGATTTAAAGCAGCGATATTTTCACCTCTACAATAGCTATTCTAAGCTGCTTACAGACAGCTTAAACAAACGAATCCTGAGACTTCCTCACTTAGGCTACAGCAAGCAAGGCACATGATTCTGCAGGTGGAGGAATTTGAAAAGCACACTAATACTTTTCCAAAGCTCTCAAACATTCTAAACCCACGTTCTCTTTCAACACGCAGGGAGCAATACAAGTTTTTCAGCTCAGATTAAAGATGATCACACAGACAGTTAGTGAATTCTAAATAAACCAAAACCTCATAAGGTGCTCACACTGCCCTTTATTTCTAGGCACACGAGCCTCCAAATTCTCAAATGCAGACTCACAAACATGAAAAACACTGCTTCGCTGCATTGCTTGAATTCTTTCCAGTTTCACTGATCTTGCACGATGCTTTGAAGTAAGGCTAGTTATTTTATATGTGAACTACTTATTAAATTATCATCATTTCAGAAGAAGATTATCCATACGAAGGATAATTCTGAACCCAAGCACATTCATGTATAATACATACACACCATGTTCTTGATTGAGAGAATTAACATTTACATGGCCTAAAATTCAATGGAAATAAAACCAGATAACCCAGAAGCTTTGTACTGATTATATGTCTAAGTCATATCACCTGAGTCCTGGTAAAGATTGTCCTATTATTAATTGCTAAGCAAAGTAGTTATTTCAATTTAAGTTACAAATAACTTGAACTCATCAAGAAGCTCAAGATCTGCTTTTTATGATGACAGCTCAAAGCCTCTGGAGAGTCTTCTGCAAATGTTTTATTTTCATCTCTTGCAGACAATATTAACCAGCCAATAGAAGATGACTGCAAGAACATACTCGGAAATATTGCAACGTGCTCCATTTCCAGTTTAAACTTCAGGTATCAAAGATGACCCATAAATAGGTAGGAGCTAATATGTTCTTGAGAAGAATTCTTCATCTGTTTGTATGCAGACACACAGCAACATGCATTCCTTTCCCTCCACAGCTAGATAGGTATAAGGGAGGAATGCAAGTAACAAATCTGTTCTTTAGGTAAAAATAACTTGGCATAGGTTCAGATCCTCTGTCCAACAAGTAAACAACACAGTTGAAAGAGATTTCATAAGCAGAAAGAAGCACAATAAAGGAGTCTTTCTGGGGCTAAACTCAAATAGTTGTAATTTACTGAGAGCAAGAGAAAGTAATTTTGTAGTAGAATGGATACAGCAACATGAGGTGCTAAATTGCATTTTGAGTTTCATCAGTGGCAACTGTAATGAAGATGGATCTTATTGATAAAATAATTCCTTCTACCGGCAACCTGAATTCCACCACACCATTAACTCATGCTCACCCAGCTGTAAGTGTTCTCTGGGTACAAGCTATTCTAATACACAAACATCCACAAATGCTTAGGACTGTACTCAAACCAGTGATGAGAACAGGGACAATTTCATTTATTCTCAAGTACACCAAAATGAAAGCCTTTTAAACACAAATTTTAACAGGTTCCCATATGTTTTCCTCTGTCAGTTTTGGAAGTAAATGAATACTCTCGATTGTCCACTGGCTCTAAGTACTATCTACTTGTGCCCTCAGTAATGTCTGAGTTTGTTCCTCCAGGACCAACAATGAGCTCCACCCAGCCAGAAGCACAAAAGTAATGGGGAGAAAACCTGGAAGCTTTCAATCTTTTATATTCACGGTACAAAAGCCTTACAACAGAACACATGGATTGCAATCTGGCTGTATGTTTATTCCTAAGCACAAACTCCAGCATTTATTGTTCTCAGTGACCAAAACTTTTCACAATACAGTGCAACACCTCTTCAGCTTGGGATGCCTGTTTCACAATAAACGTATACCACAAAGTTTACGTGCTCCTACAGAGCCAACAGTTCAGTTTGTAGCAGGTGT
Source organism: Mohoua ochrocephala (assembly GCA_013398855.1). NCBI lineage: Eukaryota > Metazoa > Chordata > Aves > Passeriformes > Acanthizidae > Mohoua > Mohoua ochrocephala. Next base: position 108,017 of record VZTA01012425.1, on the reverse strand, counting down.
ACCACGGAGAAACCTTTTTCATCACAAAAATGGCATGGTGAAAGCACCATTCTGTCAAGAGGAAGCAGGTGCAGGAACATAACCTTTTCCTCCTTTGATGGTGCCTGTGCAGCTCCAACTTGAAGCAGAAATGCCACCTCTAAGAAATGAGGGCTGCGCTCAGTTGTTTCTCCAAAACTTGAAGAAAACCAGGAAGTGTCAAGTCTTGCTGAAATTTTAGCTGGACAGCCCTTTCTCCTGATCAGCAAGGCTGAATTTGAAGGCCAGGCAGAAGGGATTGGCCAGCTCAGAGTCAAAGATGCATGTAAGGAACATCCAAGGATTAAAAGGACCCAAAGGCCTGCATCCAGTGCAATTTCCCAGGATTTCCTGTCGAAGAACTCAAGCTCTCCAAAAGACTTTCTACTCAAATACTCAATCTGCTCTCTATGAAAATCAAACTTACGCTGGATAATTGTTCACCTCCAACATGTCCCAGAACTTCAGGTGAAGAGACCAGCCTTTTGCAAGGAGGGGTAAAAGGGAAAACCATCATTTTTAAAACCTCCATAAATCATATCAATTTGCATTTTGGCCTTTAGCTGGATGCATTCCTTGGAAGCCTCCAAAACACACACCACATACGCAGAAATCGTAATTGCCCCAATAAGAAACTGTGGACACACTGTTTTGTCTAAAACTGCTGGAGCTCCCCATTTCTTTAATCATCAGATAAAAATTCTCTGTTTAAAACTGTGACCAGTCACTGCAAGGAATAACAGCAAGATTTCTCTGTAGCACAAAACATAGTGGACTCTGGTCACATTCACAATGCAGTCCGAGGGTATTAACTTCATCAGTCTGCTCCTACCGATGCCTTTGCATTCTCTAAGGCTGGAGATGCAGTCATTGTTGGTGAATCAAGGAGCTTCCTTTGAATTTCCACATGCTAAAAGGAGGAAAATCAATCTCAAATTCAATGCTCTCTCCCCCGCCTCCTTCCAAATGGAAAAAACTGCTCCCGAAGGTCACGACGGCACTACCCTCCGAATCTTACAAGAAAGACATTAGAGCAGAACACGATCCTGTGCTCCATCATTACTGGGGGATATTGGAAAGAGGACAAAAGAACGAGCACACATAAGTGGGGAGTGGTCTCTTTTCTTGTACTGGTCACATTCAACTTGTTTGTTCAAGAAAAAAAAAAGGAGTGGAACAAGACATGCATGCCTGATGCTGTTAGTGCTTAATACACTGGAAAAATTGTTTAGGAACAGTTCATCCTTAAAATTACTCTGTAAAACCATCAGTCATTGAGATCTTATTTTATCTGTTGCGTATACGTTTCCTGTAGTCAACCATATTTAAATATACTTCTTTTTCCTGTGTTTTTAGCTTGATTTTCATGTGTTTTGATGTGGACGACTCCCTGAACTTTCCCTTCCCTTTCTGGTCCTGCTGGCCAATGATAGTGCATATATCTAGTGCTGCTGTTGTCTTGGGGCTATCAGCTGTGTGAAAGATCTTTCCACGAGGAGCAGAAGCCTTCTGCCAGTATGGATATTGAGCTTATGGCCCAATCCTGTTCACCACCGTGTGTCCTGTCCACTCAACAGGCTCAATTCCCTAACAGCCCCAAACTGAAGGGGCAGCACTAGCAGAAAGCTAATTGACAAGCCCGATGACAGCACATCACAGGTACTTCACTAGATCTGCTGTGGGTGCTACATGAATTAATACATTATATATTCTTTCAGATGAGAGGGCAGAGGAAATGTGCAGTCTAATTAGTAAATGCATATTTCATCTTTCAGCTGTGGGACTACACTGGGGAATATCCCAATTCCTCTATTCTTTCTCTCTCTCTCTCTTTTTTTTTTTTTTTTGAGAAAGGTGTGTCTGGGGTTTTAAATATACTTGACACATAGAAGAGATATTCAAGTCAAGGACTCTATCACAAGTACTCATGTTTTCTTAGACCACAAATCAAATTTTAAAAATTAGTTTTTAAATATCTCAAAATTTCTACTTTTTATGCACTCTGATGAGTGCAGAATAAAAGTGGCACATGTGGAAGCCAAAAACATTTGGTGCTGACATATGTTTTTAAAGAACTCGGCCTTGTGTAGCAAGGATCATCAGCCTGAAGTGGAACTGGATCACAAGCTCCAGTCTAGTATGGGCAGCTGCAATGCAGAGCCATCACAGCAACAACATCACACACTTCTCACTTTGATAGTAACAAATCTTCCAATTTCCAGTCTAAATTTATTCATGGACAGTGTTTCAAAAAGAAATGCAATAAGGTATTGTGCTGTGACTTACACCTTTTGTATTACTTAGATTATAGAAACAATGAAATATGTCATAAATGTCATCTGGATTTATTTTGGTGTGCTGCTGAATGACATTCAATGGTTGACTCGTCTAATTTAAGTCTGAAGGGACTGTTAATTCATGTCTAGATTGCAGCTGAACAGGAGCCAAAGTTCATTCCACTTTGGTTTTCTGCAAAATTTAAATTAAGGAAAATGCTTAGCATTTTTCTATTATTCTTATTCTGTGAGCAACTTAGCACCAGAGATGAGAAATCTGTGTCAGCACACGTGGGCTCCTGTATAAAAAGCGGGGAAGCTCTGAGAAGCTCTAGGCTGACAATGGCCAACCTTTGTCTTTGCATAAGGTCCATTTGGCTCCAAGATGCTTATTCCTGCTTTGCATATCTGACCCCTCTCCAACAGGAGAGGGCTGCAATGCTACAGAAACTGCACAGGGGCTTCTTTTGCAAGGAGAAAACTGGAAATTATCTACTTTTTATGTGAAGCCGATCTCCAGCTTCTGCATGGCTTCAAACACAGAGGAAACCCTCACTGCAAGGAACGGGAGGGACCCACCCTAACACAGAAAAGTCTGAGTCACAGCCAGTGCAGGTTGTGCAGCTGCTCTGGACCAGTCTGTGGTCAAATTGACATAATGGACCATCTTGTGAGCTCCCTTCAGCAACTGGTGCAGCTTGGAGGTTTTATGCTCTGGAGCTGGCCAGGTTTTCAGGCAGTAAGAGAGAAACCACCTCTACCAGCAGTGCTCAATGCAAGTGCTGCCCTGAAGTCCCTGGCAGAGGTTGCAGCAGCTCCAGCAGACAAAAACTCCAGAAAAAATACACATTTTCATGGGTATGTCACAATACCTTGCAACACACCCACTGAGGACTGAGTTAAAAGGCAATTGCTTTAAAGCAATATTGGCCTTGTGATATCCCATTTCAAGAACAGTGACATGGGATTAAGCACATACCCTACATACATACAGTACAAATACCTAGAGAGAAAACAGCACCGGTGGCAAAGAGAGGCTACAAACAGCAGAGCAGGTTGTTTCCCTAGCTGAAAAAAGGCAGAAGGTCCAGTGCAAGCAAAATTCTGCAAAACCTGAAGGAAAAGTCAGGAGCACATGTCAAAAGCGGTAGGGAACATCAATGAATACAGGAGAACATATTGCAGAATGTCAAATCACTCTTTTTCATTGATTACAGAGTTTGCCATTTCACAACTCCCAAGTTTTATCACTGAGACCTGTACCTAAGAAATTTAAGTCAAAACATGCCTCCAAATCCCAGATAAATATAAATTTTACGGAGTATGCTAAATTAAACAAGATAAACTATCTTATTTTCCCTGTATTGGGCAAATTTGTCTTTCTTTGAATACTGAAATGCACACTTCTGAATCTCCTCTCTGAAGTGCATCTTGACAATGATTGCTGAAAGAGTCCTCCTAGCCCTTACCTGTCTTTTAAAGCCTTAAGAGAAAATACCTGACGTTACACATCTCTTTCATTCTTTATACTAGCATCTATTATAACGTTTATGAATGGGAATTTGTCCAGAGGACTCAAGCACCTGCCTGCTCTCACCAACATCAGCCGTAAAATCTCCAGCATTGTTATGCAATCGTGGAGCACGTCCAGATATCATTTGTGCAAAATACAGCATGAGACCTCAGCTTGGCCAGGCAGAGCAGTGACACCATAGCATGAACAATAAATTCCCAGTTATTTGGGCTCTGGTCATAAATCCAAGTGAATTCAAATAGTCCAGGAATCAGCACCTTTTCTGAGTAACAATTCTTCTGCATTGCCACAGGCTGAACTCATACCAGGCCATCTACCTGGCAGCTTCGAGGACAGCCCTTATGCTCAGGGAAGAGTGTTCCATGTTATATACCAGTTAAACGACATCAGAATGGGCAACCATGACTGCAAATGTGTCCTTACAGTAAAGCTACATGGAGCAGATGTATGTGAGGATAGTAGAAAGGAGATAACGTCACGCTCCCTCAAAATTCCGCCATCTACATTATTTAATGTGGTAATATAAAATTGAACTATTTCACACAAAAGGGAAAATCCCCTGAAAATTCAGTAGGGAAACTATCAGCTGTGTCTGATACCCTACTTCTTGTCACCCATATTCTTCAATGGTAAGAAACTGCACTATGTGGGAAAAGCAATTTTTTCCACCAGCTCTCCTACAATTCCTTAGTAGCTAATTATTTTGTCTTACTCTGCCAGTGCAGGTGAGCTCCAAATTGTAGCCTAAGCCAGCACAAAGAAACTGCAAACAGAACTTTTTTTCATTCTCCCAGGTACAGGACTCTTGTCATTTGTTACCCTCTAAATTATCTACAATTATTTTGTTTAGCAGGCTAATATGGGAACTCTGTTTAATACGACGGAAAGAACAATTTAACTGAGTTGTGCTTTGTATCGCACATTAGCGATCAGCACGTTAATAAGTCTGGAAGATTGATATCAGTTTGAAAGGCAAAACCTACACAAAACAATTAATTAAGAAAGTTAAAACAAATGAACTGCTCAGGATGGAATCGGATCCATGAGACGAGCTGGTAAAAGCCCAGAAGGAAATACTCTAATTGAAAACGGCAGTAGAAGGCGCACAGTACAGTTAAACATTATCTTATCAGAAAATTAGCAAAATGTAATTTTTTTTATTGGATTTTTACAGATGTTATTTTTAACCACATCAAAAAAACCCACCTCATGGCTATTGGCACAAATTGTCATAATTACTATAATTTGAAGTCTGAGCTGTGGAGTGACTGCTCAGATAACTATCTCGTCCTCCTTATGCTGTATTAGGAAAGCAGCCGGGAGACATATCCTCTTCATGTTTTTTTGTACTGGGTTTGAACTTCATTTGTGTCTATTATCCAATCTCATTCTTGAGAATACTAAAGAATAAATTCTTTTCCCCTACCTGAAACACTGGAGAAAATCAGGAGGTTAACATTAAGAGAGGTAAAGTTGACTTTAATTAACATACCAATTACCTCCCATTTGCAAGCAAATTGTTTTATTTCCTTCCATATGCTCCCTAAGGAAGTCTATCGGTTTTTTCTATACATGGTCATTGACTTTGGGAGGAAGAATCAAGCTCTAAGCTCCCAAATGAAGAGAGAACCAGAAGAGAAATAGTTGGCATTGTAGCCCATGTCCCAGGAACCCCATGCTGTGGGGTTACCAGCATTTTCTAGCCTTGAAAATTGGTGTGAAAGTGCTTCACAGATTGTGAATTGCACAACATGGGAAATCAGCTATCTATTTTGATTGGTTTTTCCAATATGTCAGATCTCTAAAACCTACACACATTAAAGAATATTTCCTTCCTTGAAAGGAATGTTTGAGGAAGTTAAAATGGAGGGGGAGGGGGAGGATGGATGGAAACACCCCCCAATGGGATACTTATTCCTTATGCAACATAACTGTACAGCATTTTGATAATATGCAGCCAAAACATGCTTTGATCTGTGCTTCCACTAGCTCCCACGAAAGCTAAGTAAGGCTAGAAGTTATCAGAATTTTGAAGATGGACTTTCCAAGGAAAATCTTAAACACTTAAGGAACTGGTGCTGGTAAATCAGTCAGTGATGCTCTTCCTGGAAGTTAGGAGCAGGACAAACTCTTCCCCAAAGTGGTGCAGTGCTCTTGTGCAGAGCTGATGTTCTTAGAAACAAATAACATAGGTCCTGGGTCCTACCTACTTGGTAACCTCTAAAGATCCTACAGTACCCTTTTTCTGGACTAGAGTTCCTCCTCTGAGAATCAGAAACAGGAGTCAAGGTGAGCAACACTGTTACAGCTACAAATATGCAGGTACAACACACATGCCACAGCACGCAGCCTGAGGTGCCTTGTGCTGTCTCCTACCTGGCCTCTACCTGCCCCAACACGAGGGAATTCTCTGCAATGCCCTGCAAGACACCTGTTTGCCCTGTCCTAGGGCCTCTCAACAGTACTTGATCTTCGCAGGAAAATCAGCAAGTACACAGTTATTGTCCCTCCTTTATTCATGGGTACACTAACTCACAGAGATAATAAATAAAATCCTAGAACTCTCTGTAGAAATAAGTCAATCCCAGCAACTAGAATGCTCTGATTACTCCTGAATCTTACAGTATGAATGAATAAAAATACAAAATTGCAAATCAGAACGGACACACTAGTCCTGATTCCCATCAGACTGCCTTGTTACAGGCAAAAGAATACAGAAGGTGAAAGCAGGATGCAGTACATAGTCCAGCAAGGCTACCCAGGTGTAATTCTGTAACTTTACCATACTGTGAAAACTATATGGGTCATATGTTCAGTAGATCTAATATCCAGGAGGTCTTGCCAACATCCCACAGGTGTGCACAGGAGTGCAGTATGTGAAAGGAAAGCAATTATGTGGGTGGGTACACACACAAAACGGTGTTTCTAAATCCCGGATGAATTCATTCCACACATCTGCATCCATTTCACATTGAGGAATTAGATAAAGGGGAAGAGGAAGGGGAAAAAAAAAAATCTCTTTTAAAGATACCTGAGCATTAATGCTGCTCTTTGGCCAGCTCTGTCCTCAAGCATTTCACCCTTCCCCAAGACCTACTTCAGCAGACCCTCTGTAAATGGGCAGGGACAGGCCCAGCCCAGGCATCCTGGGGTCAATACACAAGTTTTTGTTGACTTCAACCCCACCTCCTATGCAGACTGTGCTTCCAGACTGGAGGGAGGGAGGTGCAAGTAGGAAGAAAGTGAGAGAGAGGCATCCCCCCCTCCTTCCAGTGTAACTGACAGGAGAGATTTTCTTGGGGATTTTAACTTGAAAACCAAACAATAAGTTACAATCCAGTCATTGTTCTGGTCACTTTACTCACATGTTACAGACCTTTATTTTATTCTGTGTCTGTTTTTGTCCTCTCAGTTTACACTTGTAGAGGTAGGGACCTGGCTATGCATCTGTGTTTTTGGAGTGTTTCCACAACGCAAAGGAGGGGTTATACTACAAGCAGACTAAGTGTGACAAAGTGACATTATACCAGGCCAGCAAGGAGGGTAATAAAAGTGGAAGCGAGGTCTCTTGGGTCTCAGAGAACACAAACTATGGAGTCAGTTGGACTTTGTGTGTGGAGAAGGTGGGGAAGAACACGACTCGTATCCCTGTATTACACTACCCTCTGCAAAATATACGCTTAGAGATAGATAAATTAATATCAAGCAGCAGGTGATTGCTGCATTAAATTAACTTACACCTGATGGATCAGGAATGCAGAATACAATCTCTTTTTAAGTGCAGAAAAATTGGTGCTGAGAAGTTGGATTAACCTCCTTTGCTGAGGAATACTTTAATCTTCTCTGTACCTCTCCAATTTCTTGTTGGTATTTGAAGGCATGCTTTACTTAGTGCAATTGCCCTTCCCTGATTGCAAATAAAGGGCTGGATCCTGCAGTCCTTTCCCTGAATGATAGAATTTGGACCTTCAGCTGCAGTATATTGTTTCTATATGAAATTTTCTCTATTATAAGAAAGCTTAACCTCAGTGATTGTTAGATTTACTGACTGTTAATATTAAAGAACAGCAAATAAATGTTATGAATACAACAGATGCTGTTGTGATAGTAAAAACTGAATATATAGATGGCTTTTTTTTTTTTTTTTTTTATCTCAGTATCTGGAATCAAGTTCAAAATGAAAATTTAAAATATTGACTTGTAACTCACAAGATTTCAGGACAGTACTGAAAATAAAGCCTGAGTGGAATGTAAAATCTGCTAACACAAAGCAATATTTATTGAGCAAATCAAAGGCATCCAGTCCACAAGGGATACATCACCCTCCACATTTTTCTACTGCCCTCTCTTCTCCCTGCCCCAGTAACCCCATGTTTATTTCTTCAGCAACACCCCCATTTCCATCCTATTGCATTTTGTTATATGTGTCTCGTGTCCCCTGCCTACTGTACCCCAGCTGTCTCTAGCATTTCCCCTGCCCAACACTTCAGATGCCCAAAGCAGAAAGTCTCTCAGGGGATCCACTCCTCTTTGTTCCCAGGACTGTCAAATGCATTTCACACCCAGCAGAGCTCTTGTGCACCATGTATGACAAAGCCCAAAACTCAGTCATGCTTTCAGCTACCTGATCTCCACAGGTGCCAAAGAAAACAAAGCATAAATGAGCTTCATTTTTTGTTCAAACCCAAAATTCTTAAAGTGGGTAGGAATTTCCATGTACTTATAAAGTCCTTAGAAAATTGCTTTCCAATAAAGCTATTTATATAAATACTTATATATATATATCTATGTATAAAAAACAAACTCCCAGCCATGTTCCAAAACTCCATCCTCATGGGCTGCCGAAAAAGAGCAACTTATTTTCCAAGCACTAAATAACTCAAACCATCTGGGAGAAGGAAACCACGGCATTTAACTTTTTCTGTTTTTCCCTTTTGCACTTCATTTAGCCCTTTCTGCCCATGCCTGCTGCAGCCCAGGGTGCTCCCCTATCCCAGGATTAGCAGAGATCTCTTCCGATTGCTCACACCTGCACCTCAGACCAGCTCCGTTCCGCTCTGTGCAATCAGCCGTGCCTCCGTAAGGCCATCAGCTCCCGGGCTGACAGGCAAACAGAGACCCACCTGATGGGTCAGACCAGACACCTGCAAAGGGGCTGGAGAAGGAAGGAGAAGGGAGAGGGAGGAAGGGAAGAGGTGGAATTACACAATTAAAAGGCTAGATTGGTGTTTTGAAGGGGAGGAGTATTACCTGCTACCCCACAGGCACATAACAAACACCTGACTGTGAAACCAGTCCTCCTATGCAACTCTCAGTGAAGTTGTTTGCTTGTTTAATACCCAGTGGAGTAGGTCCCACTGATAGAAATCAATCTACTGGTTTCAAAACAAGAGGTCAGGTCTCCTAAGAGCTACTGTTTCAGAAATCTAAATTTAATTTACCACCAAATCTCCATTACCAAAATGTAAAGAAAGACCAGCGAAATACTAAACTATTGCTTAGTCAAAGATGCACCCTGAATAAATGAAGCCAACTGATTTTCCTTTGTTTCAATTATATCTGTGAAATGAGAACGTGAAACTCTGACATTCTCCTACAGCTGGATTAGGCCTGTGCCGGACAATTGCCTATTACTGAACATGGAGAGCACCCTAAAACATCCATAACTAAATATGATCAGTAGGGTGTGTTTATGCTTCAGTCATTAGTTTTAACAAAAGGGCACACAAACCTCAAATTGTGTGGGATTACTGCTGTCTCAAAGCACAAACGTGCATAACGCTGCTCCTGGGAGAGTATCACAACTCTTATACAAGTGTGACCATACAGGACCCAGCACAGATTCATCATTTGAGAAGAATAAAATTGTATATTAAAAAAAAAACATGTAGAAGAGAATGTCAGAATCAGGTGTTTGCTCCTGCCTGTTCCCTGTCTTAAAATTCATTTCAGATTAATTCACTGTATGATGGGGTCTCATCTCATTAACAATATTGTTTTAAATCTTGTTCTGGAAACAGACAAAACTCAGGCCTCAGCTGATGTTATTTACTTCTGGGCCATCCATTCATCAAAGGTGAGGATGTGACCTCGAACCAGTTTTAGCTCCAGCTTATGAACTGAGGTTTAAAGGCAGCACTTAGAAAAGGGACGGCAGTAACCTGTGCCTCTTCAGGCAGCTCTGAGCCCCAAGATCAATTCTTCTGTAATGTTACTCCTTGTTTCTAACTGCTGCAGAAAGTGCAGAAACTTAATGTTGATACAGGAAAGAGATGACACCGTCTCCTTGCTTTGTAAAGGGACAGACAACAAAGCGCTGTGACCTTGAGCCACTGCAGGGCAGATCATGGGCACTCTCCTTCCCAGGGCACTCTGTACTTCAGGACTAAACAGACTTCTTTTGCTCCAGCCACGGCATTTACCCTTGTAGCAACATCAGCACCCAAAATATTTGCGAGAACCACCTCAACATTTATCTACCAGAGAGAGAGAGACAGGATGTGTCGAGGTCAGGATGAGTACAGCGGAAACACAGAGGCAACTGGCAAGGTCTCTATGCATCCAGTGTCCACCCCAAGACCTCCCACAGGTAGGGTACCCACGGAAGGAAGGCACTGAGGAAGTCAAAGATAGTTGAACCTTGTGGCTCCTTTGGACAGACTGCATCACCCAGCCCTCACTAACATGCCATGCTAACATTTTCTCTCTTATCAGGAGCATTACATCACCAATGATGCCAGATGGGAATGGCTCCAGTCCAAGTACAGATTTATTGACACTTCCCTACCTCTGAGCAAGGATAAAGTTCATCCCAACTTTTCCTGTGCTTAGAAACTCTTCTTTCTATGACCAGTAAGGAGCAGAAATTGTCAAACCCTTTGGATGTATCTGTTTCACAATTACATGTAAAATCTCTGAATATCCAGCAGCATATTGACAGTCATTGCTCAGTCTTGGATATTATTTTGCAGCTAAAATCAAAGTAAGAAACAATTAGCATCATCCCACTTTGTAACACAGTATTTTATCAGCTCAGTAGAATGCAGAGCATAATTATATGGCTACATCCAGAGATTACATGCTGCGTCAAATGTCAAATCACGTCGCGTTAACCACCAAGTTATCCTGAAATTGTTCAGCGATAAGTGAGAAAGAATTCGGTCTCTCTCTGTGTGGTCTCTCTGCTGGGTGCATATTTTCCAGCTGTTATCCCCCTGACCTGCATACCTGCCGTGGACTCCTTCAAGCTTATCAATCAAGCTAGAGAACAGAAAGCCTAGCCTGACATCTGACCAGCTAACAGGAAGCGAGCAGTAACCCTCTGCTATCTAGTCCCTTTCTACTTATCCCCACGATGTAGGAAATGAACCAACACCTTGCAGAAGAATAATGAATGGAGCTGATGGATCAAGGTCAAACAGGCCTGACAGGTCCTTAAAAAAAAAACAAAACCAAAAAAACCACCAAGAACTCCTTATTTACTCTTAAAGTCAAACCAATACAGTCAACATTCATTTACAAATGATTAATGTAGAATGGAAACTTCCTGTTATTCCTCTGGTTTGAGAACCAAGAATAAGTAGCGAACTTCATGAAGGCTTTTTTTTCATTACAGGCCCAGAAAATATTAGATCACCTACTTGTGCCTTTGAAAGATCATTTCTGCAGGGCACATAGCCTCTCTTGGTAAGCATGGACTTTAATTTGGGGAACATAACATTTTAAAGGGAAAAAGGACCAAAAGCAGTGGGTTTCCATGCTCTTCTGCTTTACAAGTATTAAACTCGCTCACGTAAGGGGAAAATGGACATGGAATGTTATTGGATGACTGGAAGGACAGAAAAGGGTCTCGAGGCCAGGTCTGTGGAAATTACAATAGCCGCGTATAAGACATTTCATCCCAACCTTCTGCAGAAGCACCAGTCCCGTGCATCCTCAGATGATCTCCCACTGGAGACCCAGGAATTTTGCTTGGTTTTCAACTTACTGGTGGCATTTTTTAAATTTTCCTTTTAGACTAGTCAAATAGCTGTAAACAGCCCCAGCCAGAATTTAGTCTATTCAGTGCTGCCAAATTCTGAAAGTGTTCTTTTCTAATCCATTGGCACTTGAACTTTTCCAAATCAGTGGAATACAAAACATCATGAATGAGTCTTCTTTCATGATCCCCAGTCTTAGAAGTGACACACAGGTATAAAAAACAAGACCAACATCACCTTCAATCAAGAATGTCCTGAGTTTTATTAACAAAAATCAAAGCCTTTTAAGCCAATAAGAAGGAAATTGGGAAGGAACTTCAGGTCTGGGTATGTTGGGTTTTAAACCACTACATACAAGTGGATCTGTATCCCTTGAGGGAGGAAAAAAACACCAAAAAGAAAAGACTGCACCATGCTTGGAGCTTAGCTTTTTCTTTAACCTATATCCTCCCTTTTAGTGCAGCTGTTTGCCACCACCTCTCTAAATCTGAGAACGTGTTTTATATGAATGCTTTGTCCAATTTTAATAGAAATTTACAATAACCACCAGATATGTCAAAAAAGAAAAAAAAACAACAGAGCCCAAAAGAGATTAAGAGGCTTAATTACACCACACCAATGCAACGTGAGGTGCTTAAGCAGTGACAGCAAAGAGATTCCTTTCCTCAGAAAAGATCAGATATGAGAAAGTACTGAAGCATTAGTGGGGCCCACCTGTGTGTTAGCCTTAGACCAAACTAATGTAAGTTTGCTTTTTTTATTATTTATTTATTTTGCTCCGAATAAGGAATGGGGAGAATATAAAGGATAACTCCAGGCACCCTTTCATAACTTTCTAGTATAAAAATTCATTAGCATTCCACAAATAATGAACCTTTTAAACCCAACTGAATGCATTGGTTGAGTTGGCTTTCTGAGATCTGTCTCCTCCTCTCCTCATCCAACACTTCAAAGGAATGCCTGCTTCCTATTAAAAGTCTGTGTCTTGTAAAAATTTACCACACCCTAGGATTTCCCCTCTTGGAATACACTATTCAAACTTGTAATTTGGGCATTTTATTTTTAGAAATTTCCAGAACAACCCCAACTGGAACGTGATTGATCAGAGAAGGAAGAGGATGGCATGTTTTGGTAATTGTACTTCCTCCTTCTCCATAAATTATAGAAATTCAATATAAAATAGTTCTTCTACAATCCAGAGAGAGAACCACATACAAGTCTGGTAACTCCTTTCTAGCCCAGCAAGATACAGCTCTGGGGTGAAGAAACGTGGACACAAACAGACCAGGACTGGCATCTGAATAGGGCTGTGTAACACCAGGCAAACAAAGGGGGCAGCTGGGCTCTCAAAGGTCAGACTTGGAGCAGCTTTGGTGCCATCTTCTAACGGGAACAGCAGAAGGCAGAACCCAAATTGAGTGAAAGGTGGAATCAGGTAGACTTCAAGATGGGGGTAGACTTTGAAACAGGATTTATACCCAAATACTGCTTGAGACAGCAACAACACGCTTGACGATGCAGTGCAAGGCTAAAATAAACAGTGCTGCATTTACTTGAGCCTCTTCACACTGAGGGCATAAAGGAAGCCATTGGCACATTTTGTCCATGCAAATGAAACTCAAATTAGGGTCTGGGGCAAATCTGGTAAATCAAACAAGCTAGACCAAAAAGGAAAAAAAAAGGCAGGAAGCCTATCAGGTGTTTCTGAATTTACTTTTTCTTATTTTATTTCTACACATTAATTCTCTTGAATCACTGCTAAGGAAACACAAAAGGAAAATAAATTCATAAATTCTGCTTCCTTTCCTATTTTTAAGCAGGAAAAACTTGAAGGTTTTTTTAATCAAGTTTTAAAATTCGCATTAAGATACAGTTACAGCTAAAAAAATAGGTAGAAATGCATAGTGCTGGTTTTTACTTCTGTTAGTTTTACCAAAAAAAAAATAGACTGGAGAGATAAAGGAATCTGAAGTCATCACAAGTAGGTTCTTTCTTTTGCCACTGTTCTACACAGCTGTCTTACAGTCCAGAGTTATAACATCAGTGTTCTACAGCCATTTCAACTGGCATAGTTACCAAAGTATGGATTAATCCAGGCAAGCCATGTCCTCAAGTCTCCCAGACACTGCAATCGTCAACAAAGAGTGGAATTAAAAGGCACCAAAGCACAGGTGATCAACAAATTAGAATTCAGAGGTTTTGAAGTAGGGATGGATCGAACATGGATTTCTGTTCCCTGCAGAAGCAAGAGCAGTACTCTTGTGCAAAGTACTCCCTTATGGAAACTTAGTCCTCAACTGGGCAACACTCACTAAGTGGTACAAATATTTCCTATCCAGGGAGAGAGGTGACAGCACAGCAGAACTTTTATGTCAAGGCCATCTTTCCAGACCATGCTCAGACAGATAGTCACTGCCAGTTTTTAGTGACATATTAAAAAACCATAACAAAATGAAGGCTTTAATTTAGGAATTTTCACTTAATGATCTCAGAGCTTTTGCAGGAACAGGAGAGTAAATTTAAATTAAATATTCCTTATTTGGGGGCCATACTTAAGCATAAAAAATGAAGATTGAAAGTGGTATGCAATATATCCAAGTGAATGTGAGTCAGACGTGGTTGGAACACACTGAACAGGAGAATAAATATTACTGAACAAATAGGTTCATCTCATAATATACAAGCATTATTCAATAGATGCTGGTATGAACTGAACTGTGAGGATATCTGGTCAAATCTGTAAGAATTTGGTGGGCTCACTCCCAATTCCTACGCTGCTGCTACAACCAGAAGGGCCATACAATGAAATCTAAATAAATTTCCCGCTAGCACTTCCTCTTAGCCATTTTAGGAGACAACTGATGGTCTCTGGTCTGCTGATAAAAATAACTCAATAAAAGGAGAAGAATTTGCAGTACCATTAGGTAGGAAATTTGCAAGCAGGTAATCAATGCTCTGCAGGGACAGAGTGAAATCTGCTGCATTCCAAATGCTGCATCTTCATATTCCAAGCAAAACGAGCCCCACCCAGCTCAATTCTGAAGCTCTTCAGATGCAGATTTTTTTTCCTGGATTCATGAAAGGGAAAGAGTGAAGAATTTTCCCTCTCCAGCCTGTTCCTGCCTACAAATATGAAGAGAACAGAAAGCTGACTAGCACAACCACCTTCCTCTCTTGCAATTTTGGTTAAAGACTTAGATTCCAGCTCCACCCCACCGAACTGCCATGAATCTGTGCAAGGGTCTGCCCAAGACACACACACAACAAACGAGAATGTCTGCCATGCAACACTCAGCTCTATGTGCCTGTATCATGTTCATCATCGTGATGAGTATCAGGAATTATTGAAATGCTGCCTATTTGTCAGTCCAGGGCGCATTCATCACCAGGGCTGCACAACCACAGAGCACACCAAGCCCTTATACACAGCACACACTCCTTTTGGGTGTTCACTTGGCGCCTTTTGCACAAAAACCTCTAAGAAAATAAGGACCGAGATGCACTGGTTCTTACAGTCCTCTGTGTCACAGAAAGGGCCTCTGTATCAGGCTCCATTGCCCTGATTCAGAGAATAAAGGTATGTGCAGTGCCACCTCATGCTATTTCCTCAGATAAAAGGAAAAGGCTTCCATCTACAGTTCATTAAACACAATTTTACCTTTGCAATGTGTTCCACATTAGAAATAAACAGCAACTTGGATTGTCTTTGTTTATTTATTTTTAAGGGATCGCATTTTTTGCCTTCAAGGACAGATAAAACCTCCAAATGAAGAGCACACCAGACAATTATTTTTAAATATGTGTGCTTCTGAGTCACACCATGTAAAAGAGAGATACTACCTCCCACATACACACACACCAGAAAGAAAATTAAAAAAGGAAGAATAAGGAAAGAAAAGACACCTTTTCTTTCCTAGTGCAAACTGCACACAACACTAGGGGTATTCGGTAAGAAACACTGATTGCATCGCTGTTATTTGAGTTCAGATTCGCTCTAACTTTCAATCACATCACCTGTACTCTTCCAAAACAGATTCAAAAATCTAAAAGAGCAGCTTGATAAAAGAGAGGGACATTTATTTATTTATTTATTAAAAGGACATTTTTCCCAGACTTTAACTAAACCTCATCCACTCCTGTCACTCTGGGCAGACAGTTGAAAGCAATATTAGAGGAGGTAATTGCATAGATCAGTCAACAGCCTTTGTCCCCTTGCCACTGAGACTTACAGTAAAATGGGCACAAGAAAACATTGTACTGGATTAAACACAGGTCTTTTTCTCCAGTTGCTTGCTGCTTACCAGCTGTTGTGTTCAATGGCAGGGACAGAAGCTCTGGTGGTATCTATAGGAGAAATCTAGCCTGACACTGGCTCTTTTCCCCCCCTCCCCCTTCTCTCTAGGCTTGAAACAGATTACTCTTTGTTTTTAAAGTGAAACTTTACCAAAAAGTATTCTATCTTGTCATCTACCATTAAGTCATTAATCATGTGTACAGAGCACTTTACTAGCTATGAATTTTTAGGATTCTGCATTTACAAGAACACCATCGCCGTAACTTCTCAGGTTGACAAACATTTTTCTGAACCCTTTGATCTTATTTGGAGCAACTCATGAAAAGACTCAGAGTAGCTGCTTAAACAAACAGTACAGGGAACAGACAAATTTTATTAACATTTGATTGTAAATCACTGGCAGCAGCCCACATGCTGATAAAAACAGATACTGCACTGTCAAAGAAAGACTGTACCTGTTATGAGTATGTCAGAACAGTTGCAAGAAAGCTCCAAGTGTACCTTGTAAGTGACAGAATTACAGCTGCAAAGTACAGTGAGATTGAATACAAATCGAAGGGCACTGAACAGATATGTAACAATAGAATTAAAAAGTCAAAAATAGAAATTGTTTTGTGTCAGAACATACATCATCAGCACCATCTTTAGGAGGGGAGTCATCACTCAGGTTTTGACAGCACAGACTGTAAATGGATTCTGTTTCCACAATAGTACTTTTTATCTTCACATTCTGACCTAATTCAAAAGCATTGAAAAGCAGAGTGTTGAGACTGGCGCTGGAATTCTTAAGCCAAGTCCTATCATTTTAATCATGCAGTAGTTTAATGGGACTATTACAAACAGCAAAGCAACATCAGCCCCATTGCAGCATTTGCATCACATAAATGCATTTTATGAGAAAACATTCAAAGCCAGCTCATTTGTAGGTGTATGTTTAAATACCTTTCCCACCTGAAAGTTGCATACAAGAGAGAGTTGAAACAAGTACTTTGTTATTGATTAGAGAATTTTCTAAGTTACTGCTTACCCTCAGAAACTATGATCTGAACTTCTCTGGAAAAAAAAAACCCACCTCATTCTGAAATAATTACCATTGTTGGGGTTTTTTACTGAAGCTTCTAAAAATAAAAATCAAAGTTATATAAGACATTAAAAGTGTTTTTAAATAAATAAATTTCTACCTCCACTCAAGGCAGACTTTAAACAAATTACATAAGTTTTATACTACCTTTGTAGAAATTTTAATCCAAGTTTCTGATACACACTTTGTGCTTAGGGACTTATCCTCATGGATTGAACCAAAACCTCAGACCCAAAGAACTGGAAAACTTCGAAACCATTTACAAAATTGTATGTATGAACTGCCATAGAGAAAAACATCTTTTTTTGTTTTCTTTGACTTCATTTTTATGAGAAACAAGTTCAGACTTGAACAAATACCTAAACTCCAAAGTTTTTTGAGCAAGTGGCTCCAAGTTAGCTTCCTGCTGGAAGGGGAAATAGGGCATAGCTGTGTGGCCACAGCCACAGAATGTTTAATCACGGAAACCCCCTCCCTCCATGTCCCCACTCATTCTCACTCCTGCCCCCTGGTCACCGTTTGCCACCTTGTTTCCTGCAGCAGCCTAGCAGGTGGAAATTTAATCTCGATTCCCCACCAAGACCTGCACCACGTGCCTGGGAGCTGTTTCAGCCTTTCTCCCACTCTGCACACCAATCCTTCCCCAAGCAACACCACCCCACTGGGGCCTCTTTGGGAAAGGACTGGAATTCCTGTGCATTTGCCTTTGTTTAGAGTGGAAACAAGCGATTAACTCTCTTTACTGTTAATGGAAGTTAAGGGCAGTGGTTAAACTTGCCACTTTCAGTGGGGTTTAACACACCTGAGAACATCACCTTTTACAGAAGGAAACAAGAAAACATGCCAGCACGAAAGAAGCAGTTGAATTTGATGTAGCAGCCCCTTTTTGTAAGGTTAACTGCATTCAAGTCTGTGGAGACTCTCAGGGCTGGAGTCACAAAACCACTTTCAAAGGAGCTTACTCACTTAGCTTTTACATCAGGAGACTTCCCACAAAAGTCAAGTCCTAGAAGCCTACAGCACACAGCCATATAACAACACATCTTTGTCCCACGATACCATTAAGCAAATATCCTCACATCACCTTTAAAAATGATCCTTGGGAATGTGTAGTTGCATTAAGTCCTTGTGAGACTTTTTGATATCTTTACATTCCCATCTAGATCCACCTCAATACAGGGCAGAGCAATATTAGGATTGCAGACAGACAAACACATCCCAAAGGATGAAGATTTAATAATCTAGGAGAGACGGCACATTCCTTTTAAGAGTCCTTTTTTCGGCTGTCAATTGTGGCCACGTCAGGGCACCCAAGCAGTTGCTTACATGCCTTACATGAACTTGCAATTAAGATCCAATATCTCAGATGAAGACATTGAATGCTGAGCCTGAATCTTGATCTCCTGTTAGCAGATAAACATACAGAGTGCAGGACAGCATTTAGCTGGTCTTACTCCAGATACCACATCACCACTTACAAATTGGGTAAATTAGCTTCACTACACCAACCTGAGGTGCAAATCAAACAATAGGATTCCCAGGAATTTGCAGATGCAAAAACGTGGGTTCCAGTTGCAGGGCCAATTTGCATGTAAAGTTGCCACAACTGCACATGAGGAAGGGAAACGCCCTGTCAGCTGTGGATTTGCATATGTAATTAGCAGGGTTAAATAGGAAGGCACATGTAAGTTTTACCCACAAGTGTTTTTTCATGTGTACACATACACAGGGCAGAAAATTGGGTCTTGGAAGTGTCCTGGTAAAACAACATGTAAAGTAAGAGCTCCGCGACACAGAGAGGCTGGGCAAAGGGCCAGGAGCTCCTGAGTTGTAATCTCATCTGTGCAACTGAATCACTGTGGGTTTAGGCAAGTAATTAAACTTTCCACTGTCTTGGTTTTCTACTTGTGTTAGATACAGCCCAGTATTTTTCCCTTTAGGTATGAGAAGGGTAAATAAAGATAAGAGCTACTACTTTACTGCCTGATCTTTGCAGTTTAAAGCACCAAGAACAGGAAATTTATTACAGTATTTGATTCTAGATTTGTTCTCTCATCCCACAGATATACAATGATAGTTGCAGAGGATATGACAGATTTATGAATCCTTCAGTGTAGGCACTACATAAAACCAACTAAAATTAATGATTTCAGTGACTAAGATAATGAAATTTTAAGATAATTTTAAACTACAAATTAGTTTCTCAGGGCAAAGTTTTCCTGTTACATTAGTTTGATGTGATGATGATGTTGCCATCTCCTGTGGTGGCAGATATTTTATCAACATCTAGGAACAACCAAAAAGGAGGTTGTAATCTACTAGATATCCTATGAGCTCGATTACTTCATCAGTTTACATGATGTTCTTAAAACATTAATCAACAACACAATAGCTCTAAATCCTTTTAGATCCTTACAAATAAGCTGCAAAATAACACATACAGAAGCCCAAGTTCAGAGAGTGGAAGTCTTCTCTGAGACATGATTTGCTTTCTTTGGTCCTTGCAAAGCAAAACTCCCACAGTTAAACTCAACCCCGCTTGACCAACGTCACTTAAAAACAGATCGGAGTAAAAAGGAATAACAGACCTTCTAGAGTAGGCAAAACTTTTATCCTGCTCTACACAATCATTAGTATGTAATTTACAGCTCCTAACACAACTCTCACCACCGCTGTTTTGCCCTGTGATGTGTAATGGGCTGCCAGCTGCACAGAAGGGACTGAACCAACTTCTTCAAGGGAAGTCCTACCTGAAACACTGGGTGAGATGGACACAGCTGAAAGATCACAGGAGGTGAGAACTCACGCAAGGTAGTGTAGCTCCTTTCCTTGTTACTGAACTGCAAACCCTAATTACAATCTCTTCTTTCCACCTGTGAACTGACTTGGAACCTCTGTCCTTGAATCTGCCCCAAATAAATGTCTCCTCCATGGAGAAAGTGAGAAATACGATGTGATTTATCACCATAAACTAAAGTGAAATGTTCCTATTTAAAGTTTATTGCATCTATTATTTCCATAGAGCATGACTGTTTCCAGCAAATGCCTGTAAGAATGCCAGCCCTTTTGTATTGCCTGCAATTAGCTTATCTCCAATTATATAAACAGGTACATGATGACAGTCTTCAGTAATAGAGGTATTATGGGGAAAATAAGGGTTGCTTTACTTTGAGTGTAGGTCTTAGCAGAAAACAGATTAAAGCTTATGTGGATATACAAAATAATAGATAGGCTAATTCTATTGTCTGCCTCTCCTAAATTATTTTATTAGATGGAACATATTAATTATAATGAAAGAGAACCCCTGACTCTGTTGGCTTCTAATGAAAATTCCTTTGTATGATCACGGCAGGATTTCCCACCATTTTCTCTTTCTGATGAAATTAACTCCCTATGGTTGGTCACCAGGATAAGCTCATTTTAGCCAATCAGCTTGGGAGCTGCCATTTACCTCACAAAGAGAGGAAAAGGTATCTGCTGTCATAGCAACCAGTGGCTTTGCTCTGATCATCTTTGGATCCTTTAGCATAATGAAAAACATCGGCTTGCTTTTTAGATGATTAATCTTTTCCCCTGCGAACCTACTTGAATACATTAGCAAAACAAGTATGAAAAATTTGTTTATCCCAAGATAATCATTAGAAAATTACCTGCAAGAGTAATTCTCATTAGGGCAGAGTTTGTGAATAGGAGACCATATGGTGAATGAAAGCAGCAAGAAAATCTCAAAGCTGCAACAGGTTGCAAAGTTTACCAGATTCCAGACTGAATGTGGAAATTGGTTAAGCATCAAAAGTTGTGAAAATTTGTTTTCCTACTAAAATTTCAAATGGGTTATGAGGAAGACTCAACAGATTCCACAACCAGGCCTGAAAATCCGTACCTACACAGACAGTCCTTTTGCGTGTGACCAGTTGTGCTAATTCCAGAGGGCCTGATCCCAACTGCACCTTGTAACCCTGGATAGAACCCTAACTTCAATGGTGCTAAGCTCAGAGCTGAAATCATAGAACTAGGTTCTTATCTTACACTAGGTGTGAATTTAGATGCTATATTTTTTTTTTATTTAAATGGCATTATAAATTTAAAATTATAGAAGATTTTGTGCAACTTTTGAGAACCAACTCCAGGAGAAAATGTCAGAGAAACTTAAGATTTCATAATACACTCTCTGACTTCTTTGGTATTCAAAATCTTATTTTAGCTATGTAAATTATGAGAAGTTAATATTATACTGGGGCAAGGTGAAAGAAAAGTGAGATCATTTGCAGTATTGAAATAGTTTAATTATGTTATACCCACAAGAAGTCCCAGTAGAACAGATTTGGAATTCATTCTATGTAAAGCTAAAATGACTCCTCCAGTTTCAACAAATCATTAGAAAAAGATAGAAAAAAAAAGAGGAGGAAGAGATAAAAATTCCTACGAGGTATCAGCTTGGTTCTGAGAGCAAAACCTGATGTGATTCTCTGGAGTCTGTCTCAGTACACTGGAGCAGGACTGCTCATACCAAAGGATGTTACTCTCAATTCCCTTGTCTAAACACATAGATTTCTCACCTTAGCAAGAATTTATTTTCAAAATTGGGTTGTTCGGATAAGTTTCTAGTCATAAGCCTAAGATAAATAAATCAGTAATGTCCTCTGTTATCACATTCTGTTTACCACAAAAGAAAAAATATTTTGATTCCAAGTCTTTTGAAAGCTTAACTATAGTGTTATAGCATTCTAGAAGAACATTGAGTCCCATCCTTTAACCTCAGTGCCATCATGCATTGCTTTCCAGGCTCAAAGTTACGTGATAATGACAGAACTGTAAGAGGCCATTTCCCTCTGCAACACTTTCATTTGAGCTCAGTGAATAAACATTTCACATCAATGATACAAGCAGTTAATTTTAAAGCTCTGCCAGTGGTTAGTAAGGGTTTTCTAGCTATGAGAGTTTTAGAAGAGCATGATATTGAATTTTGTGTCTATTTTTTTTTTCTCTGACTGGTGAGCACTTGCCCTACTCAGGCTGTATCTCCTTACTCAAACAAACTTCTAAGAGCTATCACAGACACTAACTCGCTAGGAAAGCACATCCAGGATTACATATTTACTGTTGGGTGAACCCAAACCAAGTACCTATTTATTTTTTTTTTTTCCAAATAACTACTTCTGAACAGAAAGATGTCCCTTAAAAACTACACGCATTGGATTTCCCAGGCCCTGGTTTCCCTCCACTTGTTTATTTGTAGCCTCAAAGAGAAGCTGGCTGAAGAGCACAGAAAGGACAGGGATGACTCTTCCCATTGTGGGTGAATCTAGGAAAAAAGAAAACTCCCTAGCTATTTATAGCATGGCTCATCACATACCTACATTTTTTAAGAGTTTTTTAGAGTCTTAGAAAACCCACTCATTTTCACCTCTCTTTAGGCTATTCCATGGAATTACCCACAGATAGATCAGAAAAATAAGTGTTCAAACATTGAGGAAAAACAGGGAAAGAAATGTCTGTATTTCGAATTTTTGGGCGTACTTGTAGCTGCTGAAATTTGAACTTCACTTTGCAGCTAACTCTTCCTGCAGGTGACCTTAAATCCTGGATAAATTTTGGATGAATTTCTAGTGAAAAATCTCAGGGGAATGCTCTCCAAACTGAACCTCCTTGATCTAAGATTTAGGTAGCAAGAGGTCCCAATCAGCTGCTGGGTACAGCAAGATCAAAATAAGCATGATTAGTATATTCAAAAATCCATTTTATTAAGCCAAGCCTCAAGTATTTAGCATGCAAATTTTTCCAGGGCCCTTGATGGAGCATTACCATCAGCACCAACCGCTGAAAGCAAAATGATAACAGATGCAATAGCATCTCCAGGGTGACTTCAGATTTTCATCCATATGAAGTAATTAATCCTTACTTTGTGTATGTCTGGGTGTGTTTATGTGTTTGTCCTGTTTTATTATCTTACCTATACTATCTGCAGTTATCAGCTGAAACAATTGGAAACTTTAGTTCCCCAGTATTATTAACAGTACAGGAATGCACAGATTAAAAAGCATACATCCTCTAAAATGTTTGTTCATGGTCATTTCTTATGTTCATATTGTGTTAATTTAGCATGGGCAAGAAAATCCTGTGCATTTGATGAAGAGCTTTTTCCATACCCTTAATCTACCTCATACCCATCAGGAGAGGTGAAAAATATTCTTTAACAATTAGAACTCCACAGATACATGTTGTGCATTAAGTGGTAACTATGTAATTAAAAGGAACAAATTTAAAATCTGACAACAATTGGTGCATCTCCAGCATTTAAAATGATTCAATTATTAATAATTCATGCTCAAAACCCCATATGTGGGCAATGAAGCAGAAGGAGAGATGAAAACGAAGTCTGATCCATGACTAACCTTACATCTGTACAGAGCCTGACTAAACAGAGTTACAGCATTATGTTTTCTACAACATTTACCCAAATACAGTAGGAAATTGTCACACCATAATATGCATTTGCAGTGATGCTCAACAGTTAGTTAATAGCATGGGGATGGGGGAAAGCCAAGCTAATGCACAAGAATCCAGTTACGTGTACAGTGCCATACCAAGTCCAATGAATCAGAGCACTGAGTGGCTTAGGTGCCTGAAAAATTTTGATTTCACATGAGTTAAAGCCAAATTTGCTTTAAAAATTTTGAGGATCCAGTCCAGTCTTTATGATTTTGGTGCTGGTTTGAACAAAAATCAGGACGTTTAATCTCTAGTACTGTGTGGTCAGACTTTTCATGAGAAGCAGTCATCCTTCTGAGATGCTAGCCTACATTTAAAATAGTAATTAGTAGATGATTCACATTGTCTTGTAGCTCACTTATCCCATCCAGCAACTTGTTCTGAAATGTTATTAGACCTGCTCCCGTGAATTTATTCTGAACTAGAAATTTGCACAAGCAACTCAGAATACCACAGATGTCTTTGTATTAATTCAGCCGAAAATCAAACCTCGTAAGTATATATTTCATCTATTAACATATAAGAAACAACTACTTAATTCTAGATCTAGGTTTTTACTTTTTCCTCTCTGTTTTTTTTTTTTTAATCAGCTCTCCTTTTATAGCTTTCTTAGCAAATTTGATGCTGCAATAATCTGCATATTAAAATAACAGCAGTGATGTGCCTGAGTTAGCTGCAAAGCCATTTTTCAAGCAGCCCAAGTCAATGAAGTTACACATTATGTTAAAGCCCTCCTGATCCAAGAAGCTGGAAGAGAAGACTGAGGAGCACAGAAAGGGAAGAGGCGCTAAATCCTTGCATTAATACATTGAATTATTACTAGAATTTGTGCCACTACTGTATTGCTGGACAAAACTAAGAAGAGAGGGTAGAGTCTAGGAGATCACCCGGGATAGAAATGCATCACAGTATCCTTGGAAATACAAACCCTAACAGGCATATGCAGTGTTATACCTTTCATGAAGTGCCACAGATATTTAAGAAGTAGCCTACGGTATCATTATGAAGAGCAGGGGTAGAACATATCCATATTTTTACCATTAAAATATATAGTTGATTTATGTGTATTGAAAGAGATTAAAGTCAGTATTTTAAACACTCTCCAAAAAAAGTGTCATAAATAGATCTGTTTACTCCTGCGACCTTTTTGATGTCCTGGTTCTAATCATCGTTCCATATGTGGGGGGATGAGGGAAGAGACATGTTTATTCTGCAGCTGATTTATTACAAAATCAAGACCATTCAGATTCAAATTCCACCCCTCTTTAAATACATTGTTGCTGTTCTCTCTTTCGCACAATTTGCCACCACATGTAAAGGTCAAGTCCACTGGTAAAGTAATTCATATGGTTATCCAGATCCTATCCAAGCCATAAATTAATGTGACATAAACCGCCTACAGCGTTTCTTCTATTTCTAATGTTATACACAGGCAAGTCCAGCCTGGCGTACTGATAATTAAAGTAAAAACTGCACACACCTCCCCCAAGAACACACACTCCAAACAGGAAGTCAATTGGTTCCAGTGTGGGACTTGCTGAGGGAGACAAGCAATCACCTGTAGCAAATGTTAACTTTCAGTGGAAAAATTAAGCCTGCTTTACCTCACAATGGCCACCTGTAACTTGATCACAGAGTGAAGAGCCAAAGGAGGAACAAAAAGCTGCAAAATTTCATCAGAATCCTGATGTTCCTGATTTTACACAAAGCAACCAGAAGAGCTGCAGGCTGGTCTCCTAATGCTCTGAAAATTAAGACTTATGGAAATCACATGTGAACATATTGTTTCTCAGAACTTGCTGTTTTCTTTAAAGTCTCGAGCCCATGGTGGAAGATGCTCGGCAAACAGGCTTTACATTCTGTAGCTAAAAGGAGCTTATTTATTTTGAAACCACAAACTGGTCATCAGTGATGCCCTCAAGAATAGTCAAAGGAGATTAAAACAGGTGGGTGTTTTTTTTTTTTTTTCTTTTTTGGTACAGCTAACAGTTTGATTAGTAAACTTAATCCCATAAATAAACTGGAACAACTCACCCTGCAGACTTCACTGGAAATGAGCTAATATGCACCTGCTGAAGATTCAACCCACAAGGAGGTAGTCTCCTTGGAAACTGCTCCTGATGGTCTGAAATACAATAGAAACAGTCACTGAAGAAACTTAGATTAGTGTAGGTGCTGGGAAAGGTGATCAAAGACCACGATTTTGCCCCAAAAATTAACTGTCTGAAGAGGGAACACTCAAGTATGTTATGTAGTATAAGTAGTGTAGGGAGCCCAGGGTAGACCTGGGAAGAAGAATCTATATTAAAGAAGTCAAGAGAGTCTTCAGAGCCTACGATACATCATCCATCCCTAAATTCTAATTTCCTTCACTGAGGCTCTGTGGCTGAGCTAACATCTTCAGGGCAGTTTAAACCATGAGAAAGTAGTTTACCCAGCGTGGCTCAAACTCTGCTCTGAGCCTGGACATTTACAACACCTGCTAATATTCGCCTGTTCTCACATGTTTTTTAGAACATCTTTCATTCCTGATTAGCATTACAAACAGCTACTTTCTGCTGTCCTCTCTCTCCTCCCAAGTCTTTCATAAAACCTGCTGACTGATTTATTCAAGCACTTATCTTTTAACTTGCTGTCACCAGACAGGTGCACACTTGCAACAACCCTTGTAGCTGAGTCCATTTAACAGCTCTGTTAGGGGCCCATCCTTGCAAGACACTGAGCTGCACAGAATTTAGATACACATCGAAAGCAATGATTTAGGGCTCTCTCCAACTTGCAGGCAGTGCTCAGTGCCTTAGGCATCAGTTTCTTTCTTGTTAAGAAGATTGTAAAAGGACCGTCCCATCTAACTATTTAATGTTATTTTAATAGGCTACATTACATGAACTTGATACAGTAGTGGTTATCTGAGTCAGACGCTCCATTTGCCCCAGGGATTTCAATCACAAAAGTAAATCCCTATAGCACAGACAGATAAGAGAGTTTGGACAGTGTTAAGGTCCAGGCCTGGGTGATCTTGTTTGCATATTTCAAACCCACTTGACCACACCTGCACTCAGATATTTTTTGTTGACATTTTACTGTCAGAGACTAGAGATGAAGAGGGAGAAAAAAAATGAAGAGCAAATTCAGAGGGAGATTTACTCATTCTTTTAAAGTCACTAAGACAGTAAAGAAAATCTTAAAGAGGTAATTCACTTAAAGGAACCAGTTTCCAGAATCCCTCTCTTCCTGCCACTCCTCACTACTCATCTCACAGGCAGATCGTTCATAGGAGCTGAATTTGGACACTCCGGGGGAGCATGTAGGACAACAACCACCGAATACACAGCCACATAAAAAGCGCCTTACTTAGGAGCTAAAGCAAAATCTAACAGAGACACGTTCTCCACAGAGATCACTCCAGCTGCAGGTGAATCACAGGTGACCTCAGATACATCTACACACACTCCCTCTTCTGCACAAAAACCAAGCTCACTGCAAAGAAAACACCGTCATAGAATGTGAAGCAGTTTCAGTCTACTTCCCATGTATCCTCCGCTAGTTCTCCCACAGAAAATTATCCAGAACTCTGCATCTGAACTCTGAGCTAAAGCTTTCTGGGAGGTGACAGAAGTCCTTATAAGAAGGAAACCAAGTGCAGTCTCAGTAATTTCAAAGACAGAAGATTCTGTTGTGAGCACTATAATGTTTCCTTCCAGTTCCAGCTCAGTATCATACAGCTGAATGCATGTCCTGCAGCTACAGCCCAACAACTTGGCTAAAATATCCAGGCTCAATTCAAAAACCTTGATGTTGTGAAACATTCACTATAATTTCCAGGAGAAGTTACAAGATCACACTCAAACACATGCACACAGAGTGTTGCACACAGCATAAACATCGTCATGTATAAAATTAACTGTCAGCTCCTGTAATTTAAATTCTTTTAGATTCAAACAATACGAGTGTTTCCATGAAAACTGAAATCCCAAAGCATTAGAAAACCTTGATAAAGCTCTTGAGTATAAGTTTTTTACCCTAAACCATTATATCAAATCACAGGAAAACAAAACAAAGAATTCAAGTAACTGCAGTGGGAAGAAATTCAAACCACCAATAAGTTTATTTTCTTTCATTCCTGGGGCATCATGACTACCTTACTCCTAATGCCCTTGCTAACATACATTTAAATGTCTTGTTTTCAAGTAATCTTCTAATTCAGCTCTCAAGTCAGTATTAGATAGCTCATTTTTGAACCTTAGTCGGCAGCATATCCTCATACCTCAGATAATTTTTTTTTTTCCCCCACACAATAAAATCATGTTCAACCAACCCTCCTGCGTGGTATGAGCCACAAAGCCAACAGCAAATGGTTCTGAGGTAGGGCTGACAGAGTCCATCTCTTCTGGGAGGACCAGGGGATAGTTTTGTGCTCAGAGTGTTTCACCCATGGTTATGCCTTTTTGAGGTTGCTGGCAGGTCTGAGAAGGGGCAGCTCTGTGTTCACGTCCAGCTGCTTTTCAAGGCCTCAGGTTCAGAGGGTGGCATCAAGCTTTGGTCAGAAACAGATTGTCCTGACACACTCCCCATGGTCAGCTTTGGGAAACGGCTGCATACCCAGGAGAAGGTAATTTTTGAGGTACCCTAAGGAGCAGCACTTTTGAATGAAGGGGACCATGGAGTTTGACATTTTTGTTACTCACTTCAGGGCTGAAAGGAGGTTCAGAACCCTGTCATTTCATTTAAGGATAATGATACCCCAGCACTTAGGACCAGATATTTTTTAACATATCCTATGCTGAAAAGATGAAGGCTATTAATTTAATGAGACTCATAACTCACATAAATCCTGTAAGGACAAGCATGATGAGAACAAACGTCTCCCAAGTGACCAGACACATCAGTGCCATGCCACAGCAGGTTAGCTGTATCAGAGGCAGAAATGTGGGAATAAGGACCATTTATTCTCTAGACAGAAAAATCCACAGCAGGCTGAGACATGTGGGCATTTCATGTCGTCATTCTGAGGGTGAGGTGGGGACTGAGGCCTCTGAACCTGACCCAAAGCCTTGTTGCCTCTCTCCTGCAGGGAGATGTGGTTGGCTGAGGACGAGCCTTTCCCACCCTCAGGGAGGATTTCTGCCCTGGTCCCAAGGAAGCTTTCTCACAACAAACCCCCTTATACTGCAAAACTACTCAGGACTGACCCAAAACCTGAGGGTTTCTTGTCAGAGGGAGGGGCTGCAGCAGGGAGCTGAGGGCTCCTGAGGCACCTTCCCAGCCCCTCGCATTCCTCCTCACAGCATTGTCACAAACCGGATGCCACTCCCCTTCCTCCTCATGGCATTGTCACTAATTGGGAGTACCTCAATTTGCTGCTGAAGCAGGAGAGCCCCAGGAAGAGGGGGTCTTGTTCAGCCATTTCCTCAGAACAGGGTTCCCCCCCTTCTTGGCCTTGACTGACATTGGATTTGTTTCAGACCATAAAGAGAATGAGTGAAACCTATGAGCCTCAAGCCTCAGGGCCAGATTTATAGGCAGAAAGAGGATTCTGTGATCTTTTTTCATGTATTTATTGTTACGGTCAAAATAGGCCTCTTACTTTCAATCTGGAGACACTTTTATTGCTCACCTTTTCTCGTATGTCCTCAGGCACACGGAGTCACAGCAGAAACAAGCCAGGCCCAGGGCTCAGCGCAAAGCATTGCTTGTGTGGAAAGCTTTCTGCTCCCTGGATTCCCTGGGTGAGGGCAGACGGCTGTCTCTGCACTGGTGTAAATCAGACTGGTACCAGCAGCTGAAGAGCTGAACCAGTTCTCAAGCTTTACAATCCATAGTTAATCGTTTCATTAAAAACACAGTTTGAAAAATTTCCTTTGTCAAACAAGAAATAAAACTCAGGCAGGTAATACATCTTCTAGAAAAATGTCACAAATTCAAAAGTCCCTACTCATTACACCCACTACAGTGTTTTCCTTGGCTTTAAGTGGATTTCAAGTTGGACGAGTGTCTTGGGCTGACTTTATGATGTGTATCCCCTATCGCCTGCTCTATGCCCAGACATGATTCCTGTGCCTTTCTGGGTCTTTAAAACTGGATGAGACAGAAAGAAAAAAAACAGACTAAGTTTTGAAAACAGTTTTTGTGTTCAAGGACAGGGAGATAGCTGCTGCAGCTGCAGAGCAGAGGCACCTTCCTGCTTTCCCTGGCTCTTGGCTCCTTTTCTCAGAAGAGAGAGACGGAGAGTTAAACTCCTTTGTTTCCCTGGGACTTTAGATTTTTCCTTCTTCTCTTCTGGACTGTTCAGAACACCAGAACATCAGAGCCTCACTGGGAGGCCTCACACCTCGGTCCGGAGGGGCCCGAGCCGACCCAGCTCCGAAGAGGAGAGAGAGAGAGAGAGACACCACACCCACAGAAAGGACTCCAAAATCTTCCCAGGTTTTCTCTCCACAGCGAGAGGTTTTATTATTTAGCATTATTCTTGTCTCATGTGTTTGTTAAATAAATACTTTTTTTCCCTTCTTTCACTTTCCTTTGAGGAATTTATTCCTGAACCTGGTGGGGGAGGGGTGGCTGTAACCTGCCTTCTATAGAGGAGACATTCCTCCCAGAGCGTTCCTCCCAATTTTGTCTCAAAAAGGGACAAAAAGGCACGTGGCAAAGTCATTCTTGCTCCTTGGTAAGATACTTCCTTTGGTTAAACACCTTTACAGCTTCTGAATTTAGGGAGACTTTGTTTTCCTCTGGCTACTTCCAGAAATTGGTTCTTGCTCTGGCCAGTTACTAAGGAGGACACGTTTTCATATATAATGTGTAGATGCACACAGCAGTCAAACAGTTACCAGAGTCACAACCAACTAATAGCAATTCAGCTGAAACAGTGACACAGACAAGTCCTTTTTACTTTGCACTGAAAAATATTAAGAATGCTCAAATACAACCACATCTCTGCTTAGGGGGACTAGCTGCTTAAACTGTGATGACAGATGACTGTTTCACAGCTGAATATTTACTGTGTCCAAATTCTTCCTTTGAAGGTACTTGTGTGATTAATTTGCTTTTTATCCAACTGTTAAGCAAATTAAAGTTATTATGAGATATGGAAGAAGAGGGTTCATTCCATTTTAAGCCTTCTGAAAACAAATATCATAACTGTAAAGATGTGGGAGTGAGTTTCCCTGACTACTCAGTGTTCTTTTAACCTCAACTTGATCACGCTAGATCAAAAAAAGAATTAATTACTTTCACAACAAGAGTATTTATTATTCACAAGGCACAAACCTCTGCTTAGAGCTGTGGGAGATTCTGAAACTGCAGTTCCATTGATGGGAAAAATCAAAATGAAAATCATCTTTAGAAAGGGGATGGGAAGGAGTAAGTAAAGAAAGTTTCATGAGAAACAGGCAGAAAAAAGTAGCCCCTCCCGCTGATCTTCCCCACCCTCAAGAACTAACTCCTGTTCTCAGTGAAACCTCTAGTGGTGACGAAATTGCCTCCACTGAAATAAGTGGAAAAATTCCAATTGCCACCAACTGGGGTGGGACTTGATCCTGAGAAACTTCTTTAGCCTCAGCTAAATGAGAAGGACAGTCTAGATCCTGCTCAGACAACAGCACTTTTACCTTCAATTCCTGCACACCTCAGAACAAGTTCCTGCTTTAAACTCTTTCATTGCCGTTTTCTCTGCTGTGGCCTGAGACTATTTTGCTTTGAGACCATTAAGAGGATGAAAGCATTCAAGGATTTTTTAATTTTTTTTTTTTTTTAAGGAGAAAAGTAGACTTTTTTAAAAAGGAGAGAAAAATCCTTCTTGCTAAAGAACATAGCCCTTCTCTACCTGGCAGAGGAGAGAGCTGAGCTGACTTTACTAATTTGTCCCGAGTGGTTGGAGCTCCTCTGAGGGATTTTTACAAGATACAGAACATTATTGTTGCATTATTTTACCTGCTTCACTAAGCAGACTTTATGACAAGATTCTCAGGGAGCTCCTGCAGAATGCAAAAAGGTAACTTTAACTGAGCTGTCTGGGAGTCTGACATTAACCTTTCCAAACAGGTTTGGCTTTCTGCTCAGGGCAGGGGTTTATTAATTGTTTGAATGAATCAGCCAGCACGCTGAGGTATTACAAACACAATCACTTATCTCTTTACATTCGGTACGGACATCTAAGTGCCTGAACTTCCATGCTTTTACCTCCAGCAGCTTAAAAGGAGACTGGTGCCTGCATTGCTGGGCTTGTTTTTCCCCCCGAAGCCTGCAAGCTGCATCATGCCAGAACGTGGAGCTCCTCTTAGATATCAAAACTTTCAGACAGCTACGTTCCTAAAGCAAACACCACCAAAGAATATGACAGCCCACACACCTTTAGGGCACTTACATTACAGACATCAGTACATGTCAGAAAGGTTTAAGATGGGATAAAATAAACAGGCATAGAATTATTGTCCTTAATTATCCTATGGATTTTCCCCTTTTCCATCCCCCATGGCCTTTTTTTTTTTTTTTTTTTCAAACACAGAACCAGAAAAACATGAATGATCAGCAAGTCTGGGAACACGGTGAGAATCAGTGCAGTTGGACAAAATCTTTACAGAAGCCTCAGAGCCAACAGAGGCTTGCCAAAAGACCACCCGCAAAAGTGTCTGGAGACCTCACCAGAGCAAATTAGGCTGGCTCCCTGGAGAGCCCCTGAAAAGAAATAGCTTCAGAGCCTAACTTAGGCAGACTGCCTTGTACAGACACTACTATCATCTCCCTGATGTCAGTCACTTTGAGCCATGGTCCAGCCATCCCTGAACAGCACACGCTGTGTTCAGTGCCATCCCCGCAGCAGGCCCTGCCCATGATCATTCTGTGTGTGTCAGTCAGGTCTCACACACCAAAATAATCAAGGGTATTGCCACTTCTAGATAATGGTAACGTTTAATCCCAACAAATGTCACCATTCTGCACATCAAGTATTAGAACCCTGCTCCTGGACTTCTCAGGAAGACATCTGTGGATGTCGGGAGCAAGAACTGACTTGTCATCTCCCCTTTTTTTTTTCTCCTCAGTTCCATTTCATTATTTCATTTCAATGCTTAATATAGTATATAGGATAAGGAAAATGTAACAACAGTTGAAAAACTCTGTGTATATTAATTGATAAATAAACTTCACAACGACATCATCTCCTATCACTACCATTGCAAATGCTGGCTGCACAAAGAAATTGGACAGATACACCTGAAACTTTACTAAAGCCATTCAAAACAATTCAGCATTATGTTTGGATCATTCATTCTGAGCAGAGCCTTTAATTGCCCTGCAACTTTCTTTTTATTATTGATTAATGTGTGCAAGATATGTGGCATGAACAAAGTAAACATCCTACAGGGCTTAGTATTACATATTGGATACAATTAAAACCAAAAAAAAACCAAAAAAAACCAAATCAAAAAACTGATACGGTCAAGTAAATATTGTGAAGACTTTCTTTGAGAAATGAAAATTTGAAAAGCAGAAGACATGAGGCACACCACTGCAGGCAGGAGGTTACGCTACAGGATTCCTCTGGAATGAATCAAGCAGAAGATCACCAAGTTCAAGAACAAGAAAAAGAAATACTGCCTAACAAAAAATGGTTCTCCCCAGTTTCATCATCACAAATTTCAGGCTGCTGGACAATTTTCTGCATCTGAAAATAAAGTAACATTTTAAGAAATGTTGACATCTGGTTCTGGAATTATTCATGCAGAGATTTCTTTGAAATTTAAGTGGAGATACCTCACACACACACAGGTGTGAGGAGCCCAGTCGCTTCAGGATTAGCTGTTCTTCAGAAACCTTAGCAATGATATGAAATTTGAAGCTCCTCTTGAACTTTTCTACTAATTCAGTAATTACTGCTGTGCCTGAAATTGGCCTCCTTCCTGTAACTGCTCAGCATGTATTTTCAATCAAAGAGGTTAACACCTGAATTTAGATTCCAATTAACACCCAAGGTGGACTTTAAACAAAAAGTTGAACAAATCGGGGACTTTTCCCAGCATAATATTTCAGTAGCCCACATAGGCAAACACACAGTACATGCTCTGGAAATTTGAAGATCTCCAACACAGCATGGTCAAACCACTGTCAACTCATCGGATTTGTGGAATATGAGGATTATGGATATCACCTGGAATTAAGCACTTTGTATGCGAGCACATGGACACATCTGTTGCTTTGTCACCAACTACAATGCAGGCTTTTTGCTGATGCAATTTACCATGCACAGAGATGGCACTCCTTCAAGTGTCATTTCAGCACTGAGAAATGCATATAGAAAACATGTTACATACTTGCACATCTGGAAACCACACTTCTTTAAAGCTTGGCTTCAAACTCACCTGAAGGTGTGCAGTCCTCCTCAAAGCAGCCAGGAAGCACATTGTTTTAACCACCTGTTTTTAAAGGGGTGTCCTGCTAGAGATGGGCAGGGACAAAGGGCAGGTGAAGTGAACAAGCTTATGTTAAACATGTGATATTAAAAGAATTGGACACGTTATTAGCTCTTAGGATAAAAGAGTGTAATGCTATAAAGGGGATTGCTGTCTTCCAGTTGTCATTCTGAGGGAAAGCTTATGACCCCAGTTCTTTCCCAAAAAAAAAAAAAAGATTTCCATGATGAATTCTAGACAGTTAGTATGAAACATTTAAGGAAGTAAACCTAGCAGGCATTTTCCTTGAGGAATGACTGAATTAACAACTAAAGGCTGTCAGAGTGCCCCTATGTTCTCCCCGGAATGATATTGCTGCAAGAGCCTGATTGTAAAGACACGTCATTGTGCTGTACGAGGCTTTTCATAGTAGCACAAAAAAAAAAAAATTTGTGTTGCTTGTAAGGCTGGCACCTTTGGCTCAGGAAATCTTTGAGTCCAAAACTGCTAAAGCTGAAAGAATTTCTGGAGCAGCATTGCCATATACTTGTATTGTTCTGATGCACCTCCCCAAGCACCCTCTGTTGACCACTGTTGGATACAGGACACACATCTCAGTAGACCTTTGCTCCAACCTGCTATGGCTTTTTTTATGTTCTCATGTGTCCTCTATTGGGTTTTTTATTATTTTCCTTTAGAAGGAAAATTGTTTCCATGGAAACAATTATGCCAGTGGCATGTATGAGTTTAGTAATGTCCTCAGGAAACATTTACAGTCAGTTCACAGAGGTCAAGATGTCTTTATGAATATAGATCTTTAAGCAAAGGTACTGTTAAGACAACAAAAATAAGTTCAGAGGCTTTCCAAAGTGATAGATAATGACCACATTTCATCACTGTCCCTTATTTCAAGTTCTACATCAAAATGTTTCCTTTTGAAAATCTGGCCTCCTCCTCTGTGAGTGCTGAGCTTTTGAAAATAGGATGCAGAATGCTCTGTAATGTATAACCTGCTGTGGGAAATGTTGTCACACTCAATAAGTTCTTAGTCATGACTCTGAGTTTCTGTACACAGACTGTCCCAGAGGGCTCCGTATAAACATGATTCTCTCATAATCCAGTGCTAGAAGAGCTACTACACAACGGGAGCTAAAGGAAGAAAAAAAATGAGATTAAGACATTCATATAATTATTCCTTTGACCGCAGAACAAACCACAAGACAATGTGACGTTATACTCACTGTTTACCAGCCCACATTTATAAGAAAAACCTTATCATGCTATAAAAATATTTCAACTTTTAACCTAGCAATCAAGATAGTGGTTTTCAGATAAACAGGAGCTTTGAGAGCCAGCCTGTGAATGCATCTTCCTTGCACGAAAAGAAAAGGATGCAAAGAGTTCTTTTTCTGGCCCTCTCCATGGCTACAAGAGCATCTCTGTGTGCTGGTCTGTGGATGTTCAACACAACAGCACCAGAGAGGGATGAAGGGATGGTGTTGCAGATCTGCAGAGATGGAGAGCAGAAGCACAAGGCCATGCCAAGTTTCTCCCAGGGTATGCGTGAGGCTGCACTGCTCCCTGCTCTGGGCTGCATCTTCGTGCAGCTGAAGCACGAGGTGAGACGTGGCTTCAAAGGCTTATGGCACTGCTAAGCTGATATCCTGATCTCTGCCCAGCGCTCAGCCACCCCGTCTCTTCTGTAGCCCTCTACGGCTCCGCAAAGCGGATGTGCAGCCAAATCCACACGTGAAAAGAAACTGGTTCACAGCTTGCTGGCTGGTAGAGCCTTAAAGGAGGTCAGGATTTTTAGCAGCATTTTGAAAAGGTACAGAGAGAATTAGTGTGGGAGACCAAGGTAGGCAAACTGTTCCAGACAGCTGATGCGGTGGCAGGAGGAGATCCAATTTAAATTCACTTTAGTATTAATTGTCAGAAAAGGATGAGATCAGTTTATGAACTAGGAGCACTGTGCAGTCAAAAGTTACAAGCCCGAGTTGTTGCCACAAAGTAGCTGAAAGGCTTTTCTTTTGAAAAGATTAAACTTCAAAGAATTGCAGAATAAGATACACAAGAAGTGGCATGTGCTTTTGCTCGATAATGTTTGATTTTCAGCCACCCCCTCCCCAGCTCTATCACTCTGTAAATTCTTAACACTGAAGTTGCAACTAAGTAGCTGTTTTATAAGATAAATGACTGGGAGTATGAAAGACTTTGACAAAAAAAATAGGGCTGCATAAAATGGATTGAAAGAAGCATGAATAGCAGAAAACATTAGCCAGCATAGGAGACCAAGGTTTTGCATATTTCTTGACCAAAGGAAGTAATACAAACTAAGAGATCAACCTGTCCACGACAGGTTAGCCCCGTGGGATGACATTTGCCTTGTAAAAAATACACGATACAACACTCAGTCAGGCTCTGGTGCTGTGTAGGACCGTTCCCTCTGTGGCAGTAAGGGGTTTAATTCTCGCTGAAACCAGAAGGAGAGTGGGTCACCAAAACATGTTTTCTAACTGGGACTTAAATGATTAAGGGTAAGTAAAACCCTGAACATGTTGTTACCTAATGCAAAGAAAGGGAAACTGAGGTTGACCTACTGGTGACCAAACTGCAGGAGAGAAGGCAGCGGAAATACTTCCTCTTGAGGCATGAGAGGCCTTGCTGGCACTTGCCTTTTTTTTAAGACATTAAAAAGACAGTAAGAGCAATTCTCAGCCCAGTTCAGTGGGCTGTGGGGCCAAAGAAAGACAAAAGAAAAAACTACACAAGGACTTCAGTCTGTTTGGAAACGGGGGCAGGCCTTACCCAAGACATGGCTGGTTGAAGAACTGAAAGTATATTTCTCCTTTTGTTTGTCCATATCTAATGAACTAAAGGATTGCTGTGACTTAACTCTGTCAAAAGAGACAGACAGATTCAAGGGAGCTAGAAATAGGACAGTAGGCTAGAAAAGGAATTATATCTCTTTCAGGATGACTGCCACTAATAATCTCTCATAATCAAGCCATACATTAATGTAATAGAAGTTGGAGCACATTTACCATACCAGGGAGTTTGAGAGGGTTTTCTTCCATTCACTCTGAATAATTCCAGAGTTTCTGGTTTAGGATGATTTTTTTCTCCTGTGGATCAAGAGGCAGTAATATTTCCAAATACAGCAAATAAACCCAAAGTCCTGAAGATAATTAAGTAGTGCAGCACAAAGCAGAGCAAAGCAACACTGATTAGAGAAGAGGAAATGAAAAAGCAACATCCTTGTACTCATCACTAAGATCAGCTACAGCATCCATACGGGAGTCAACAGTGCCTTGAGTCCAAAATCCCTCACGGACCAACACCAAGCAATCCTTTCTCCCTTAAAAACCATGTTCCTTGGGAACAACAAAATTCCCACAACAACAGCCAAGGAGTAACCACACACCAGGTACTTTGGCAGCCAACACACAGCACAGAGCATCTCTCCTGAAGAGGCACAGTCAGCCTTGACTCTCTTGCTAAATTCGTCTGAACACTTAGCTTTTCCCTGAGCAGCAAGTACACTAATTTAAAAATTAATAGCAACAATTTGCTCAGTAACTTTGGGACAGGGAGGGAGAGACCTACCTAAACAGCAAGAATGAGCTTCTCATTTTATTTTTTTGTGAAGGATTCATCTGCCACAATCCGTGAGTGTATGGCATAAAGCCCTGAGTAAGCAAATGACTTCAAATTATCCAGTGGCAATTATGAATGAGAGAATGCATGCTGGAGGTGGAATGAAAGAAAATTAAGAGAGATTAATGTGAAATATAAGGTTATAATTAGGCATAGGTATCTGTTTTCTACCTGCTTTTGCCCATGGGGAATTTGGAAAAATAAATACTCTTATTTAATAAAATTCTCAACGCCAACAGAGAAGCAGGGCAACTTTTTAAAAGCTATGACAACATATGCCAGACAGGCTGTGTTGCAATGGGTTTACATTTCAACATGGAATGGGTTGTAAGGGAACACAGCCTGCTATAGCATGTTTTGACAATATTAAAAGGAAAAAAAAAACCTAAAAAATTCACTCCAAGGGGAAACAAAATAAACAATGCACTTATCCTGCACTAGGACTATCTGCAGAAGCTCCCATGCATGAAGGAACTGAGGTTTCTTAGAGATAATTGAGATATTTTAACACCTGAGGGAGAAAAAAAAACCACACCACCAAAAAAACACCACCACACACATAAAAACCCACACCACAGCTACT
Source organism: Mohoua ochrocephala (assembly GCA_013398855.1). NCBI lineage: Eukaryota > Metazoa > Chordata > Aves > Passeriformes > Acanthizidae > Mohoua > Mohoua ochrocephala. The sequence goes on along the minus strand of VZTA01012425.1, from coordinate 69,715 downwards.
CTGTGAAAGAGCAAACAGATTCAAACAGCTGAACTTGTTCCTTCCTCATCTTGGCAGTGATCTGGAGGAGGAGAAGCAGTATTCTGGTACAATGCAGGGTTAAATATTGTTTTTTCCGAACAGTTGTGTTACCCTCTCACTTTGCAGTGCCACCACCTACATCAGCTAAGGCACCCTCTGAGCATTCACTGACAGGTGCAAAACAGTTTTAAGCACGCTTCTCCCAAAAATTCCAATCCCTATTCTCTTTAACACATTTTTCTACTTCTAAATGCAGACTTTGGGCAGCTCTGAAGATGGTGACATTTGTTTGCAAGTAAGAACCAAACCTTTTTTATTTTGTTGTTGTTTTGGTTTTTACTATTCAGATACGCATGGTGCTTTCTCTCCTCAGTCACGATGCCCACAAACATCACCCAGTCTGAGCTCTGCTTTCAGGTTCAACAGATCCCAGAATACTCTGAAGAAAATCCTCTTCATTAATTTCTAGAAATCTGAGAAAAGACACTACTAAGCAAACTCCCCATCATTTCACACCAGCCGTACCAAGACTTGATAGTGCACCACCAAATGCAGCAGAGGTTGGGCATTTATGCCTGTAACTAAAGGATAAACTTAACTAACCTTTTTGTCCTAGCTGGAATAACACAGCCCTGGACAATCAACGGCATTTGTATTTTAGTCCCATTCCATCTGGACCCATGTGTTTTAAATTTATTTTTATTTCAGTAGGTTGTAGCACTTGCTGTTCTTAGCAAGATATCTTGGCCAACGTTGCTTGTTATACATTTTTGAAGGAATAGAGCCTTATTACCCACCTGCAAAAGGTTTCTCTTTCCACCCCTAAACATCAGCATCAACTTCTAAGGCTCGAGCATTCATTCTTGGGGAAAAAAAAAGGAATACTTTTGTTCATCTGTTGAAGAGTTCAACACAGTGAAGTTACCCATAGACATCATCTCTGTTTAAAAGAGCGTAAGACATCTATGGCATCCATGCAGTCTATTTTCCTGCACTGGTTCCCTCTCTTCAAAGGCATTTTCTGTATCTAGATCAAAGTCCTTGGGAAATTTCTGGGGCTTATGTACCCTTCACGTTTCCTACCAAACCAGGACCTCTTTGCTCCTCCTCCTCCTCTACCTGCCCTTTCCTACCTGAATAACTTTCTTCAACTTTGCTGGAAACAGTAGTTGGAAACAACATTACAGTCCTACGACTGACCAAGCCTTTCCCAGCTCAGGAAGATATTCCTCCCACTCCAACAGAAAACCCAGCTTGAGACGTTTCATCTCCCAGCTTCACGTCCTTTCCACCAGCTACACCAACAGAAATATTTGTCAGGCTGCGGCATTTCCATCCACAGTGCAGCCCCAAGGATTTGCAATGTGCCGGTTTTTAGGTGTCTGTGAGCAGGACAACCAGTGGGGTTGGGACTCCCCAGGTGAGGGCTGCCACCAAAGGCAGTGTGACATGAAACTGTGGAATAATTTCCTGCCAGCAGGCCTTTCACTGGGTTTAGATGAGTCAGAATGTCAGGGTCTGGCCAGCTGTCAGGGCTCTAAGTGTAGAGAGGTTTCCTTAATGGCATTATTGCTGAGAAATAAACAATTGTCTGTCACTCATTACCACATGCAGGTCCTCGCATCTCTGAAACGTTGAAAAACAGCATCTTACAAACAAGGAAAATGAGTTATTAAGCAATTGGAAAATGATTATACAATTATGTTCTGTTCGGGTACCATTAGTCACAAGGAAGATGGAATATATCCAAGCTTTAAAAGTGAATTACTCATACAAAATTATGTCTGCTGAGAGTCACTTCTCCTTTAGGGTTCAATATCTACAGTGCAGGATTTTCAGAGGAGGAGACGAAGAAGGGTGTTGTGGTAAAGCATAAATACAGAAGCCAGGTTTGAGTTCTATTCCAGCCAGCAGTGGTGAGCAAGTTGCAACTGGCATTAAGTCTGAACTGGTACAGACAGTCACAGGCTGATGGTAGCAAAGCTAAGCAGGTTTGCAGCAATGCGGAAACCAGCTCCTGCTTCTCATTAGAATGGGTGAGCCAGAGTGAAAGCCAATCGTAGTTTACAGGCTGCAAATTCAGCAGTCCCACCACAGTAAACAGTCCATCCTACCTAAAAGCAGGGTATTTTCACTTCAAACTAAAACAGAGCCCTTTTTGGCCAAGACTTCTCCTGATGGACCATTTTCATGCCAAGCTCCGTAACCTCCGCATACTCCATGTCCTTGGAGAGATGAGAGCGGCCTCAACTACACTTTTGGGTCTCAGTGGGCTGCTTTGGTCTCTCCATCCTATAGCAAATTTTATGCAGTTAACAAATCCAGTTTAAGTTCTCCAATTTTCTTTGCTGCTGGTACGTTCCAAACATGCTTCAAGTTCATTCTTGTGTCAGCATTAAACATTTCACACAGGTGTGGCCCCAGCAGAGCCGATAATAATTCCGCACTTTCCCTGACCTTTTGCCCAACCTTCCTGTAAACTGGCACATCATCTTCCCCCTTTCTCACCAAAAAATAGTCATTTTGTAATATAATACGCAGCCTTTGACTGTGTTGGGGCTGCTGTGCTGCTCTATTGTGTCTCTTGGAATGCTTTTTACAGGTACTTCAATGTAGTAAATGAAAGGGTGTGATACAGGACAGGTAATAGACAAGATTACAGATTGTGTCTACTTGTCATTAGCTGAAACTAAGTGCTGTATCAACAAACATCATCTGTCCTCTGCAAAAAAAAAAAAACACCAAAACCAAAAAAACCCCAGGATGTTTCAGTTTAGGTAGCACAGGAATGCACAGGGTTAATAAAGAAAACCAAACCCCTGTAGTTGATCCAGTACAAGTTTAGTCATTGTACCCATCCAGGGCTCACTCTGATTTCATTCCTTCGCTTCCTCATCAAGCAAGCATCAACTCATAGCAAGTATCTTCTTTCCTCAGCTACTGTCTCATTTTGTTTCACCAAATACTTCAGGACATGAATTCCACCTTCAGGACTATCTTGTGCTAGTCATACTATGCAACTAAATAATTTCTGGTTACAAATGAACCTGAGTTTAAACCTTGAGTCTAAGTTTGCTTGGCTAGTGAAGAAAGATGAGATCTGAGTCTGTCAGGGCGTTTTGCAACCCTGCTCACGGAAAGCACACCGAGGAGAAGGGCTCCAGCACAGACTCTGAGTCACGGGCCGTACCAGGGCTGGAAATCCGTCTCCTCGCCTGGACAAATTATTGTTTGAGCAAACTCAGCCAAAGCCCCAGCCACATCCCTTTAGCCTGCTAAGGCAGTCACTCCCTGCCTCTGGTGCCAGTGTAGCTGCATGGATGGGTGCAGCCAGTGCACCTCCTCTACCGCTCCCACTGCAGCCTTCCAGCGTGGGGGGTAGCCCTAACCCAGCTTGTTCCAACTTGTTTTGAGAAGGACAACAATCAAACCTGCAGCCTCTACCTTGATACCAGTAGCAAAGTTAAATGACTGGCTCCTTGCCCCTTGCCTAGCTTGCAGATACATCCTCACAGAAACACACTTGCATTTAATAAATAATATTCCCTGGATGAAGATTGTACAATAAAGGGTTTGATTTAAGTTCAGGGCTTCCTGTCATGAACTGCAGGCTTTGGGCCAGTACAAATCCACAGAGCTCCATCAGAGCCTCTGTCAGTCAACACCTGCCCAGCATATCAATCCTTGCCCAGTACCAAGCCTCAGAAAAGTGCCATGAACTTGCACGGCCCTCTGCCAAATCCCATCAGCTGAGAAACTGTCCTGATGAGCACAATGTTCTCAGGGATGATTCACCCTCGTCAACACTGCCATTAGTCAGAATATTTTCAGAAGCAACTTTAACGAGGTTTAGGGAGCTCTTTAATAAACATGCATTTAAATAAGCTGTCTTGGAGCAGGGAGATAAATGAAGGAGGCCCACTGCAAGTTAGAACTGAAGTGTGGCAAAACAATTCTGCAAAATGTTTTATACCTTATATAATCTCTCCTGACAGAACCTCAGGGGTTCACATTAAACACCATAAATCAGACCACCTGGGGCTCCCCTATGATTATTGCAGCTGCATGCTGCAAGCTCCAGTAGAAGAAACGTTCCCTTTTATTGTAAGAAAGTAATAGGGCATAGCCCAAGTCTGCCAGAAAAATGCACAAATCAAAAGCAGGCCCTGCACAAAATCAGCTTCTGATGTGTTCGTTTGCTCTGGATGTACGTGGCAAGCTGACAGTCAGAATCACTTTGTCCTCATTGATCACCGATGCTTTTGCCAGCAAGGTGAGTAACGTGGAACAGCCAATTCTAAAGAAACGACAGTTCAATGGAAAATAAAACCGAGACATTTATTTTCTTTTTCTACCTTCTCCTTAGTGGATTTCAGCAATTGGGAAAGGCACCAGACTCGCAGCACTGAAGCCCAAGAGCACTTACAGCTCAGACAGTGATGCCGCAGCCAGCAGAGCTGTGTCTGCCCCTGGAAGGAGACCCTCAGGGTCAGCAGCACCCAGTCACCCACAGGCCTGGACACTTTGTGGCTTCTGCCATGTCCCTAAGCCCCATTTTCATTACCAAAGAAAGGTGTCAACTGCTGACTGCCAGAGATGAGAAACAGATGTGAAAAGCCTCAGAATATATGCCCACGAAAAGTGATGGGGAAAAAAAAGTAGCAGTTTTTCCCAGTAATATAACAGTAATCTTCCTTGACTTCTGCCTTAGTCCTAAGCCTGACTGTTAACACTGATGAGAGGGAATTCTCTCTTGTGAGAACTCATCTGAAGTGAGCCCATAACATCTCCCCTAGGAGAAATTCTCACATCTCCTCAGAAACCTGTGTTGCCCAAGAAGTCAGAGAGTGGTACAGATTGGTAGATGTGGCCCTACAAAATCTTTGGTAACCAATCTGACAAGGAACATATCATTGCCGTCAGTTAGCTTGAAGGAGGATCATGATGACATGTTGAACTTGTTCTCTGGTGGCCCTCCAGATTTTTGGTACAACTAACTGATTTCTATGGAAGCATCCTGCCTTGCTATCAGACCACTGAGACAGTGTTTGAAACACACAACGACTCAGATAGTGTTTCACGCAGAACATTCTCTTACTGCAGTGCTGACATCTCTCTTCTCAGACATCATGTCCCAGCCATGCAATAAAACAGTGGGTCTTCTGGTTGGGCTTAATTTAGAGTTTTGGTTGTTGGCTTTAACAGTATACACAAAATGTGACAGAACACATGTGCATATCCAAGGAGATTATTGAGGGAAAGAAAATGAGAGATGTTTGCTAGGTAGTGGACTAGGGGAAAACTAAGCGCTGTTTCAGTCCAGTACAACAACAGAAAAAACTTGGGAAGTTAAACTACCCCCTGAAGGAAAGTGTTTCCTAAGAGATCACCCTCTTCTGATGTTGATTTTGGTTTAGGGTTTTTTTAAAATATACACTTTATTTATTTATATGCACACATAAGCTACCTTCAGACATGTTTCCCTATGCTCAGGCTGAGAACAGCACAGTAGGAGCAGAAAGTCTGATCTTGACCATGCTTTATTAGGAAGCCTAGAGGATCTGCTGCTACCCGGAATGGGAGATGCAGGACTTGAGAATCATCTCAGTATTCAAGTCATCTTAAAAAAAGGAAAAAAAAAAAAAATCACCCAAACAACCAACCCAATAAAACAACCACATTTTCTTCCCAAGCAAATTAGTTACCAGAAAAAGCATTCTGCCTTCTAGCCCATCACCCTGTTTGACAGTACCTGTCAAAGATAAAATCTTTCAATGAATTAAGGGAGGGGAAAGGCCAATCCCTCCTAGTTATGGTGCAGCGATTTACATCAGTATAATTACATCTTCATTACTGTGGAGACTGACTAGACCTCCAGGGAAACACTACTAGTACATAAGAACTTTGATTTTTAATTGCAATAGATCTGCTACTATATATCTAAATCTATTAAAACACATTGGAACAAGCGAGGATTAATGAAAAGATAGTGCTAGATAGTTCAGATTTGTGAAATGTTAAACTAATTGCAGTGCATTCTTTCCAGCCTTGAAGTGGTAGTACACTGCAATTGAGTCATGACATTACATTGCAAGGGTAATACATAGATCTTTTTTAACTAGCAGTACTCTCTCCCAGATCAATCTTAATATAAATTCCTAATGCTTAGCAATTCTGATACTTGCCTATAATTCAAATGCTAATATCAGTTTAACCTGGAATTTGCTGCAATCACTTTCCCTCTGAAAAGTGCCCTCTTTTAATCAATGAAAACTGCCATTCTGAGGGCCTTCTCTTCAAACAGTGAAATCAATCCCCCTCATCACTGGCAGGCTCTTCAGTTGGAAGAACACCCAGCACTTGAAGAAACTGGTGTAAAGATGCAGAACACACACACACTGCCTGCTTCTCCAGAGACACGCTCAGATCTGACACCCAGCACTAACACATCTCACTTCACAACCCCGTCATACAAGCAAGCACCTGCAGTGAGCATCACACTTTATCTGTGCCCTAACCAATTTGTCTCAGAGCTCTTAAAGATCAGTTTGCCCCCCAAAAGAAAGCCTGAACCATCAGATCCCCCCCATGCAGCTCTTTTGTACCTCTATGCACATATTTAAAGTGGAGAGCGTTGTTACCTCCCTTATGCTTTGTAAGGGCTGGCGCTCATGTGTGAATGTCTGCGTGTTTGGAAGGGTTTAACTTTATTAAGGGTGACCTACAACATACTTTTTTCAAGGTTTCCAGACTCTCCTTGCAGGCCCCCCTCCCCCAGCCTGTTGGACCTGCAAGAATGGTTCCTGCTAAGAATTGTTCTCACACTCTGTGTTTTATATAAGGTTACACTCTACACAAATAATTGAGAATATACATGAAAAAGGAGGAAAATAAATGAAAAATTAAATTGTTTTTAAAGAAGCCCCATGTTAATACAGCTTGTGGCATGTCCCAAAATTTTGAGATAAATACTAAATTTTCCCTGTCTTTTCAGTCTCTTGTTGATCCAGTTGATGTAAGCAGGGTGGATCCTTAAAATAGATTTCAGTTTCAATTAAACTGGCAATTGTAGCATTAGATCCTCAATGGGCATATTTTGGAGAAAAACAAATGAATATACACGTGTGAGTCTATATTGAGCATTAGTAAACTTCCTGTAAGTTAATTCTTAAAAACATCTTACATTCTCACAGTGCAGTTTTTCAGTCTCCATTCCACCAAAAGGGGTAGGGGGGAGAGAGAGACAGACAGAGAGAGAGAGAGCGCTAGGCTTAAAATATAACACAAGGGACAAAAATCAAATCTCTTCTGAACTAAAACTTGTTCACCATGAGCTTAACTGAGTAGGTGCAGGCACTGCAACACGGGAATCACATTTTGCCTGCACCCAAGAGACCCATTCCTTTCAGCAGATCTTCTTTTAGGTGCAAAGCATCCCCATCATTTCCTAGGACAGCATTTTGCACAGCAGGCAGAAAGCACTGCTCCTCACGTATGCAAATTCATCCGTGTCTTTGGAGCTCCTATAGTGCCCACCCATTCACAACAAGTAAATCACAGAGAGAAGCAGGATTTAACTCTGAATAGCTTTGCTTTTGCTGATATAACTTCGACCCTTGATGATAGTTAATGTCAGGGTTTTTTTGCATTCAATTAATTTAACGGTCCAGATTTTTAATTTGCATTTCATTTAACATTTCAGATTTTTAATTTGCCAGATATTGTTTATCAAGTATTCATTTCAGCGCCTTTCACTGTATATACAGTGCATACTCCTCAGTAATTAGTGTGCAGTAAATTAATTCTCTCCTTGTTCCTTCATCAGATATTGGATTAAGAAACTTTCACTGTACCAACAGAGTGAGCTAGATTAGGAATTTCCCATCTATAATACCTTTGTTTAATATTTGTCTTGTATATGTTATGCTGCCTTAATGCTTTACACGATAAGAAATGTTATAGTTAGAAGCAGAAACCTCCAATTAATTTGGAGTCACATATTTGTTTGAAATTATTAGACTCGAATTAAATGTGTTCACGTGGCTCTACAGTGTCTACTACTTTAGACATCCCTACATTTTCTTTAAGAAAAAAAATGGTTGTTGTATTTATAGAAAGGATATTTAAATCACCTGATTATTTTCATCAACCGCCATGAGCCTTAAATCAGATCCAAAGTAAACACCTCATTACAGATCTGTCTTCTGCCTTCTGTCAATATGGGCCAAAGACCAGCAAAAGTGTCCTCTTACAAATCCAGGGAAAATAATACACAGACTCAATAGCAGGGCATCATCACCACAGTCCACTGAAATTCTGCATGCTTCGCAAACATCTTCACAGTTCATTTCACGTTTTCCACGTCCACTAAGACACACAGCACAGAGGTATGATTGTTCCCAGATCAGTCCAAACTAGGAGAACACCTTTGCTCAGTGATTAAGGCTCCTCTGTGCAAACTATATTCCTCTCTACCTGAAACGACCTTGCAGAGCTCACCCTCGTGCACGGTTTTGATGTAGCAGGCCAGCTGTCCAAAGGTTAGAAAATATCTTACAAGGGATATTTATGCCTATACAGTCAATGGACATTTTATTAGGTTGTGTTTCTTTTTCATGCTTTAAAAGTCTACGAATTTATGAATACAACATATCCCTTCGATGACAGAAACAGGTATCATGAATGACGTGTGACAGAAGGAGGAAACACCGGTTCTTCCTGAACCTCTGCCCAAAAAGTCTTATGTCACGTCAAGCACCAGTGCAGGCATACAGAGCACTGGAATCTGGCTTGGACAAGCCCCAGCATTGGTTACAGGGAATGGCAAAGTGGTGGAGCAGGGATCTGGGATGGAAGGGGTTTGGAGTTTGGTTTTTTTTTCAAGCAACTCACTGCTGAGCAGTATGAACCACGGGCCACCTAGTATTGAAATTACCCACAGCCATGTGGATAGCTTCCAGATTTCCCCATCGCTTTTCTTCTTGAACCAACAAGACATACAGGGACACCATTTACACCTGGGAAATGGCAGCAGAGGGCACTTTCTGCTTCTGTTCTCCACCAACATCAAACACAGGTACTGAAAAGAATTAATTTGCAACAAGGCACAGGAAAAATATCTTTGAAATTCTTTGGAAAGCTAATAATGGAGATTGCTGTGCCTTTCTTCTCATCCAAAGCAATAAGACGTTCCTTTGCACGCTTACCACGTTTTTATTTAGAGGTTACAAAAATCACTGATATGTGTGTGCAACTGTGGACAACTGTGAAGGAAGAAAAACCCACACCAACAAACTAAGCAGTCCTGCTGTTTCTTTCTTAATGAGATAATTAGATATTCCTAAAGATCAGGTTGCAGCTGTACCTCTCTTCCCTGGCTGCTCACAGTCACGAGGGCAGCAAGAGCCAATACCCTGTGCCAGCTCCACGCTCCCACTCACTGAGTGGGTTTGGGGTAGGGAAGGGGAACCCACCTGAGCCACGGCCCTGCCAGCACTGTCCAGGATTTCGTACATACCCCTAAACACACAGCAAAACACAGACTTGGCTACTGTCTACCCTCTGACAACTGTTTGCCAGTGGACACAGAGACAGCAGAATTTGGTCCCAAGCTCTCCATTATAATTTCAGCAAAAGAAAGCAAATCGTTAGTATGAGAAGGGTCTTCCTGAGCCTGAGACATTGAATAAAAGCAGGTCTTTGAAGTTGTGACAAGTTGATAATATTTCTTTTGCTATTTGGGCCCCATAAGTCCAAGCAACACACACAAAAACAAAACAAACAAAAGCAAAACAAAACCAAAAAAATCACCCCGTTGACCTCACAAAAATGTGAAGTGAGATGAAGGTCTTACATGCTGTATTTCTTCTCTGGTTGAAACATATTTTGTCTTAGAATGAGAGAAAATATTTTATTTAGAAAGTTTAGGCTTCATTTTTTTTTTTTAAAACTAAAATATTCAATTTATTCAGTAAATAGCCTATCAGGATAAAGGGTCACTGAGTATGCCAAGGGAAAGTATATCTTTTGAATTAAAGGATCGAAAACTCAGTCAGGCAGAATACTGGTTGCTCTCAAGAACATTATGGGAACTAATGAAAGAACCCCATTTCCTGCCTTATACAATTAAGTAATCAGCTGCCTTTGGTTACCCCTAACAACTTACACAGACAAGGGGATTACTAAGCAAACAGACTGCAGCATTTCAGAATACACAGTCAACGGGAATGCTGAAATGACATGCATTCCCAGGGGAGTCACTACCTTTTCAATTTCAAGAGAAGGAAGTGGGATTATTGAAAATTTAGGACTTGGCAGACCTTTACAGAAATGCTCTGGCTGATGTAATGTGCACTATCCCAGTTAAGTACAAAAATAACCCTTGCCATCTGAAGAATGTTTCCCTTACTACCTCTTCTCCAAGATACAGTGAATTCCTGATCTGGTTCTAATGAAGGGATGCTTAGATACAAAATAAAACTACCTTGTTTGGGCCAGAAGAGATTCTTATGATCATACTTAAGGTACGAAGTAGTATGCTGTAAAAAAAGTATGACATTTAACAAACACTGCAGCTTCAGCTGGGGGTAAATTTTATGTCTGAAAAGTAAGGAAAATATTTCTTGATCTCTTCAGAGAGACTTAGTTTGCACAAGCACTAAATAAGCAGCGAACAGCCTTCCCCACTGCCTCCATAGGTGCCTGTTGGGGACAGGGTTTTCAGTGTTTCAGTGCTCAGCAGTCACTAGAAGTTTATTAGATTTATGACTTTGGAGGAAGCTGTGCCAAGAAGTTTTGGGAATCCACCCCTAAGCAAACACCTCGATGAGTGGTGGAATAAACACAGCTTAGTTTTCTCACAGCAGGGAAGTAGTATTTGGGGTTCCTTTCTCTTCATGTTAATAGACTTGGCTGTCCTCTTTTCAACTAATTGGTACTGCTGGTGGCAGGACTGCGAGTGTCATAACAAAACCCAGAGGTACTTTTGTGACACTCTGCAACCTTCTGGGGAGGGTGAGGGGAACTTCCCATTGGGTCACTCCAACCTGTCAAATAAAAATCTGAAAGGAGTAATAAAGATATTTACAATTTGATGAGAAAGAAAAAATAACGGGAGAAAGAACCATGAGCAATGGTCTTGTTCTAGAGCGACTGAACGTCCAAAGTAAAGAAAAATTAAAATGTTACGCTGCTCACTTGAAACTGCCAGAGTGCTAGAAGTGCTGAATGGAATAGTGCTTCAGAAAGAAGGCAAATATTCGCTCTGAGTTACTATTATCTGCTGAGCCACTAGAGACATATTAAATAAACAACTATGCAATGTTGAAAATACCTCCAAAAGAATAAAAGAAAACTGTCAGCATTGCCAAGAGATAACGTAGACAGAGAGGAAAAAAAATCTTGTAGTTAAGAGACCTGGAAAGTGAAATTTATTGTAGAAGTGCATTGCCTCTCAGTTTTTAACAATGTGAACTCTCTCCTGCACCATCTGGCTCCACTGTCCCCACCACTGGGTGATCTAATTATTGGGGAAACATTTGCTAGCAACAGCACCTGGCTGCTCTCTTTTTAAACTTTCCCTTCCTGCTCCCACAGCCTCAGGTTCACAAGACCCAAGCATACCTGCAGAGCTGCTCATGGATACAATAATAATCTGACTTGGCCAGTGGTTGCCAATATAGTAAGTAACTTGGCTATCATTACTCAGTTGCCAGGCTTTGAGCTGCTCTAAAATACCATGGATTTTTCCAACTCATTTTCCATCTCATTCTGGACGGATACAAAACTGGCTCCAAAATTTCTGATTATTTAACTTGTCCCCCTTCCCCAGTGTCCTCAGGGGTCCAAGGTTTGGGCAACGTAAAACTGTGTGCTGTTGGGCAGGTGGAATTTATAAAGAGGATGAGGCAATCTGACATCAGAGATGGGATTAACCACTGAAAGACCAGGTCTTGTGGTTGCCCTGGTGGGTTGGATTTAATTGCAAATGGTGCCTTTTCCAATTTCAGCCAAACATACTAAAAATGCCACTAAAACAAGCCTTCCTTGAAATCCATCACGTAAGATCAGCCACACTTTCTAAAGAAAACTTGGGGCCAAACTTCATGAGGCACCGCGCCACTGCCTCCCACCTCAGACACAAATCCCAAACCAGCCCAACCTCGTGAGCAGGTCAGAGCCTCCCCTTCCCACCGGAGCAGCCACAGCTGCCACCTGCCTGGCTCGGACTGCCAGGAGCTTGTTGGTACAACAAACCTGCTCCATGACTTCATGAAGTGCAGTTTGGGATACAACATCACGTGACCTTCACACTGCTTTTAGTACACACTGATGGTATTTTCCTGCACGGCATTAGAGAGCCAGCACTTGGCAATGTGTGGCTCCTTCCCTCGCCAGACACATTCTTGTCACTCCGAGTCTCCCTGTTCCACACTGCCTCTTCTTGAGCCTCTTAAACTATGAGCTGTGAAGTCAACAGCTGAGATTCATGATCAGATTTAAACCCCTGCACAGAATTTTTAAAAATATGTATTTTTGTCCTTATTTCAATACAAACAGAATAAATTTTGATTTCATCTGAAAATAAAGATTTTTTTTTTTAAACATCCTCTGTTGCTTTCCTAGGAAATTTCCCATTATTTTTTATCAAACCCAGCTTTATTCTTTGTGCTAAACCTGCCTCTGGTTTCGGGAAAGCAAAGAGGCAGCAAGACCTGGAATAGCAGACTCAGATCACGATCCAGAGAGGGGCTAACTCAGCAGAGAGGCAGCTAAGCAAACCAAGATGCCTTAAAGGAGGCAAGTGGTTTATTTGTATTGCTCTGCTCTTCTCACAGGTGGAGCAACGCAGCTCCAGACAAAGGACAAGGGACTTTCTGTCACAGTGAGCCAGAGCTCTGCTAACTTACCATGCATTTATTTAATCATTGCTGTTCAGCAGACTGATGCTGCACTCTCTGGAGAGGCTGTGCCAGATCCCTAAGGAGATTCATCCCCAGTGATCTTTGGACATACTTCACTGTCACAGTGCAGAGTTCACAAGGGGACATTTCCCTATTCCAGCCAGGAGGGTTTAAAAAAAAAAGTGCAAACCATCAGAGAAAGCATCAACACAAACTGTAAGATTCAGTAAGTGACCAAAGGCTGCAAACAGAAATGAAAGCAAAACCTAAGCTGTGTTTTCCAATCACACTTGACAGAAATACAGGAACTGCTGTAGGTTTAGATTGTTCTCTGAGCAGTAATAGCAACACACCTAGAAACCTTAATATCTCATGGCAGAATTCTGAACAGAAAACATACAGCAGGTATTTGTAGCTGTTATAGCATAGATCTAGAAACAAAGTGAACTATCAGCTTCCCAAGCAAGAAAAGGGCACTGAGTGCAAAGAGATGAAAGAGATTAAAGAAACAAATCAGGCTACCAGCAATAATGGATGCCTTCAGTCCCTTCCCATGCACTACTTATGTATCACAGTGCTCACAATTGCTTTTCTTACTTTGCCATCTTGAGATGATTGCTCTTTAGATTAGAGAAAGAGCAAATAAAAACTAAGACATAATGAACTGCAAAGGATTAAACTGGGTACTTCACACAACTTCTTCTGCAATACAAGAGCAGGGAGATGATCAATGAAGTTAAAAGGCTGCATAACTAAACAAAACATGTTTAAATGCATAGTTTGCTGCATCCTATGGAAAACTCTGTCCTCACTCCCCCTTTGCTTTCATGGTGACACACTGGGAGATGGGTAGGTTTTATCCTGCTTTGCCTTCCTTTTACAAAAATGCTCTTATTCACAAATTCGACATATCTTAATGGCCCTAGAAATCCACATCTTTACTCCAGATCTCCCTGCTGTTCCAAATTGAATCCTTTTCTACTGTTAGGATACCTGTGAAGGATAATTATTTTAAAAAATAGTCAGACCACATCCAAAGCAGATGGATTAAATTCTCTCCCTTCACAGTTTTGTCCTTTCCTCACTGTTGACCATACCACCATCTTTTCTGTTACTTCAAACATAAGGTCATCCTGCTTGGCAAGGTGTTTCACACCTTATCACTTACCCCATCTTCTGCTTCATCACCATTCCAATATACCAGTCTGAAAAACATTTGCTACACTGATAACAGCAACAAAAAAACCACACCTTCATTGTTTCAACCACATCACCTCTGCATTCAGTGGGGCTTCCTTGCAAGCACCTGCAAGCCTGTTAGCACATCCATGTCCTTTCCCAAACATCTCAGCAAAAATCACAGGTGTTGCTTTGACAACTCACACTTTGTGACCATTCCTTTTCGTCTTGGTCCACAAAACCTCGTAACATTCTTCCACTTTTTCCTATCCATCTGCACGTCTCCTCCAAGGCTGTAAGCTCTTTGAGGCAGCAATTCACTTTTTGTTTTCTGTGTTTGCTTAACACAAAGAGGTCCAGCTTTAGACAAAGAACAAGCACCTACAGTATTCATCATCACAAGATACCATTGGTATAGAGAACTTCCATAATTTCAGGAAATAAAACAAATCATGCATCATCATTATTAACAGGACTTTTTTTTTTTTTTCCCATTCTCTTTTGAGTCAGGGGAGCCCAAATGTTCCCACTATGGGTTTTATTGTATTCTCTCTGAAGAATCTATTAGTGGCCCTTGTCAGGTTACTACTATGGCAGCAAGGAAATCTGGTTTCCTATGTAGGCTGATGAATGAGCCAATAAATTCTAAATCCACTGCCATGGATGCTTCAATTATTGCTATTATTTATTGTCATCTTCTATCTCCTCGGGGCTGGACCAGTTGGCAGTGCTGATCAGGGTGAAAAGTCTTCAGCTGTGTTAAAAAGAGAAAACTGGTCCTGTAGAACTTAATAGGGAGGATGAGAGGAATATTAAAACAGAAACATTTCACATGTAAGCAAGAACTCCCTATGGAAAAGAGTCCTCACATTGTTTGCCTGTTTTCACCTGCTGCATTGTTGATTAGAAGCTTAAATGAAGAATATTTTACAAAAGGGAATTTAAATATTTTAGAAGGAAGGCTGGTCAGAAAACCAAAGAAAGACAACTGATCCAAAAAAAGTGATTGCATGGGAAGAAAAAAGGACATGAGACATCACTAAAAGGAAGAGCAAGTCTTACACAGAGAGCCAAATTCTGAGATATAAATACCAGTCAGATAACTCGAGTTAGGATTTTCTGCAAAAATGTTAAATCAGTGATAAACTGTTAATACTTGAAATAGTTGAACTTGTTCGTTGAGTATTGGGGGGGGAAAAAAGCCAAAAAACACCCAGCTCCACTTAAACAAAAATCCCAACACACCTATGTAGAATTCTGGAAAGTGAGATGGTGAAAAGGGATGAGTGAGTGACATGAAGAGCATCGCACACACTGCATAATGATAACTGGGGATTAGAAACTCTTTAACCCCTGCAATAAGAACACGATAGCAAAACCTGCATGCCTTCTAAATGGGAAATAATGTGATATATGGGTATTTACAATACAGCATACCATTTTTTAAAATTAGAATGAGCTAGTTTTTGATGGAATTCAGATACAGAAATGTCATACACAAAATGCACTGAAACGGTGCTCTCCTTACCAGCACTGCCACATGCATCTAGGGTTGATTTGCTGTGAGATTTACAGAACTACACTGGATTATTGCTCAGCTCAAAACACATCTCTGGTACAGACAAACAAAGTTGAAAATGATGGATTGGTTGTATGCAATTCATTTGACAAGCATCAGAAAGTGGAGAGCAGGGAGAGGAGAAAACCCTTTACTAAAGCCACATAACCTGAGTTAATGAAATTATATTTAGCTAAGGGTGTGTATTTAGACTTGATTTTACCTTGGTGACTTAGCCATTAGTAGGAATTCATTGTTTACCTCCACGATCCTTATCGGTACTTAGGCAGTGTTTGCACGTGATTTTCAACTGATTGCTCAACATGCTCTGTGTTAGACTGTTTTGAAATAAATGAAAACACAGCAAGATCACAGAGGACTAATCTCAATTATCTAATCTGCTTAAAACTGCATGGTTTCTTTTCTTGTTGAGGCCACATTACGGCTTCCTCTATGGGCAGAGCTGTACCTACTGATGCCAAACCAGACATCTGTTTCTTCTTTTGCAAGACTAAAACTTCTGTCAGTGAAACGGAAACAGTTATTATTCTAAATTACCTTTCTTAGGTCATTTGAGGATCACTCCTCAAGAAGTAATAACCACCTATAACGATTAAGGGCTCCTACTGATATCTGTGATAATTGTGAGTGTTTGACTTACATAATAAATCCTAAAAAAAACAAAAAAAAACACCCCCTCCTCCCCTCCTCAAAAAAAATCCACCTCAAACACCACAGACCTCTGAGAATCTGATCACAGGACAGAGAATATCGAGCTTTGAACATCTCCAAGAAAGCTGGATAGCTCCTAAAGGCTCCTAAATGCTACAGGGCAGGGGTGGAAATCAAATCTGAATATTTTGACTTAAAGTCCAGCCTCTTGTCTCCTCTGGAGCCTCTCCAACAACTCATGAAAAGAGCAAAAAACCAAAGAGTTCCTGGAAAACCATTAAGCCAATGGGCAATTTACAAAAACAACACATGATCAAAAAGTTGTTTTTATAGTTTGTGTATTTGCATTGGCTGGAGAACATAACAGCCAACACTCTCTCACCCAGAAAGATTATGCTTTAGCTTTATGCAATCAATTCTAAGATTTCACCTTGTGCACCTGAGCTTCACAACCAAACTCCCTGAGTAACTTCAATTTCTATGTCAGCTTCTTCCAAAGACAGCATTAACAACAATCAAGAGGAAAAAATTAATCTTAGCAGCTGAAGAGTTAATGCAGATCCTAAAGAGTTTGCACATTAGCCTGCCAAGATCTGATGTCTGTTGTCTTCTTCGAGAATAAGTCTGCCCTTGGGACACATCTTTCAAGCAGCTGGAGCCCTTGAGACAATTCACGAGAAAGACTTCTAGGAACACAATCTTCCACGTAGTTCTCCCTCATTCTGCACCAGCCATTTTTAATGCATCCTGCATTGTGGAGTCCAGCAAAAGAGCAATACCCTTGTGCCCTAAGATCCTTGTAACAGGCTCCCAATAGCAACAGCCAGGTAAATAAATTAGAAGGATCAGAAAGTGCTATTTTACAAGGGGGAAACGTCCACATCAAAGCTGTCGAACATCTGGGTTTGAAGTCTGTGGCCACACTGAGCTGCTACATTTTCATCTTCCCCAACATAATATTCCCCATCCAGCATCCAATTGCCTCTAGGATTAGACCGAGCCACGTTTTCCTTCAGACTCCGTGGCCATTGCTTCTCCAGGGCTCCACACAGCATAAGGCACCACCACTGAGGGAATAATCAGCCTTCAGTGCAAGGGCCAGGGAGAGGCACATTAGAGCAGCAGGAGTTAGAACAGCACTGGCATTTTCATTACAGCACACACCGGTAAGGAAGGGCCTGGCTCAGGATGGAGCAACTGAATGGCAAAAAGGCTCCGTAGGTTTGCTTAAGACTTCCTGAAGCCTCAGCACTTGCCTGATGACCTTCCCTTTGAGACAGATCTTTATTATAGTTTTTTAGCCAGGAGTTCAAAGGAGTAGCACTGACAAAATAAGAGAGATGATTCCCTCTACACCCCAGATCACAGCTTGCCAGAGTGGTAAGGAATTATCTTGCAACCTTTTCTTCTACCATACAACAACATGAATGCTCAATCAAGACGCAGCAATGAACATAACCAGGAATTGTCTCTGAACCTTTAAGCACCAACATTTGCATGCTGTTGGAATTACTTGAACTTCTTGAGTCTGCAAAACGAGGTTGAGCTTTTCCCAGAGAGCCACTGCTGTCTGATTGCGTTCCTCTTGTGATACACACTCAGCAAAAGGGGAAAAAAACCTGAAATATTGATTTTCCTCAAGCATGACTAGATACTAGTAAGAAAATCACCTCTAACTGAAGAAGGAGAAAGCAAGATTGAAAAGCATAGGTATTTTCTTATATTCTAACAGCATACAACTACTTCCCATTTCAGCAGAGTTCAGGCTTAAATGACAGAAGCCCAACTGCTCTAGAAAACAAATACGCAAGTGGAAAGTCTGGACACCCTCGTGTCATAATGCTTCATAGAAACCACAGCTTCTTTAGTTTAATATTACACAAAAATGTGAGTCAGAGTCAAAGCTCCATGTCTGTACTGTGATCTTTTGTCCAGAGCTGTCCAATGAGCACTGCTAGCAACTTGACCATACACCATTAGAGCAAGACTAATTCATAACAGTTTAAACCCTGATTGAGCCCACAGGTCACAGATTTTTCTTTACACGATTGGCAACCGTATGGCTTGTTTGCACATGGCAGAACTGAGCTTTGTTTTTGCCATAACTATAAAATGGTGATGTTCGTACTGCGAGGCCTTAATTGGAGCAGGTCAATAGCAGCACATTCCATCCAGGCTAGCAAGAAAAATTCAGGAAATGAAAGTGTCCTTATTATTCTAAACCCACAGAAAATTAAAAGGATGCATTTCCAACAAAAATAACCTGGAAATATTGCAGGGGGGAAAGCTATTTTTCAGAATATGAGAAAACAGCACAATTTGGTCTGTGTCAAAAGAACACACAGACGTAGAGTTTTACTTCTGAAAGATGCCACAAATATAAAAGACTTGATTGGCCTGGAAATTGGAGGGGTTTTAAGCAGTCACAAAATAACACGATTGTTGCCAAAGCTTAGAATTTTACTATAATATTTGTGATAAACTGATAAAAACCCACAAAATTTTCATAAGCACACCCCAGTTTCTAGAATATTGGCATTATTTAAGAATCTGTTTTATTTACAAGGGACATATTTTCTATTCTCACCGATGAAAACAAAGTAATATTTTTAATCTATTTCCATTGTTTTGAAAGATCTGGCTCATAAATCATAAATATTTGGGGTTGGCCATGTGTATTTGAGAATATTTTTGCCTGAGCATAGACTCAGGCGACACTTCTCTTTTGCCAGAAATAGTTCCTGGCTAATGATTTCTGGGAATACTTGATCATTATTTTCACAGGGCAGTGGAACAGATTCTTTGCATGAGGCCAACAAAGGAGTCTGTCAGAGAGTAACGTGAACCTTGCCACGCTGCCACCCAGAAAGGAAGCCTTTTATAGAGAGCTTTAGAGGTACCTGGGAAGGAGGATGCTGCCTCTGCTCTACCCAAAAGCAATAGGTTCCTGCTGCCTTTGATGACTCAGGCAATATGCAACTTACCTCTGCAAAATCCAGATTTAGTTCTGACATGCTGCTCTTTCAATTTCGCTCAGGCTATTGAGCCTGTGCCTGCTCACACCCTTTTACGGGCTGGATTCCACTCTTTGGCAACAAGCAAAGTGATTCCTGGGACTATCCAATCAACCAGATGAAGACTGACTTCTTCTCACTCAAAATATTATGCAGCACAATTCTCCAGTTATTTCCCTGCAAATGAGTCTGACAAGTGCTGTATAATGTGCAAACCAACTGATACAAACAAAAGCATGAGAGAGAGCATGAGCAGAAATAAAATTATACAGAACAAACTTAGAGCAGTTGTGAGGCTGCACAGACAGCAATTAGTCGACTGGCAATGCAAGAAAAGATGAATTTACCATTCAAAAAAAGCCCTGAGCAGCACATCCAATATATACTCTACAGGAACCAAAGACAATGCTTCCTCAGACAGAAGAGCTGTATTGACACCAGCATGAATACCCCTTTTTTTTTTCCCCCCTCTCTTTGCCAAAAATGAATTTGCTAAGGAGCAGTCTCAGGTGGTAATGTAAAGACTCCTGAATTCTATCACCAAGTCATTATGTGACCTTGAGGAAAAAAGATTCACTCAAGTGCACAGGGTCTCCATTTAGCTATTGTGGAATAGGTATATAATCATAACATTTATTGATAATGCAGAAGGGTTGGGAGGTTTTAATGAACTGTTAAGCACTTCAAGGTCCTCAGCTGCACAATGGCAATCTTTATTAATAAAGTGCTATTTATTGGCTATCACAACCCATACTTGTGTAAATACAACAATATTTATAGCAGCTCTAGACTTGTTTTTAACCCTAGAATATATTTTTTTGCCATATTGTAGTCCAAACATTTATTTTTATAAACATCTAGAACTGACTGATGGGGGAGAAAGAGAACACTGTATCAAAACTCCAAGTCTGTTTACCCATCGTACCCCCTTGGCTATGTCAGAGGTATGTAGGGGGGCTACTGCTTATCGAAGTTTGACCAATTAAATGCAGCAGGAATCCATGAAAAGGGAACAAAGGGATATGGCTATTATGAAGAATGAAGTTGGTTTTTTTCCCTCTTCCAATTCACAATCTGCCTTAAAGGCAAATTTTACCATTTCCCCTCCACAAACAATAAATAGGATATCACCCGTCTGCTTAAACACAGCATTTCTTCCCAAAACAATAAGCATCATTATCATAATGATTGGTGCCGCTTAACGCCCTTTAAAAGTCAGGTTTTAAACACAGCCTTTCTAATGCAGAGCTCAGAACCAGCTGTTGTGCATGCCCTGACCTGGGCTGAGAGGCAAGGCAAGAACATACAGGGCTCCTACTCAGCTCCTCCTGCGAGTTTCCCCACTGACCACATCTGGCCCACAGGAACATTGCCATTGGCTCCAGATCAGTATTTTACCCAACAAATTTAAAAACTAAACAGCAAGTACAGCACCCCCTATACATTAAGGATCCTAGCTGCAAAGAACTGTAAGGGAATATATAAAGTTTGGTTCCACCTTAACTTAAGTGAAAAGGAAATGACAGATTCTGGTGTCTTACCTGGGCTGAGAGGGGGGGAAGGAAATCAATGAATGAAACATATTGGGGCGGGGGAGAAAAACGAAAAAGATGACTTATGTTTCTATTTCTGGATATACACCAAGTTCTTTGCAGGAGCTGGGGGGGGAAAACCCCACAAATTACTTTCCGTCTGACAGTTCTGAATGATCACGGAAGTAATATTTGGTATGCAGCAAAACTAAGAAACTCCGTTGTCTGTCAAAAGAAAGAGTGAGAATTGTCTTAGGCAGCAACACCTGATCTATTATTAATCCATACTTCAGCATAGACTTAAAATGTATTGACATCTTCAAGCAGAAAATGACAATGTACAGGCTCTTCTAAGTTCCTAAGGGAAATCCAGAACCATAGGTGAAGCTACCATTAAGGGGAGAGGAGAAGGAAATCCAAATTGTATTTCTTTATAAATGGCCTGAATTAGGTATCATTAGTTATC
The DNA here is from genome assembly GCA_013398855.1 of Mohoua ochrocephala. Classification (NCBI taxonomy): domain Eukaryota; kingdom Metazoa; phylum Chordata; class Aves; order Passeriformes; family Acanthizidae; genus Mohoua; species Mohoua ochrocephala. The sequence continues at coordinate 48,371 of VZTA01012425.1, read as the reverse complement.
AATTCCATGTGCCAGTATAAACATATTGCTGGGTCATCGATGAGCTCAGCTTCACAAGGCACCTGAGAACGTGTGTTTGGAAAGGGATACCCCAGCTTGGGAGCATTTTGAAGTAACTTACAAATCATCAAACTCAGTCAAAAAATAACTCAGTTGAGAATGATATAATTACTTTCAGTTTGCTTAAAGCCAAGGAAAAGTTGACACAGTGATTAAAAGGAGAGGGGGAGTGCAAGCAAAGGAGGGGGAAAAAAAAGAGTTACTTTATACTGCTTGAAATTGGGCTATTCAGAGGCCTAGGACCTGAGCTTATTTGAAGAAAGATTATCTTGACAAATTGGATAAACATTTTGTGCATGACAGGACGCTGATGGAGAGTCTGTTCTGCAAGCACACCTGGGGGATAGTTTGCTTAGTGTGTGACCAAGGTGTTCAGCTAACCCCGAGTCCTCCCAGGGCGCTTTGTTTACTCTGTGACAGGTATAGGCAGATCTGAAGTCGAGGCCTCCATAACAGTTCCTGCAGACTTTGCAGATGCATTTTTCCCTCCTCTTTGGGACAAAACACCTCTTGGCTAGACCAGTCTACAAAAAGCTACACTAGAATTCAGCAAATAGCTTGCATTTAAGGAAGCCTGCAAGCTGGCATGCCCTAGGCCAGTGAGTGACCAGTGCAAATACGGCATCGCATCTCCATCCCTCGTCCTCCTTACCCCTCAGCATTGACCAGGAGGGACCACTCCAACGCCCTGCTGGAATCATCATCAAGTAGTGAAAGAAAAACATGCCTATAAACAACCTACTGGCTAGTCAGAAGGGGAGTGAACACCACCTGTGGAGAATTTTTGACTTCCGTACCTCAGAAAACAGCGGCCATTTTGTTCTGCCTTCACTTCGATGTCCGAGACTGAGCAACACGGGACAGCAGACCAAGGTGGCTGATGGCCACTGGGAAGGTTGTTGCTGACACCTGTTAGCATCACCTGAAGGATTCCTTTATCCAGGCAGGCAGGATGCAAGCTTTTGCTTCTTGCAACAGAAGCAGTTGTACTGGCAACTAAACCCTTGCAGGTCTCAACAATCCACCCTCAGGGTTTTTTCACATGTGAATTCAAGAAGACAAGGATTCCATTCTCAAACTCAAATTCCCAAAACTGCCACACAACACCTTCTCAGGGTGGGCTGGTTTTCAGCCAGTTGAGCTCTGGGCCTACGGCACATTGGTTCAAAGGCAAACATCTATGCCAGAGCAAAGGGGCAGAAGGATGGAGAAAGGACAGTAAAAGAGAAATAAATTAGTGAAGCTGAAGGCATTATGGAGCCACTCTTTAGGACTACATAAGTTTACACTTGCAGATGATAAAAGCTCAGATCAGAAATTGTTTTTTTAAATGCCAAAATTTTTGTCCTAAGACCACTTTCACAAAATTAACCAACCAATTCCCTAGACGTGCTCTCTCTCTCTCTCTCTCCAGCTCAGTGTGGCTTTTGCCTGTACTTAGTCCATGAACATGGCTTCAGCCACTTCCTACCTCCAAAGCAACAAGCAGAGCCCAGGGGGGAGTAATGGAAGAGACAAACCCTTTGAAGAAAGGCAGGACCAGGGTGGGACTTGCCTCACTTTGGCTGCTGCAGGCTGGGACAAGGCAACGTCTAGAGGAGGTCAGCCCTGACCACCAGCTGCCATGGAAGAACATCCAGCTCCCTGAAACTGGATGCCTAATTTTTGGGTGGCCAAACTGAAAGGGCCTGTATGCCATGTCCTGTTCCTGAGCCAGGCACACCAGTACATGGGCTCAGGGAAATGAGAACGACACTGAACTGGCAAACTTCAAGCCAGTGTTCTGCAAAGTGGTAAACAAGCAGCGTGGGTAGAGAAGAATATCTGTTTTACCCTCCAGCAGCACATCATCCCAAATCCACATTGTCTGGTCTGTTTGGGGACAATTGGCTTCCTCTACCTCTTTGTACTCATAAGGTATTTTAAGAGGAGGAGATTAGATGAAGAAACCTAAAATTGATAGTTTGGATTGACTCTTTGGGCATCAGCCATAGATGACAATATGCTTAGGTGGGAGAGGCCCATAATGCTTCTGCCTCTGGTGTCCACTTGACCACGAAGGGAAGTGAGCACTGGTCACTTGACATACAGCACGAGGCTGTCAGTATTGCTTACCTGGCCAAGGCAGGACTAGGGAGATGTTCACAGCATTTGTACTGAGAGGTAAGAATGGACCAGTTCCCTAAAGCAACAATCAACCACTTCTGTACCACATTAACAAATTCTTATTCTTCCTCTCTGACTAGCAGTGACAAGCAAACAAAAAGCCAGGGCTGCTCTGCAGCAAGGCTGTGTCACCTAACACAAATTTGATTTAAAGCCTACAGAAGAAACAGGGAAGCTTTACCAAATACCACAGAAATACCTGAGAAACTGTTTTTAACATGGGAAGGGACTTCCTTGATTTTTGCCTTTCAAACTTAATTTTCCAGAATAGCTGCCATCACTGTATCCAAAAAGCAGCAATCAAAACAGTTAAAGGTATTATAAAATTGCTCTGCTGCAGAAAGCGCTTTCACCCAGGCCATTTACATTCCCACATGTGCTCAGGCAGAACACCCCAAAGCCAACACACATTTCTCTTGTGAATTATGACAACAACTCAGAATAACTTCAGACAGTGCTCCCCATGCAAGATGTAAAGAGGCAACAGAAATAATTTATCTCCATCCTGTGGAAGTAATATGAACCTTCATAGTTAGACCTGGAATCAGCAAACAAGTAGTCATCAGAAAGTGATCTGAAAATAAAGACACTGAATGATAGGAAACAAATCTTTTTCCAGGATATAACAGCCTAAAGGACACCAGCAGAAAGCTGAGGAGCTCCTAAAAGCAGCTATGTACCTCTAGCTTGCCCTGGGGGTTATTTAGATGATGAGGAACACTTTCATGACGCAACCCTTGCATCTTGTATTTCATTAGCTGAGTGTGTTGTCACTATCCTGACAGGGGGGATTGTCTTTTCAGGGTGACTGAAATAGAATTAGGACAGTATTTCATTCCAATTCATACAGTTATTATTAAAAAGCAATTTTTTCCTTATTTGCCTGTGACACTACACTGCACATGCAAAAAGAACAAAGGTTGTCAAAGCCAGAGTCGGCCAAGCAGGAATGTTCTGGCTCTGAATGTATGTGATGATGTGAACTATTGTGCCCCAGCTGACACGGCCATGGCTCCATGAGCACTCGCCAGTCAGCGCATCTCTGTTTGCAGGAAGGAATCCAAGCTACAGAGGAAACAATGACTTTGCAGTTTAATAGAAATCCTCAGGTACAGATGAGACAAAAAAAAGGCAACAAAAGCTTAGCACAAAAGAGGATATTTAGTGCTCTAACACCAGACCTCGATGCAAATCTGCCTGAATCCAGGCGTGAGTCTCAGCTGTGAGCATCCCTTTTTGATGAAACGTGCATGAGACACACTCATTATTAAAGTCCTTTCTCAAAGAGCAGAAGATATACCATCCCCCCTCAGTTTTATTCTCTTACATTATCGCCTCAGGTTTAATATTATTCAGACAAATTATTTTCATTTTAAGCTGGAAAACGTGCAAAATAATATTAATTTGCTCTGTAAAATTGATCTTTCCTAACAAAATACTCCACAAGCCCCTTATCTGCAAAACTCCAAGTATTCTGACAAAACTTCCAAAAGTAATAAAAAAGGAAAAAAGACATCTTTGTCATCAGATTAGTTTTGCATTTCCCATTCAAGTGATCCCCACATTTCTGAAGATCACGTTTGTGCTCAAGTGGAGGAAGTCAGACAGCGGCAACGTGCGATACCGAGCAGTGATCAGAGGGGTGTGCTCACAACAGAACTTTCCATCAGCACAATCTATCAGGCTCCAGCAATACAAAATTAGGTTTTCAAAAGTAGGTTTCCTTTTTAAAAATAGGACTTGCATGACTTCTAAAAATGGAGCAGAGAACAGTGCCAGCAGAGCGTCTGCAAACAAGCTCCCTCTATATATTCCAAGTGTAAAGAGCAGTGAAGCTGCAGCATTCCTGTTCATTCTCAGTTTTAAAACTAAGAGTTTCAAGACCACCTGGGACCACGGACTCGATTTAGGTGGTCAACCCACTTTTGAAAGAAATCTGTTCTTCAACGCTTTTGCTACCTGTTCTGCTGAAATTGGCTGAGCAAATTCTGTACTCTCACACTTGCGCATCACCCTCGGGTGCTTTAGAAAACACTGTCTGCGACCAAAACTGGCACAATACAGCTCACTCCTGTTTCTTCTTCAAATACTGTGTGTGATTTTAATCTCATAAACAAAACATTCACAGCTGCAGTGAGCTCTCTCCTGCCTTACCCTGCATGTCAGGGTGTGCCCTCCCAGAATATCTATCCCGGCCCATTATGCAAAAGACAACCAGTCCTTTATGGCAGAAACGCCCGAGCCCCATTAGCCAGGCAGACAGACGCATTTGGAGCACAGATCCCAGAATATAGGGGAGCCATTGTTTCATTTCAGAACAGGCCAGGGAGCCTCCATCACATGGGGGAAACCTTTGATGTCTCTTGGATTTAGAGGACAAGTCCAAACGAAAGCAGGGGCAGAGCAGCTTCTGCTAAGCAGGGCAAACTTTTCCCCTCTCTGATGAGGGGAGATTTTCTGTAGGAAGAAAGCAGGCTCCAGCAGCTGTGACAAGTGAGGAGACAGAGCTGACTGGCAGGACAGAAAACAAGGGCTCTACAGGGACAACCTGGCAAAGCAACCAACTCTGAGCACAAAAAATGACCTGGCCTGGTGACGAAGGGGAAGAAACAGAACACTAAGGGTATATTTAAGTATATGTATATAAATATGCTGATGTTTTGAAGCTCTAAAAGTACTTTTATATCAAATTAACTTCCCGTTAAAGGTCTGACTGGTGATCTTCCTCACCACAATAATTCAGTATAAAGTGACAAGACATGGCAATATGAGCATCTTAAGGACCAACAAGGTAAATCTTTAACTCTCTTGTTCTTTTCGTTTTAGTTTAGCTCTGTGTAAAAATCAAGATGCGAGTCACACCGTATGAGACAGCAGCCAGAAGCAAAGCCAGTAAGGTCACAGGCATAAAAAGATCTGAAGTCTCTCCTACTTTTCAACTTGCTTCCAAATTTCCAGGGTTGGTTGCAGTGGTGCATTGTTACTTATAATCTATCTTTAAGCCAGGAATGAAATGTGGATTTCTTATGTTGCAGACAGACAATTACAAAGACTGCCTACATTGAACAGTGGCAAAAACTGAGTCTCCCGGACAGTGCATTTCCCAGCCACGTGTCTGGCTGCCAGTCACACTCAGGATCCACAGAGCCCTAAGGCAGGAATCGGGTCCAAAGGGTCTGTCAGAGATCAGGGTCATCTGGTCTTACAAGGGTACACCTTGTCCAGCCCCACAGTGGGGGTAGAGGGAAAAGAGTGAGGAGCGGGGGGGAGAAGAAGGAAAAAAACCTCCACAGTTTAACAATTCACTTCTTGGGACAACACATGCAAAGCCTTCTCTGCTCCAGGCTCAAGTCTAAGCTCCTACCAAACACATGACTTCATGTAAACAACGTGAGCAAGTCTGGATTTATGAACTAGATCCTCATAATGCAGATTAATTTTTAGCAAAAACAATTATGCATTACTGTGGAACACAGTTGTCAGATTCTGAGAATCAACTAAGAAATAAATACAGTAATCCCTACATAAACAATCTGTAAACCACTTAGCAATCTTGGAGACAAGAACCTGCTATTAAACATAAGTGGTAAACTCTGAGAGAAGCATTTAAAATGAAGTGCAAGCAGAACATACATGACAGATTTTTATTTTTTTTGTGCCTTCAGAAGTCAAACACCCCATTCTAACTGGGTGAAAGAAGTTATGTGCATCCCCAAGCAAGCAGCTCCTTTTAACTTTTTTCTCAAGGGCAGTCATGGAAGAAGTTTTGTACAATGCTTGTGCAAGGGGAATATTTCTTTAAGTTGAATCACGTTCCTGTTGGAGTGCTGGATTAATGCACAAGTAGGACAGGCATCTAGATGGCTTGGGCAGATCCCCTGTTTCCAGATTAATAGAACTGTTCAGAAAACTATCAAATTCATATTTCAGTGACACAAGAGAATTTATTCTGGATAATCTGCAGACAACACGGATATTAAGTAGACCCTACTTCTTTCCTAATAAGAAGCAGAAACCTTGTAAACTTAACTCCTGTCCAGGTCAGGAAATCTTAAACCAGAAGTGAGAATCTTTTTCTCAAATCAAGTGTTGCCGTAGAGAAGTTTCTTTAATGTCTCCAAATACATCAATCCAACAAGCAGAGATGTCTTTTGAGACAGGTCATTTATAGTTCTCAAAGCCAACAAGATTTCCTCTCTAACTTTCAAAGCTTTTCTAGAAAAACAGCCTATCAGAATATTTGGGGTTGGAGTCTGTTCATTCTAGTTACAGATCCAAATTTTATCCCTAAGACCACTTGCCTTTGCCCTGGCACATCACGCACTCGCTTTTTTACTTGGCACATTTGTTCTGTTCTGACACTGCCCTTGCAGGAGCTCAAGAATGGTTCCTTGGGAGGCCAAACTCAGTGGTCCCAGCCCTCCACTGCAGATCCCATTATTCTGGCATTACTATTCACCCCACAACAGAAGTGTGCTAATAATAAGGGGCTCGATGAAAACCAAACAAAACTACCCTGCTACAACTCCATGTGAAATGTTGACCCAAGAAAAATAAAGCGTGCCTCTTGGATATACATCTGCCCACTTTGCACAGCAGATAGCAGGGGGCCTGCTGCAGGTGCTAAGGAGAGGGATTTAAGCCAGCTTCCAAAGTTCATATTGATAAATCGTAGGCATATCACACCGGCCATCTGCACACACCTCCTCACATCTGCAGGCCTTGCAAGGAGCTCAGGGAGGTTTTACATACAGCTGAGCAAACCCGTCCCTCCTCCATCCATGCTGGAATTTCAGATCCCTCACACTAGTTCAGCTCCTACCCTTGCCAAGAGCCTCATTTGTCTCCACCAGGTCCCATCTCAAGGCCCTTCTTTCAACCTTGACACCCACAAGAAACTCTGTTGCTTCTTATCACCATTTTCAGCTTATTTCACCACATCCTCTTATGTATTTATACACACACGCATTCTACCAAGACTTCCCTCTTGAGACTGCAAACGCAAATCTACCTGAACAACTTTGGGGGCCAGTATAAAGACATCTCACGGCTCACATTGTTTGTATCTCAATCTCACAGTTCCTTCTTTCTGCAAAGACAGTGCCCACTTCCACAGACTGACATAAAAAAAATAAATCCAGATATGTATGTGCTATTCTCATTAACAAATAAAGGAGACAGTAAACGTAATAACCTTGCACCATGATTTGGTGCCTGTACAAGCACTTTAGCACATATTTAATACTATTCTTATTCATCAAAACACAACTTTAAGCACATTTACATTTTGCACAGCTTTAAGCACAGAATACATTTTGCTGAATAGAGACAAGTAATTTAAATCCCGTCCATGAGGGCACTGGTGATTAACACCACAAGGCTGAAATCTTGAAGACTGACAGAAGTTTTGGGTTTTTCCTGCACACCCTGAGATTAAACTCCCCTTTAGATAAAAACCACCTAAATGAAGCCTAACTTTTTGCCAAGAGAATCCACTTTCAGATTATTTTGTTTTTCTTTTGCATAAGCCTGCGACTTTCACATAATCCACAAGCAAATAGCTCTATTCTGTAGATTAGAAATTATAAAAGACCATGTAATCAGCTGACAAAAGAACTGAAAACAACCCCAGAGGAAACGCAGAGCTGCTCTGCGGGCTCACAATGTGCTGCTCTGTCAGCCTCCCACTCCTTCAGCAGATACTCCTGACATTTCTTGTGTCATTACTGGACTTTATGAATGGAGCTGTAGGATGTTTGCTGGAGAATAATCAGAAAGGGAAGGGCCATGGTATCACGGACAAGGGAGCTGCTTCACTCTCTGCTGACCAGACCCAAGCAATTAGTTCACTGCTTTCTCCTACCACCAACTATGAATCACAGCTCCACATTGTATTAAAGGCTGAATTGTTCCTCATTTTTTAATAAGGATGCTTAAGAAATTAAGCTATTGTAACCTCAAATAAACTGCACGTGGTTTGGTGGCTTTATTTATTTCACACGTGCCCAAATGTTTAGGTACTTGCACAAAGCCTCATCAACCTTTTTGGGCCAGAAAAGTCAGCTGTAATTCTCACTAGAGTTACCCCACTGAGCTACAGCTCTTTCCACTGCTGGTGCAGACAAAACTATCACAAACACAATTCCTGCCACTGCTGTTCCCGACTCCCACTTGGCTCGCCCAGCCACACACACGTGAGAGGCAAATTACACATGAGGGAAGGGAAAGCCCTGGGTGGAGAGAATTGGTTTGCAAGTCTGAGATGAAACAACCCTGCCAGTTGTGCAAGAGATCACAAACAAGCAGGAGGAACCCAGTCTGGGCGTTTCTGTTGTCATCTGCTCTTCAGAAGCCTGAGGAGCACTTTGAACTAATTTTGAGAAAAGTCTTTGGGAACAGCAGCCTTACAGGTTTCTGGGGAACAGACAGCTGCAAAAAAAGGAATGCCCCAGCAGACAGAAAGGGTGCAAAAGAAAAACGAATCACAGCACCGACTCTGTGGTGCAACCACAGTTCGAGTTCAGCAAAGAACTCAAACTGCCTGAAAGAAGGGTTCCAACAGAGCCAAGGCTCCCACAGGAGTCCCACCAAGACAGGCAGATCTGTTCAAGAAGATTCCTTCTGCTTGTGGGGCTGTTCTTTTTGCTTCGTTGATTTCCCAGGGTTGAGCCTGCCGAGTCATGATGCATCGGGGCAATATCTGGCTAATCAATAAATATCCTCATTTATTAGGATCTCAGCACCACCATGGCTCGGCCCTATGGGATCACAGCCAGGTCAATTCCCCTGTTCTGCTAATAAATAACACAGCTGTCAGGGATCACCTGGCCAATCATCAGCACATAGGGGAAGGATGTTTTCTGAGAACTTGGAAACCAGAGGGCTTTCCAAGGTGATTGAGCATGGGGTATTTTGAGGGAGGAGCATGAAACCACTGATTGAGGTAACTGTGAAGTGTGCTCTGTTTTCATCCCACCTGCCAGTCTGGCACTCCCCTCGATGGCCACTGATGGTGCCAAAAGCAGAGTCCTGGCCACCAGCAGCCATTAACAATCCCAGAGCACTTTGCCAAGGGAAGGGCTCCTGCTGAACTAAAGACTTGCTCTGTGTGGGATTTCTTGGTCAGGTACATGCAAGATACTTACCTCGGAGACAAGCAAATAGAGAAAAAATTATTCACAAGTACTTGCTTGAATACAAAGAAAACCAAGTTTTAATCTCTTTATAACCCTTTTGCATTAATTTTTGCTAAGCTTTAGAGTACTATGATTAGTAGAGAACATTTTTATAAGTGAATTTTAAGTTTAAGTACCCGAAATGTTCAATTAAAGTATGAGTAGAATATTATAAAACTCATAATTCATGATGTCTGGTGGAGTTACATAAGCTAGAAAGGAAACTAATACCATCTGCCATGTAATTGCTCAGCATCAGCAAATGACGGATTTCGCCCAGACCAGGAATAATTTTCGTATGGACACACATAATACTGAATTTGAGAAACTCTTATTTTTTTTTAAGCATTCTGTAATGATTATCTGCCTGCTAAGTCGATATAATTATTATATTGTAAAGGCATATATACCCTGGATGCATTCTTAGTCATGGGATGTAGCTTCTCAGTCCACAAAGGCATGGTTACATTAACGAATTCATGGAAACTAATATCAGCTGATCAAGTGTCAAGAAAAGAAAACAGCAGAGAAAAACAGATATAGGACAAAAGAAGTACTATCAAAGAAGATTTAGACAATCCCTGAATAAATCAATTTTAGCCTTTTTATATAAAGAGTTTGGCCTGTTTATTGTCTAGTTTACTTGTTCAGTCTTTACAATTCAAGCTTTTTTCCAACATGTTTTTATATCTGTTTAATCAGAAAATATTTTTAATTTTGCCTATCTGGTTCAAGATGTGCCCTTAAATACTGAGGTTTGTACAGCAAGTGGAGCTGAAAACTGAACTGATCCCATCACAAGCAAATTATCAGCTCTCCAACTGTGGAAGCAAAACTTCACTTAATCTGATGGCAAATAACATGCATTTCTCCAGCAATTCCTACTTTGGCTAATCAGTCAGGCTGATGGATGTTTAGCACTTACCTTAATGCAGATTTTTGCTTTAGCTAACATTTGTAGAAACAGAATCAATTACAAGCTGGAGATTACTGGGCTGATGGGCTTTCATGCTATTGCAGTTGACCGTGCAATTGGGTTTCTAAGTGACAGACACCACAGGACAGTCTCAGCTTGGCAAAATCCTCCTTTACTTTTCCACTTATCTAACATATTCTTCATTCAGCACTTTAATTTCCCACCCTTTGCCTTTTTTTTTTCCCCGAGCCATCTGAGCAGAGCCTATGCACACACGTGTGCTTTGCCATTCCCTGAGGAGGAAATACCTACACCTGGGTGCCCCCAGCACAGTGGGACAGGCCCCACTGGCACAGCCCTGGGACAATTACGACGTTATCTTCTTGACCAGTCAATGTTCAGATGTGGAAGCGCTGTGTGAGGGAAGGCTTTAAATGTGGGAGCTGCAAAGAAGGCTCTCGGTCGACACAAAATAAAGCTCAGCAGCCCTCTAGAATAAATGAGAAACCTTCACAATTAATGCTTTTTGCCAGCATGATCCCAAGCAAAAGAGCATTCTTGCAGTTAAATATTTTTAAAGAGGCAAATGGTTCCTGTTTAAATGAGTTTGATTGCTCCTTTCACCACACTCAGTCTTAACTGCTAATAAATATATGATCTTTAGTAATCATAGTCCTTTTTCACTTTCCTAGAAAAAGTTGTAGAATTAGGAGTCTTCAGTATCTCCATTGGAAACCCTGGTGCTCAAAATCAAGCCTACAACCCCCTGCTCCCCAGCAGAGGTGGGGAAGGCCCCACACTTCACAGAATCGAGCCCAGCAATAAAGATAATAAGAATGCAACTGTTTCCAAAAGGTCTCATCCATAAATTAGGTGAGCATATTTTGGGAACAATCCTATTAAAATTTTAGCAGGCAGGTAGCATATGTAAGAGGGAGAGTTTTTTTTTCAATTAACTGTCTCTAGCCCAGAGCTAGAGTCTCAAATGTTTTTACAACACAGAGATACTCCAGTTCACATCTGTCAGCTGGAATATTTACAGCTTTGTAATTATTAAGATTGTCTGAACTGCAGAGCTGCAAGCTGGCTGGCTTGGGTGAGGCAGTCGGCCATAGGGTACAGAAACAAGGCACTCGCATCTAATCAGGATCTGTCAGCCGCAGTTTCTGCCTACACCACCACCCCCCAAGTCACTCCACCGTAAAAGTGAAGTGACATTACCTGGCTTTTACCATCTCTGATTAGGAAACTTCCAGAATCTCCCTGCCCTACTCATAGTTTGCTGTCATAAACCTCGTAGAAACTTGCAGCTCTTTACCAGGTGGTCAGTTTTGGCTGAAGTTAACCAAAAGCATCAGAATTTGTTGAAGGGGGGGGACAGACTGGCAGTATCCTCACCTGGGCCATGACTGCACAGAGCTGCACTCAAAAACCAGCTTGTGGGTCAACACAGCACTGACAAAGCCAATCCAGCACAGACAAAAAGTGATTCCCCCTTACAGATAAGCACCTAAACAGAGAGGGAGGACTTGAGCACCGCTGACCCCAGAAGGAGCACAGAGCAGATCCCAATGGCATAGACAGGTGAATTTAAAGGATATGGTGAGGCCCAGATCTCTCCCACTACATTGAACAGATTTACTGAATACTTGCATAAAAACATGTTTTTAGGCATAAAAGACTTTGGGACCTTTTTCTCCCCCCTCTGAGAGAGTTATCTAAACTCACTGGTGTCTTCTGTTTTATTGACATCAGCAGTTCCTCTTGGAGCAGACCTTCTACTGAAATGATGTGTGCAGCAGAGCTGAGAAAAAACCACAACCGTTTCCCACCACTTTCATGGCAGGTTTTCCCAGAGCATCACCAGTTCTTTGGCACACACCTGTGGCCAGGTCTGGGGCCACAACCCATCCCAGTGGTGGGAAGGACTCACACATAGGAGCCGTGCCATGTTGGGAGACACCGTTCTTCATGCGCAAGATTCTCCAAGGGATATTTGCATTGAAAAATGTTTACCCTCTGTGTGTTCCTCCCCAGGAACAACACAGATGTGGGTTCAGGTTTTTTAAGAGACACTTGGATAAGTGCAAACACATCTCTTTTGTAATCAGCCTGGGCTGACCCTGTTTAGCCTGAGGTCAACGACCAGTGGCATCTGACCTGCCGAAGTTAATGCGGCAGAACAATGGGAGAGGGTTGGCAAGGCCTTATCCTATTACCTTTTTGATACCAAATTAATTGTTTTTCTCCCTCTCAATGATTCTCTGACCTTTCAGCTATATGTGTTGCTGGCACAAAGTGATGGATTAAATTTAAGCAAGTACATTTCTTGACATTGTCTCGCAGATTTAAAAGTTATTTAGGTCTTCCTTTCAGCACTAAGAGGTTTAAGAATGTGCTTATGATTGCAACCCCATTTGATAGTTAAAGAACACTGCAAATATTAATTAGCTTGGCAGTACCAGAGACGAGAAAACCAAAGAAAAGATCACAGCACTTATTACCAAAAAAAAATTCCACGAGTAATAAAGGAATTGAGATGCCCTGCAAACCACAGGTAGGCACCTCTAGATGTCTGGTGTTACCTTGATTGTAGTGCTTTATTAATTGGCAAACCCAAAAGCATTACTTGTAGAATAAATGTAATTAGTCGGGCTGATATTTTCCAAATGGAGAAACAATCCATGATCCTTTGCTGGATGAGGAGAGTGTGCATGGAATAGCTATTGGTTCCTATCACAGCTTTGATTTCAGTTTTTACTTCCTTGTTGTTGGGCCACTTCACCACACGGAATAAACTGAGGTGACGTGGTGGGTGCTAACAACATATTAAAAGAATTGAAAGAAATCTCTTCAGGACTTCCCCCACCATGCATCATTAAAGCAAGGAATCCTGAAAACCGATTTATGAATCTAAAGTTCAAAACACTCAAATTTGCCTGTAGGTGATTGTAAAACATCAAGGCACTGAGCCCAGATGCATGTTCTTTGCTTGGCTCAGCTCTCTGTGGGCAGAGCCACCTTCCCTGCTCCTCACAACCACAGAGCACAAGTGTCACGTTCTGTCAGGTTGTAACACCCACAGGAGGCAAAAATAGTTTTCCTTCAGACAATATTTTTCACCTGTGCTAGCTGGCAAGGGCCAAATCATCAGCCAGATACAACCTGGATCAGTTCCTCTGAATCCTTCTGAACTGTAGAAGTGAACATGAATTTGGGGCTAACTCATTTATGGGTTTCAGGTGTTTTAGAAAACAATGGAACCTGGTTCCCACCCTCCTTTAACCTCTCCTCACCAAAAAAAAAAAAAAACCAACCACACAACCATGCTATTGGAAAGTTTGGTTCCCAGCTCCCTTGATCCTCTGCACAGTCCAGCTATTACCTAGCTCAGGTAGCACCACAGCTTTAAGCATATGCTTAACTATTTCCAAGAACACTGCCAAAACTTATTTACTGAAGGTATTTTTGCAAATAAACATGTTAGACTATTTTCTTTAACTGGTAGAGTGTAGAATCTCACGGTTGTTTTCTCAAGATGAAGAAAACACTTTCTCCTGGTTAGGTCACCAGGAGCCTGAAGAATTGCCTATTTAGTCGCTGAAAAACATATTAATTAAGGTATTAAACAAATTAACTTATTCTGATTTAAGCAGTATTGGATCACAAGAAAAGAAAAGGATCAACAGAAAGAAAATGTTACATCAGTGGTACCACTGGGTAACTTCACTTATTCAACAGAGTTAAATATTCCCTTAATTCGTACTCCGAACTTCAAATACGGATGATTAAGCATATACATTAGCAAGACGGAGAGCAGAGGATTTTACATGACAGCTCTGCTCAAAAGTGACAATAAAACCTGCCTTAGGGAGAAATTGGGAGAGAGGTAGTAAAAGGCTAATCTTGTTATAATGATTTATGGTTTATGAAAAAAAAAGAAACCATAGTCTAAGCCTTCTTCAATTTTTCCAAAACATTCATACCTGCATTTAAATACTTCAGTAAGAACAGAAACATTTGCTTCTGTTTCCAGGATAACAATATACTTCATTAATCAGAAGCTCACAGGAATATGTTCAGAAAGTGCAGAATTGGACTAATTTGATTTTCATGACTGATAACTGCAAGAAGAATTTCACAAGGATGAGCGTGGTTGCCTTCACATTTGGGTGCCTTTCTGGCTGTGGGATAACTCTGCAGACACACTTTTGGCTTCCAGTGACTGCAGTGCAACAGGGACAAGCCCCATGACATTATCCTGAGATATTATAACTGTAAATAATTCAGAGGGTGTGGAAAACAGATAAAGCCAAATCACTGCTAGAAGAAAACCATATAAAAACACATATCATGACCTTCCCAGGGCAAAGTTATTAGAGCAGCTGGGTCAATAACAGGCAAGTCAGAATACTTATTTCAACTGCATTTTTCATTTTGGAGAGTGATAACACCAAAAGTTGCCAAAAAAATAGCAGTCTTAAATACCAATACAATGCAATTGTCTATATTGCTGAATTAGAATACTAAGTCTTTGTTTTACATGTACAATGGGAAAGTAACACAGGAAAGAAAAAAAAATAAAAAAAAAATACCCTGCACTAAGAATGTTAATGGAGGAACTGCAGTTAAACTCCAAAAGAAAAAAATGTACAAGCAAAAGATTTGCAAGAAGACATCAACCAAATGTTGCAGAAATTATGACAGGAGAGATCACACTCCCATCCCTTCTTATCAATGTTTAGGAACATCCAGCACAAAATCTTTGAGCTCAGTGCAACTTCATTTCTGGTGTAAAAACCTATGCTTTAAAAGCCTGATGCACTTCAGCTAATTCCCCACGATTTGGGTCCAGACATGGTGCAAGTGGTCAGCACACGACTAACAGCTCATGCAAATCTCCTCTTAAATGGACTGAGGAATTAATATGTAATGCAGGTGAAAGGACTAATTATCTTCCATAAATAATGAGATTAATAAAAACATATTGGACTTGGGAACCAGCTTTCAGAAAGTTTAAACTAGAGGAGGCAACTGCACTCTGCTTTTGGGATGGGTGGTGGTTGTTGTTGTTCAGAGCCCTTCCGAAATAAAAAAGCAAAGACTGCACTCAAATGGAGAGTAACTGCATGTCTGTGATGCACAGATTAAAAATATTTACCTTATGACTTAGAAAACGCCCCTTAGGAATTCTGTAGTTATTTCTCATTTTGAAATAACAGAGAACAGGAAACTTGCTGGTAAAATTACAGTAAAAAAAATCGATATCACCACACTCCTAAGTACATTATTTTCCTAGACCCTGAAGCAACTCAACAAATGTAACAGCTGACAGCTGTAAATATCAAGAGCTTAAAGTGACAGCCATGTATTATAAAACATATTTCTCTTCAGGGTTTAGGTTCTTATCCATCAGATTTCTAAGCAACTTCTGTTTCATATTCCAGGAGAGCAAGGCTTGGTATTGTGGTCACCTGGTCAGCCATGGATTAGCCCAGAGAGGCAGTTGAACCACCACAAATCCAAGCAGAAAAGACTATAATATTCATCTTTTTCTACAGCAACGTGATGCAAGTTTTTGTCAGCCAGTAAAGCCACCCGTGGGTAACATCACTTCCCCCATTCAAAGGGTGGGACTAAGGGGGAAAAGACACGGTTCCAGAGCAGAGGAAATCTCATGTTGGTTACATCTCCACCTTGAGCACAGCATGGACCAGAGCAGAGGAGCTCCAGGCTCTGGGAGATCAGTCTGGATGCACCTGGCTGGAAGGAACACAAGCATTGCCTGAGCAGCTCCTTTGGCAAAAGGGGGTAAACGTTGCAAAGAGATTATTATTCTGGTATAAAACAACTACCAGAGGGAATTCTTGCAGATATCACCAATAACCATTATTCCCTCAGTACATGCTCTTCTGTCAGAACAGTATCAGCTATTATTGCTTAAAAAACTCCTGAGCAGGAGGACCTTTCCAGGCTGCCCCTTGCCTGTGGGTGATGTGGGACACAGCACTGCACTCCCCTGCTCCTCAGCATCTCCATCCATAACGAGGGTGAAGCCTTGGCACCTCCTCGTAGCCAGCATATCTCTTGAGCATCTCAGAAATGGAGGGGGGAAAAGAAGTTTCCTAATTCAAACTGCACAAAAATTTAGTGAAATGATTGCCTTTGCCAGTTCCATTTTCAAACAGCCACGCCTGGTTGGTTCTGTTCATTCATCACTTTGCCAGCACAATAAATCCCCCACAAAATTCTTTTGGAGGCTTTGGTCAAACAGGCAACTTCATCGCCATCGTTCACGTGGTCAAGTGCTGCCATCAGCTTGAGAAAACACCCTGTTCCAGAGAGAGCCTGCACAGATGGACATCACCAGGCACCACCCCAAAAACTCTTCCTTCACCTCACCCAGCCCCTCTCCCTGCCAACTTGCCCAGTGCCCTTTTATTAAGATTGCAGCTCATCAAGCATTCAACAGCACAGCTCCTCACACGCTTCGAAATAAGCCAGCACATCAGTGCTACCCTTCCTCCCTTGCCCTCAGCTTTCAATTAAATTTAGAATTGACTTTGAAAGTACAACCTGAATGTATGTGGTTCAAAATGACCTTGTAACACCTTTCCTCACCTTCCTGAGCAGGGCTCTTGTACTCCAGCTCAGGGTTTAAAACCTAGAAACAGGAATTTGCTCTAAGCTCCTGTGGCAAACTACAAGTCTCAAGCTGTTTAAAGTCTTTAAAGGTACGTCCAAAGCTGAAGTGTGCTCTGCAGAGAGAGATCTGGGAGCCCAGGTCCAGCAGCTTTTGGCAAGATATTTAAAACCTTCCTGTGAGTTCAATGCTCTTCCTATTTCCTGAAGTCTTAGCACACTTATAACTGCATTTTGTTATAGCAACACATTAGTCATAATTAAAGTCATCACAGAAATTAATAAGGGTAAGTCCCACACATGTGAAGATCCAAAAGCTGTTTGTAAGCAGCACTTGACTCTTTTTCTTTAGTTTCTTCCTTGTTGCAGGAAAAGAAAGACAACGACATTTGATGTGATCCTGACCAGAGGAAGGAGTGAGGGCAGTATGAGTAAACCAAAAGGCGATTAGATTAAACTAAAAACACACTTTGAGTGTCCCCAAACACAGCTCTGAAACACTAAAAGATTTCTGTGGCAATTGCCCTCCCTGCACCTGGCTCAAAGACAACAGATAACCCTTAACTATTCCCTCAGGTACCACCATCCTTTACACATGAACCCCAAGACACAACCTCCGGCTCTATGACCCCTGCTCTGTTACCCAGAAGCATCATCCTCCCTCAGTCTGCAAAGTGTTTTTAGATGCAGCAGGAGGGTGTACAGGGGCCTCACAGGGTGGCAAGGCTGCCTGATCCCCACACCACAAGTGAGGCAAGAAAGCACCTACTCAGGACAGCCAGAAAGAGAAGTTGTTTTCACCCACATCACCACAGAAATCCCCTTTGGAGGCAGCAAGCAGACTGCCCTCTGATCATTTTCCTACATTCCCCATGTCTCCATCAAAGCCCAGCCACAAGCTGTGCCCCAGCTGGGAAAGGCCATGGCCCAGGAAGATCCCAGTGCTGTGTGTCCATGGGCTGAGCCCTGTACCCCCAGTTTCCTTCTGCTGCTCCAAGCAGGAACCCCAGGTGCCACAGGAAAATCTTACACGTGTTTGGGGTGGGCTGCCAAGACCCCACTCCTGCAGTTCTAAAAGAATAAAGGGCACATCTCCAACCCCAGGCAGAAGGACAAAGCTGGAAAACATTCCATAACTGCACAAAGCAGCACACAAAAAAGACAAGGGTAATTAACCTATCAACATTTTCTGTGTATTACCCAGACCCAGGATTTTTGTTGGGCAGCACAACCTTCTCTTACCACACACCTTTACACCACTCAGCATCAAAAGGCTTCTTCACCTTCTGCAGAGACACCAGACCAAAGCTCCTCATATGATTCTTACTTTAACAAAATTAACTTATTCCTCACAAGATTTGTCAGATTATTCCTAGGACTCCTAAACCTATTCCCCCTTTCAGTACTTACACAGGCCACCACTCCACTTCTCTGTGCTCAACAAGACCCAGTGTGGGAGTCAGGAAGATATTTATTATCGAGGCAACAAATTCTGTTTTGCTCCGCTCACAATTTTGACAGAGCATTGCTGTCCCAGATGAAATACATGTGTTTCCTGAAGTACAGAATTAACGTTTCAGCCATTTGAAACTAAATGTATTCTTTTCAACTTCAGCATGAACTTTTACATAAAACTCAACTGTTTCAAGAAAAACAGCATGAGATTTAAGCACATTTACAGGTTATCCCCACAGTACACTTACAACAACATTAAACAAAAAAAAACCCCTTTCAATAAACAGAAATTACCCATCCTTCACCTAGAGCAGAGAATTTTTTCCTGTTCTCTAGAAAAACCAAACAAATACCAATTAAACTAAAAACCCTTACCTAGAGAAGATGCAACAAGTGCTGAGCTCCAACCAGACCCACCACCAACCAGAGGGACTGCCAGCAGGCAGCTGTTATGAATATTCTAGATGGCAACCACAGCTGGGATCTGTTGCATTAGATTAGGGTCTTCACTGCAGAAAAGGTTCCTGTTTGCAGCCTTAGCTGATGTACTCACGAGTCGGGCCCAACATTTAACGCCATAAGAATAAAATCCTACCCTTTGTTCTCGAGATGTAATCACCCAAAATTAGAGGTTCTAACTGGGCCGTGCCCATCGCTGGCCAGTGAATTGCACTACTCCTAATTTGTTTTGTGTATGGGCAACCCCAGTGCTATGACAGACACAGCAGGAGTGGCTCCAGCTGGGATAATGCCAGAGGTTTTGTCCACAGCCAGCTGATGTTGCACCTTCCTTGAGAGCTGCCACCACCTGAGACAAAGGGCAGCCCCAAATGCTGCAGTTCGACACCTCATATTTGTAAAAGACAAATGAATAAATGATCAAAGCATGGGCATCTGTTCCAGCACCCACCTCACCCCACCTGGGAGTGATCTCCTTAAATGCAGTGGGCTGAAAAAGGGGTCAGAACTGCAGATGTTGATTCATGTAGATAATGACATGAAACAGATACTGAGGAGCTGAGACTCCCCATCAAATTCTTCTGCTACAGGACATCTCTCTATAAAGTCAAAAAAGAAAGGCTGGGAGGCACGGCTTGATAAAAATGGGGGGAGGTGAGGCACAAACCTCCAGTGAGGCAAACGGCTCTGCCTGACATCCTCCACCTTCGTGCTTCACCTGAAGTAGCTGGATTGCTCAAACTTCAGGGAAACTGCACTGAATTGATAGAGTTTAAACCAACACTGAGGATATGGAAAAGGTTTATACTAATAGCACCGTGGCAAATTTCCTCAGCTGGAGGCTGGTAACACAGGGTTTGTTGGCTTTCTGCACCTGCAGAGAAAAGACATGCAGGTGGTGTAGTTGCTGGTCATGGCCAGAAATTATCTCCTGGTGGCTACAGATGTGTTCATTCCTAAGACTTTGCTTATAGAAGAAAAGTGGTGGGGTTTATTTTTTTCAATGGCATCAAGTGCTTAAACTTCTGACAAAAAAATCAAGATTCATTTGGGCCACATGAAATGCACCTTGCCCATTCTGTGAGGATTTCAGGCCATATTGTTATTCCCTCAATACCATCAGTCTAAAATGTTAAAACTTGTAGAGCACAGCATAATGAAGCAGCTTGAACCCGAGAGCTCTGCCAAGCATAACATCAAAACTTTCAAAGAGTGAGGTTAGATAAAGCACCAGATATGCAGTAAATTCTTGATTGAAATAAAACACCAAACATTTCTCCTTGGCTGGCAACAGGTGAATTCACAGAATGGGTTTCCTTATTCACAGAAGTTTCTTTTATACAAATTCAAGGGTTTCCCTGCTTCCCAGGAAAACTCCGGTTTACAATATGTTGAAAATGTTATCAGCTTGGAAAAAATAACACTGCTTTAAACTGATGGGAAAGGAGCCCATTGGCTCTAAAGTTACCATCCCCGAGTCGGGCACTCGGTGCTATTTGGGGCCTTTGTTCAGGCTCAATCAGCCGTCGAAAATCAGCGCTGCCGTCACTGCCCGTGCTGGGCGGGATGACCAGGAGGGTTTCCCGCAGCCTGGATTGGGCGCTAATTACCTGTTAAACCCCCTTGTAAATACCTGTCCGAGGAGGGAGAGCTCAGCTGCCAGCTGAGAGGGGACTGGGGGCTGGGGCAGCAGGACCTGGCTGGAGCTCCCCCTGTGCCCCCCACGGCAAAGACATCACCGCAAATAACATGTCTACTGCCCCTTCCTTCCTTCCTTCCTTCCTTCCTTCCTTCCTTCCTTCCTTCCTCCCCACGCTGACAGTGATTTCATACACACAGCAGCTAACATGCAAAAAGTATTTTACAGACCCTGGTGGAGGAACCACCAGCAAATCCCTGTCCGTATAGTACCCTTGCAAAGCATAAAAGTCTACAGGTTGTTTTTACCGAGGACTCACGTTCACTGTGGCTGTTAAAATACCCAAGTCCCAAGCTTCACCTGCCTGAATAGGATGGGGAAGGTGAGTGGGACTCCCTGGGCCTGCAGAGTCCCTGAAAGGGAAATTTATCTCCCAAACAAACATCCAAGAAATAAATGTGATGCTCCAGAGGCCTTTGTTCCTCTGTCTTGCACCCTCAAAAAAATAATGTAGAGATCCTTTGAAAAAAAGATAAATGAAAAAAGTTTTCTGATAAGCACTGGAAGTTTTTACTGTCACAGCAGGGAACGCCATGGGCGAGCGAGAGCCTGTGCCCGTCAGCAACAAACACCCAGGGTGGCTTGGCTGGGTTGTGCTCCTCACCCCGACATCAAAATAAGCCGCCCATGGGCTGTTTCCTGGGAAAAGGGTTTATTTTTCCGTCCAAACAGGGATGGTGGGAGGCTCAGTCGCAGCCCCCCGGCCGGGAGCGCAGGTGGGTTCGGTCTGTACGCGGCACTGTGGGACCAGGGACCGCTGCTGGCAGCAACCAGGGCAAAAGGAAGGAAAAGGAGGGGGGGGGGAGAAACAGCTTAAAATTTTGCAAGAGCAAACAATCCTCCCGCGGGCAGCGGTAAATAAAATAACAGCAGCGGGGTGATTTGCAACCATGTAACGGGCTTTTGTCTGGGCCCATTTCTCGCCGCCGGGAGGGTTTCTGTGTTCCCTCTCCGCAGGGTCCCGATGTTCCCCCTCCGGCTACAAAGGCCGGGGGCTGCAGCCCCTCCCCGGCGCTCCCCCCGCTCTGCCCACGCTGCGCTCCCCCTCCTCCCGCAGCCTAGGGGGCTCCGGGGTGCGGGGCTCTGCAATTTCGGGGTCTGAAGTGCTGGTGGGGGATTTGCCAGCTTTAAAAACAGCTTTTACTCATCTTTTTTAACTCCTTTTTTTTTTTTTTCCTCCTCAGTTTACATTAAGCCTGTTGGGCATTTTGTTCCCTGTTGGAAAGTTAGAAGTATTTATAAGTCTAATTAGAGTAATTTATAAGAGTGATTAGTGTGAAGCATCAGCTGCTGGCGGCATTCTGTGTCTGTCTCTGTGTGTGTGTGTGTGTGTGTGTTCACACATGGATGCAACACTACAGTTTACAATTTGTTCCTGTGCCTGAAAGCTGTGAAATGCCCTTAATTCCCCCGGCGCTGATGGCAACAGTGGGCACTGGCTGGCTCTGTCCAGTGGCTCAGCACCGCACAGGATCACATCTCTGGGGAGGGCTCGTGTCTCTATATCTTCGTGCACTGATGTAGCAGCAAGTGTCTAAGCAAAAAAAAACCCTAAAATTTTAAATTTTTAAAGAAACAAAAAGAAGAAAAACCACGTATGTGCTGAAAGCTGCTGTTAGACTCGTAGGGACAGAGACCAACATGGCCCCACTCCTGCCTGCCCATGGGCTGCCTTGCAGTCCCTCACCT
The DNA here is from genome assembly GCA_013398855.1 of Mohoua ochrocephala. NCBI lineage: Eukaryota > Metazoa > Chordata > Aves > Passeriformes > Acanthizidae > Mohoua > Mohoua ochrocephala. The sequence continues at coordinate 26,110 of VZTA01012425.1, read as the reverse complement.
CACAGGTGCAGCATCGTCTTTCCCTCTTTTCCTTTGCCTCTGGACATCGACTCAGCATCCTCAGCCTCCACGGGGCTGGGTGTGCAGCACAGATGCAGATGTCTCTTGAGGGGAGGCTCACACCCGATCTGCTTTGGGGAACAAAACCACCTGAAAGTGAGCTCAGACACCAGCGGGGGTTGTGGGGCCGGACGAGCGGCTGTCCCAGGGCGAGGGGAGCTGGAGATCAGCCTGAACATCCCGGTGCCGAGCCGGGGTCACCGGGCGTGTCCCGGCCAGGGGGGCACACAGGAATTCTCCTCCAGGTCCCAGGCACCGGGCACGGCACAGCCAGGGATGGCTGCTGAAGGGAGGGTGGCTGGCGCCGCACAGAGTTCTTCCAAAACCTTGATCCATCCTGCAAACCTTGGCGGTTCCAGCCTAGAGCCACTGCCCTGAGCCTGGGGCAGCCCCTCGGGTTGCTCTGGATCCAGTGAGCATCCCCCAAACACCTCAGCCCGCTGAGAGCGCCCCAGGAACCACAGCCCAACCGCCAGCCCCAGTGCTGGGCTCCGGTGCTGCCACAAGCCAAACTGCCTGACGAGATTTTGAGCCATGTAAAAGCCCTGAGGTCCTGCTCACAGGCACAGGACCTGGGCACTGCCCATCTCCTAACACTCCTGGGACAAGTGTCCGTGTCCCTGTGTCTCCCCTGGCCCAGGGACAAGCCTGCAGGTGCCACACCAAAGCTGCTGCCTGCAGAAACGCCTCGAGTTAAAGTTGCTTAAAATGTCTTGAGGCAACTCCTCTGAGTTCAGGCCCTCCTCGACCAGGGATTTCTTTTTTCTAGTCATCATATAAACAGAATTAAAAGGTCAGTGCTGCCCCCACACGCTTACAAAAGCTTTTGGTTGGAATGGCTTGAGAAAGATAGGGAGATATGTAGGAAGCCCTTTAATAATATATTTGTTTTGCATACCTGTGGTCTGTTTCCCTGTCACCATACAAACAAATAAAAAACTTTCCTTGATTTTTGCTTTCAAAAACTTATGTGAAAAATATCTTCAGATTTATTCATATCAATTTCACAGCTATGTTTGAAGGATTTTCTGCAAAACAGTCTGTAGTACATTTACACTGACACATAGGGATGGTTTCGCTTGACTTTATAATATTTCTTTTTAGGGAGACATTAATAAATGGATGGTCCCCAAAATCACCTACAAAACAATCTTTTTTTCGTGTCTAGTCCACGCAGCCCTTATAATCCACACAGTGATTTTTCTGAGGGCAGACAGAAATTGCTTTTTCATTTTTCCTATGTCCGTGTCCGTGCAGCTACAGAAAGTCCCACACAAACTGAAGGTGAAACACAAAGCAGAGGAGTTACAATGAACTCACTTTACTCCAAGTAGTACCGAGTGACCATGTGAAGCGATGTACAAAAAAACCCAAGCTATTTTTCTGTCTCTGGTCTTTTCAGCAACAGGGAGGTTAAGGTATCCCTCCTGGCGGGGGGTGAGACTCAAATGTCATGCTGAAGAATGACGTTGTGTGTGTCCCTTTAAAAACTTTGAATAGAAACTAGTTTAAATTTGAATCTAAATAGATAAAGTGAGCTGGGTTCAACCTGGAACTGGCTAAAATGTTTCATGCTACATGTTCATCAGGAAAACACAAAGTCCCCTTTTTAAAAAAAAAATCTAAACGTTGCTTTTGAAAATTTTCAGTGGCAAAACATTAAAACACTGCCTTATTTTATAACAACAGACTGTTTCTTTCACTTCAGAGTTACAGCAAGAGCCAGATCCTGCAACGGGGTGGAGATTCAGCTTGGAAATCCCCTGGATTTCTGGCTCAATTTGTCCTTGTGCACAAAACCCAGGCACCACAGCCAATAAATTTGTTTCAAAAAAGTGATGTGTGCCCAAGCCCACCCCAGGCATGCGGGCAGGAAGGATCAGGCAGGATGTGGGCTGCTGCAAAGCAGCACTGCCCACCCAATCTCCATGGCAATGAGGGGTCTCACCAGCTGGGTCAGCCCAAGCAGCCCTGGAGGGTGTCCTGGGGTCTCCATGGGCCTGCAGCAGGTGGCAGCCCCAGCCAGGTCCCCGCTGAGCTGGCAGAAAGCCACTCCCTTGTTCTGTGGGGCAGAGGGAAGGATGGGAAGATGCTGGGAGAGATGAGGGGACGGGGAGTTGCAGGTCCAATTCTGTGTTGACATTTTTTTGCAGTCCACACAGGAAACTTTGCCACAATGAATTTCATTCAGGCTTCATTTTAGTCTTTTTTGGAGAGTTATTTGAATGCATCTACTGAACAAATCTCTCTTCTTCCCCAGGCTTCTTTCAGCTTTAACTGTCCCGAATATGAAATCTCCCAACTGGAATACAGGTGCTTCAGGGCTTCAGAAGAAAAAAAAATCCAAATCTTTGAATTCAGAGAGTACCAAGACCAGAGGTGGGGTTATGGAACAGACTGACTTGGATGGCGGAACAATAAAACTTATGATCCTGCTTTCCTAATTAGCCTGGCTCCATGGGTACCAAAATCAGAGCTGGAAACACACAAATGTCATGAAACCACACAAAAAATAGTATTTTAATGTTGTCTGATTAGAAATTCCATTTTCAGAATTACAACAAATACAAATGACATCATCACTCTGTAAACATCTTCCCTCAAACCCTTCAAAACCTCAATGCAGATTTTAAATACATTTTCACACAGAAAACAGTGTAGAAAAAGAACACAGAATTACAATGCATTTGAGAAAAGTCCTGAAATGAATTTCGAAAGGACATGATTTTAGGATAAGAATACATTTGGAGGAACAGCATTTTTTGTTTGCTTAGCAATCCTCAAATTTTTCCAGCAGGAAAGCTGGATGGGCACTGTCTGTACCATCCTTCGTTATTTTCAGTTAGGTAATAGATGTGAAGTTCCTTTGCCTTTGTTATAAACAGCCGGTGGTAGTTCTGAGAAAGGTGTATTAAATGCCAGAAGGAAAATGAGCAAGAAGATGTAAGATGGAGCCTGATCCTGCTAACCCCTGCTCCTCCGAGCAATCCTCTTTCTTTTCTACTTACTGTGCAGTCTAAGAACTTCAGGATTAAGTCAGATCTTAGAACTATAATTCCATTTATTTGTAGCGGCAAACATGCCTTTTGCTCAACGTAAATGTTTTTATTTAAAAGGAGGCTGTCAAGTCTGAAAGCGCTTTAAATTCACGTTTAGGAGAAACTTTGTGCGGTTCCACACAGGCCGGGGGACACGTGGGGCCGAAGGGATGGGGGCTGGATCTTGGCAATTCCAGCACCAAGAGCTGCCCTCCCCAGCCCCAGCCCAAGGCACCCCGTGCCCAGCAGCCGGGTGAGCCAACCCCCCCTGTTTGGATGCCCAGCACACACACGGATCAACTCCCGCACAGACCCTTCGGGTGCTCAGCTCCTGCAGAGCTCCGGGAGCAGCGGTGCCTCCCGCTGCCATTCCACACCCTGAGAGCCTGGCCGACCCCCACGCGACCCCTGGGCCACCAAAACTGCTGCTGCTCCAAGCCAGCAGTGGGGAAAGAGCTGCTGGAATTCCAATATTGCATCCCCGTCACGAGGCTGGTGGGGCGCTGACGGTGCTGCAGAGCGTCGCGCTTGCTTGGGATGGGGACGAGCAGCTCCGGGGATAAACAGGAGACCCCACACAGAAACAGGGACAGGCACCGAAAGTTACATTGTCATCTGTCACTGAAACTCCTCCTGAGAGCCAGTGTGCCAGCAGGGCTGCAAGGACACTCACGGGTGTGCACACAGATGCTCACGGTTTGCTGCTTCATTTCATACAGATTTTTTTTCTCCTCTTCAATTATCTCCTGTAAATAAAGAAGGCAGAACAGAAAGTGATTTAATGTTCACAACATTTTTCAAACGGTATTACACAAGTTACCAGCAAAAAAACCCCAAAACGCTGTAGCAACCTGCAACCCCTTTCTTACACGTATCAGCAAACAGCTAATTCTGGATTGTTGCCTGCAAGCCTCAGGTCTGAGTTTTGTTGCGTTTTTAAAGCCTGCATCAGAAGCTTAATCAGAAACAGTCAAATCAACATTTTCGAGGCATTCTTAATTAAATAGCATCGTATGTAGTCCCTGCAAAGGACTAAAAATATTCAGCTGTGGTTAGGTTTTTTTGTTTATACATTTCGACCAGCTCAGGAGTGCTGCAAAATAAGTCAGCAGTTGTCATCCTTTTTTTTCAAATAACATACTTTCTAAAAGGAGAGTTCTTATAATAGTTTGGATTCAGCTAACGGATGAATATCGTTGTTTCATACATTCTTTTTCAAAGAAAACTGGGCTGAGCCATTAAATAACCAAAACTAAGTCAATTTTACCCCCAAAATATTAGACTTTTTCCTCTTAAAAGAGCAGTAGGGTGCATTTTTTCTCAGTTCAATATGAACCCATTCATTTCCCCCAATTTCGATTGGTTAGGTATGAAAATCTCAGGACTTACTCAGGTTTTTTCAGTGTCTCAAGTGTAAGAAGAGAGTCGTGTTACTCATGTTTACCTCTGCCAAACAGCAGTTGGAATACAGCCCCTTCGGGCAGAACACCGTGAACATATTAAAACACTAAGTGATTCCCAGGAAATTCATAAAATGTCCTTTTCTAATGATTCAAGGTATTTTTGTGGAGGCAGATTATCTACTATTTTTAGCCTTTCCCAGAGTCTAGCTTATCTAATTGCTCCTTGTGCAAGTGCTCTGGCCCGGGGCTATTTTTCAGCTCTAATTGCAAAAGAAAGGATTACATGGCTTTGCTTGTGCTGGAGATGGGGCTCAAACCCTCCGAAAAAAAACCCTCCACCCCCTGGTTTCACAGCTACCCAGAACATTCACTCAATTTGCTGGTCTCATCTATAACTTCAAACGTGCTGACACCAGGACCACAGGTAGGTACCTGCTGTGTGCTGCCAGTTATCCGGGAGCAGGGCAGTCTGACCAGTGCTGGAGTTTTCCAATTGATGGTTCTCTCATCTACTTACACAGTGCAGCAATTACCAGAGGTGTTACCTTTGCAATTTTCTTTGAAAAGTCATGGAGAGACTCCCATAAAATGCTCCTTGTTGCAATTCTAGTTGAACATCCTGGAAACAGTGTAGTGAAGTCAGGCTCTATGCTGGGAACGGGCAGTGAGCAGCCAATTTTGGTTATAAAGCTATCAACTTACCTACTTACCTACCTAAATGTGGGGAAGGAAAATCAAAATGTCAAATTACTTAGACTTTGTTAAAAATGCCCAAATGCCACCATCAGAACTACCTAAACGGTACTACCTGAACTTTCAGAAGATGAAAAACCATTTTGTGCCCAGGTTTAGTTAACACTGTTTTGTGGGTGCTCTGCAGGGTGTTTTCATCTCAGCCCATCGGGTAACTTTACCAAGCAGCAGTCTGGCAGAAACCCCCCTCATTTCAGAGTTTAAAACTCACAGCACAGCTCCTCCCAGAGAGGAGAGAGATGGATCTCCTCCAGGAAAGTGGAAAACCTCAAATCTGCGCTTCTGCCTTGTCTACATAAAGAGTGCTTGCATTTTGGCCCAAGCCTGAATTTGCCATTAAAGTAGCCCTTGTCTATACAAATGTTAGGAGAGAGTCCGAGCACCGTCACAGCCTGGCACATCCCTGCGAAAAAGCAGTCACTGTCATCTCCTGTGAGGGTACAGCACTCCTCCAGAGCAGCAGCTCTCTGAAAATAATTTCATTTTCCTGCGATAATACAAACATCAGCACAAAGGCCTGGCCTATGAGAGCAGTTGTGCAACACTCAATAATTTCACATCCTGGTCTGAAATGTTCCGCAGGCAGTTAGAAGGTCCAAGGCTGAGATCCAAAAGCACCAATGTGTTCACAGCTATGCAAATATTAGGAACTACTGATGTCTCAACACACGCAACATCTTACATTATATTTAGCAGACTCCATTTAAATTCACATGCCTACAAGCTATAAAGATTTACCAGAACTTGTGAAAAAACCTAGAACGGATTAAGCCAAATAATTGCTTAGCTATTACTCATTTGAGGTTTGTTTGAGGTTTTTACCTCTTGGGAGATAAAGGTTCCTAAATATTCCAGCGGGCTCTAAATCAGTAACACATCTGAGACACTCTGTCCCCCTGCATGTCCAGAGAGCCCTGGGTTTGCTCCCTGTCTCCTGCATGCCCAGAGAGCCCTGGGTTTGCTCCCTGTCTCCTGCTTGCTCTGCAGCCCATGTGATGCTTTGTTTACTCACTGCACAAGCAGATCCATGCACCAGCCATTCCCGGCAGAATGATTGGGAGTCCACGGCTTTCTTATGCCGGAGTCTGCAAACACTGGGCACTGATGTGTTCCCCTCCTCCCCGCTCAGCTCCTCTCTGTGTTTTGGGTTCAAAGTGAAACTATCCCAGACTCAGGGACCCAGAGGGAGCAGGACTTGGGAAACGCCGGGAGAGACACTGAGGGCACGAGCGTATTATCAGAAAGAATTTGAGTGCTCCCAGCAGCCCAGCAGCAAATTAGAAAGTTTTGGCTCCCAAGAATGAGTTGTGTTGTTTGTTCCTGCACACTGCAGCTGCTCGTCCCTCTCCCTCCCCACCCCCCTCCTTTGGGTGGTTTATTACACACAAGCTACTAATGAATGGGAGCCGCTGTTTTACAGTACACCACACTTACAGGACTTATCTCTAGGCCTACCACAGATTTGACTGATCAACAGCAGGGCACCACCATCATAATTCTTCCTAGAAACAGGAGGATAAAAAGGGGTTTGTTGGAGGTTGGCTGTGTCTGCAGAGAATCCTGCCTGCAGGGCCTGCTGATGCCATCGCTCGCTGCTATGGTCTTTGGCCTAATAAGGTACAGAAACAAAGATTGTTCACTTGTTCAAGAATACTAAAGTACCCAAGTGACGGAAAGTGGAGGCAGCAGGGCACACATCCAAGTGGGATTAAGGCCACAAGTGCAACGTTACAGGGCTGACTGGGTGGCAGAGGGAATATCTGCCTCTGAAGAAAAAAAAAAAATCCAGTTCAAACATAATTTATAACATGTCACTCACAGTCAGAGGTGGCTGTCATTAAGAGTTAAATGTTGCATTGTGTTCAACTCATTCCGATAAGAATTCTCTAAGCTGCTTATATGTTATCATAACTCATGAATAAGTGGAGCGTGGGCAGGGGAGGGGGGAGAGGCTCTGGGACAGGATGGGACCCAGACTGGGAGGCAGAAACGCCAGAGCAGAGCTGGGCTGCAGGGTCCTCGGCGTGGTGTACCCACAGTCTGCACATTCCAAGGGCTCCCTAGTGAGTCTTAGAGCCTGCCAAGCCCATGGGACTCGTCAGGGTCTAGGCTCTACTTGGACAGATGCACCTTCTTTGTTTTCATGCACTTCTCCAGCCAGGGAGCCAGGCAGTAACACCGAGAGGATCTAAAATGGTGCATTCAGCCCCTGTTCAGCTGGTCTGCACAGCAAGGCTCTCTGAGGGTTTAAGAGCTGGAGCCGAAGAAGAAAAAAATGGGCAACGTGGTAGCCAAGTAAAAAGCCCCTAAGTTAATACTGCTTACTGGAAATGGAACTGGGAACCCAACAGAAGAGCAGCAAAGCAGCTTCTTTGGGGACAATATTAAATTCCTCTGTCTGACTTGGCAGTTTGGAAGCAGCAGGATTGTTTTCTCTAGCTTAGGGAAACCCAGCAACAGACCCCACTGAAGTTCAAGAAGCTAGATCAGGCCCAATCCCACTAAACTTCACAGGCTTATCAGAGAAAATTTTCCCTACAGTTTTTTCCCTACTTCATTTTGGGTGTAGAGGGGAAAACCTGTGTGGAATGGGAATTAGAATCATAGGAGCCCATTCATTTTCACAGAATTAGAATCAGAGGAGCCTGTTCATTTGCACAGCTCACTTAGTGCAAATAGCCACTGTAATTCCCAGTTAGAAGCATTTCTCTGGTGCAGCTCATTCAGAAGGCAGCAGTTTGTTTACTCACTGGCTTGGGCTACCTGGATCACATTACACCTGCTGGGGCTGCTGGTGATGTGGGAGGTTGATTCTAAACTGGCACTGTTGCTTTTATAAAGCCTTTAATGTCGTAGGCTCTGGCTGTGTTCAAGATCTCACCCATCAAGCCAAGGCTTAAGGGAGTTTGGGCTGAGACATCCCAGTCCTCTATTCCCCTGTCACTCAAGTCAACAACCACAACTTTGCTGCAGTAGGTGTGGGACAAATATTTCAGTCCCTGACCTGTGCCTGGTCAGACTGAAGTCCCAGGGTCTCCGATTTGTCCACACTACAGAAACACTGCAGCAAGTACCCGGTTTTCTGAGTTCCGTGCTGAATGCAAATACCTTACCTGCCACCTCAGTGCTGTCTTCACCTGTGTTTGAAAGCCAGAGGGTTGATCACAGTGAGCTCCTGGTATCCAGACGTGGCTGCTTCGTGCATGCCCACGGGATGCTGCAGGGCACTGCAGGACACTGCAGGTACAGGGGTGCCTGGTGTGTGTGCAGGCACAACAATGATGCTTTTATGCCTCTACAACTCTGAGGGGCCGATAACCACAGCCCTCTGTCCCTACAGAGAGCAGACAGTTCCCTGCAGCCAACTCTCTCCAAGGGGAAACGGCAGATGACACAGGAATTGCATCCACCCATTCCTCCCACCCGTTCCTCCCACCCAGCCATGGCTGCATCTGGAGCACACCCACGCACGGGAGGTGAACCCACGGAAAGGTTTTTGTGGGTGGGTGTCCCCACGGGGGGTGTGCTTGGCTGTTGTGCAGCCTTAAGAGCGTGCAAGCCCAAATCCATTTGCCTGGACGCCAGTTATGGCAAACAATCACAGGTAACTGTGAAAAGAAAAAGTTAAAATAGATGTAACTGATGTGCAAAGACGTGTTTTACCCAGCTCTAACTTCTGCTGGATACATGAGTAGAGGCAGACAGTAGATTAACTATGCAGCTCAGAGACCATTAAGGCTTGCAGAGGAACAATTAGTCCAGAATTTGCATTTTATGAAATTGAACCTTTTATAAAACTTACAGCACAGCTAATGACAGAGGTTTCTTCAAATAAGTATTTCCCTCTGATCTTTGTCACGTGGGGTTTGTAGCATCTTGCCAGGAAATGAGAACCTAAAAATGCAAAAGGCAATTTTTCAGCAAAAATTAAACCCACTGGTTTATCTTTACCATCTGTGCAAAGTGTAAACAGAGAGAATAAATAAATAAATACTGAAAAATACATTTGTTTTATATAAATGTGAACAAAGGGTTTGACACATTTGCAGTATGTAATGCTGCTTTTAAAACATGATTTTAACCACCTGACACATTCAATTAAATACAGAAAACTCTCCAGGTTGTATTTGCATTCTGGAAGAGCAGCTACAAAAGAAAGTGTAAGTGCAGCAAATCATTCTGGAAATAAACTGATTTGAACAGAGAATGAGTTCTCCCTGAAAGGCTGCAGCACCACTGACTTTGTAGTATTACTTGAAAAAGCTGCAAGTATCTTATTTTTCCCCATAAAACAGATCCACTTTGGGAAGGGCAGACTGAGAGTTTGATCTACGCTCCAAGAAAGCATGAGAGAAAAAAATCACTTCTAGGATCACAAATTTTCAGTAAGGCCTCTTTTTTCTCCAATATTCAGGGAAATGTCTAATGCAGTTCATAGTCTTTAATAATAAAAAAAAAAAAAACCAAAAAAACAACTGCATCAATAAATGAAGGAAGAAAACCAAATCCCTTTTCCAAGCAGTGACACTGCCACTTTAATAGTTTCCCACTGTACTTGGGGTTAGTTGCCAGAGAAGCCTTGTTCAGCCTATTTGGGGGCCCCATGAAATGCTGCAAGCGTTACTGAAATGAGCACTTGTCTTTTGTTGAGCTGCATGCTAGCACCATACAGTGCTGAGCTGATAAATCCACTTTTTCTAACACAAGCATTTTTCAAACAAAACTACCATGAGACTGATGAGTAATGCCAGCTTGCAAAAAAAAAAAAAAAAAAAAAAAAAAAAAAAAAAAAAAAAAAAAAAAAAAAAAAGACACACACCCCTCCCAGGCGCTGCTGACACTGACAGCTGTTAAATTCACATATCCACAAAATGAGATGGGTTACATAACTGGAAATTACAAGAGCGACTCACCAGCCAGAGGAACTGCAAAGCAAGGCATCGCTGGGGCTCGGGAAGGAATAGATCTCACATTTCCATGTGCACTGTCCCACTGATGGCCGGGATAAAGCTGTGCCTGGAGCACGCAGAGGTTGCCGGGCTCTCCACACCCTGCATCATCAGGCTGTTTGTAGATTGTTCAGCTTTGGGTTGTTTTTTTTTAGCAAAGCTAGGATGCATGTGGAAAAAGGATGTATTAGTGCTGCTATGTATGTTATGACACAAGGGCAGTTTAAAAGCCCAAATGTCACTTTTTGCAAGGCATGATGCAAAAGCAGCGACTCTAAAAGGCTTATGGGCAAATCTCGAGCAGCTGAGAGGGCAGCAGAGAAGGTGGAGTGCTGGGTAGAGTTAGGTTTGACAAAACCTATGTAGCTTTTAATTTGCATCAGATCTTTCAGACATAAAAGCACTTTGCAAAGATGTTGTTATTGTTATTCTCATTGTATGGCCGTAGAGCTGAGCTCTGGAGAAGGTCTGTAACCTTCCCATGCAGGACAGGAAGGCAGTGACACAACGTCACCCCACCGCCACATCACCTGCCTTTATTTCAGCATCTATTTCTAAACTGGTTTGGAAACTTTGACAAAAGCACCTGGTTCTGGAAGGGCCATGGAGCAGATGATGGAGGAAAGGCCATCATCATTAAGGGCTCCTGAGGAATGACGGGCTGTGGAGCTGGGGGAACAGCACAGAAGAAGGAGCAGTGAGGGAAGATGGCAACGTCTGCAGAAGCCGCCAGGCCCTCACGTGTTGCTGAGATTGCCAGAAATGGGGTTCTGAAGGGGGTTGATCTGGGCATAAATCAAAGCAGAAAACAATGGATGTCTTTATGAATAGCAATAACAATAAAAAAACCTCCAGTAATTAAACCCCTGTTAACATCAAGCTAAATTTTGTACATTCAAAATGATCTATGTTTCAATTTTTTTCTGCTCATGGCTAATTCATTCTTCTTACGTAGTAAGAGAGGTTTTGTTTTTTTCTAAAAAAAAAAAATCACCTAAAAGCTTTTTTATGAGCAAGTTTGTCAAACAAGAACTGAACACGAAATGACCAACTGAATGCATACAGTTCCATGTACTTCATCGTGTCACCTGTAATAAACTAGGCCAATGCAAAATCAAGATGCACAGACAAATCACGGGGAAAAGAAAGAACCACAGAAATGAATGCTTTGAGAGTGATGTCACCTAAGCTGGTGTGTAGGTACAGTCTGCTGCGTAGGAGAGCAGTGAAAGCATAAACAGAATACTAGATGTGCATTAAGCCACAAACAGAAATAGCTGTGAACAATGGCAAAGTCTGGTTGCTCTTGGAACCTTAATGTAAGGAAACATCCTTATAAAAGATGAGACAATAGCGGGTCTATAAATGACAGCCCCGTAGGCAGGGAAGGATTAAGAACTTCCTATAGTTCCTAAAGTATCAACCTATATTGTAACCCTTCCACAAAGGCTGCCATAAGTGTTTTCTCTGAATTAGTCCACCCGGAATAGGAAAAAGCATCAGAATTAGTTTGACTTTTCCTCTGGACACCAGCCACACACTCTCAAGGCAGAGAGGAAGCAGTCAAAGCAGACGGAAGCGCAGCACTTGTTTAGGACCTTTTGCCAGCACACCTGTAAGTCCCGGTGCTCAGCTGCCCTCCCTGCTTCCTCCAGAACCCAGAGACCTTTGCCAGCCCTGATCCAGGCCGTGGCAGTGAGCTGCTCTCTAAGGCAGAGCTTCTCTGCCTCTGCAGAGCACTGGGAATGTGGGGTTTGGACATGAGCAAACATGAACTAGGCTGAGGCTTCAGCGTCCATTTATTACTTTTATTTTCTTTGTTTCATTTTGAAGTGGATTTTTTTGCTGTTTTGCTTGTTTGCATGAGTAATAAAATACATTCATTTAACTGGGCATGTGTTTAATTTGAAAACATTAACAAAATACCTCCCAACACCTCATGGCCCGTGGGCTGAGACATTCTCCTGTACAGCAAACATCCTCTGAGCTTTCAGGTAGCAGATGACCCTCAGAACTCAGATTTTTCTTGCAGACAGCCACATACTCTTCTGATAAAAATTTTAATTGAAGACTATGAACATTACTATTTAAAACAATTCCACAGACCAGCTGCAGTGAACTTGCAAAGGCCTCATGGATCATCTGTGGTGCATAGGGCAGGGGCTGGGAACCACCACAGACTTTGGTGATTCTGCTGGTTTGTCTCTAACACTGCATTAAGCCCATTCACACACATCCCTCTGCTGAAACTCAAAGAGCCTGCACCTCAGAGAGTTTTCCAAGAAGCCAAATGAAGCTGAGTGAACACTTCACTGCACTGATGGGGAAGAAGAAGAAGAATTGTCCCACTGCAGCTACTGCTAACATAGGCACCTCTAGGTGCTCCACATCCTTGGATGTGGATGAACTGAACAACGTGAAGAGGTACAAAACATGCAAGGCCAGGACCTGTTCCAAGTGACATTTGTAGATTTGCAGCTGATTAGAAATTCAATAGGATCTACAGAAGTCAACGCTAAAGAATTTGCAGCAAGTCCGAGCTCTCGAGATCTCCTTCTTGTTCCCTCTGCTAACAATTCCTCATTGCAAGCTGGAGGCCTTAGGGCAAATTTGGGGCAATTCTGGTCCAAAAGTTCCAGTGAAATAGTTCTATCTGTTTTCAGAAGTGGTCCCCTGTTTGTCAAGTAGAACTTGGTCCCTGAGTGCTGACATTACAAAGCAAATACAATTTTTTTAAAAAAATCTGTTAAAAATTCCGCAGATGCTTTTGAAAATATTGAAGATTCACCTTCCAGCTGTTCACAGTCCTATTTTTTTTTTCTGAAAAAACAAGCAAATATTCTGGTTCTCACCGAGGGCTGCAGGCTCCATCCTCCCAAACTCAACCCCAGAAGGCACTCCCCTGAACCAACACGCTTCCTAATGGGAATAAATTCTTTTCAGCAGAGCTCTGTAAAAAATCACCACCAAAAGCAAACTATTATTAGCACTCAGGGTAGAATTAAATAGTGTCACCATGGATATCTGAATGGTCGGGTGTGGGCCTTAAATTATTTTGTGGGAAAATTGAGCCCCATTTCTTACTCCTTCTGGTCTTCAAACCCTCTCCCACTGGAGCAGACTATGACAACTGTATGAGAGGCAGGACCTTGGCCAACAGATATCCATGGATTTTGGGGGACCTTCTGCAGAGCAAGGTGTTACTGCAAGTAAAAGTTAGATATTCTTGCTGTTGTGACCTGTGGGACTTCTCAGCAGTACAATGATGTATCACACAGCTCAGATGCTCTTCCTGAACTGTATTTTATGGCCCTGTCTCTGTGCAGGTCCTCCAGCCTCGGGGGAGCTGCTCAGCTGGGAAAGGGCTGGGAAGAAAGATGCCAGAGCCAGGCCCTGCCAAGCACAAAAAGTGTTTGGGCAAGGTTCTCATGGCACAATTTTTCTAAGACTGGGAAAAAATATTAAAGCAATTTTCTTCCTTCGGAGCAGTTTTAAAGTCACTTGAAGTCTGATAGCACTTTTCAGCTCTGAGACTGGACTTTGCTCCTCGGTGTAGCTCCACTTACTCATCTGACAGCTACCAATTACTCATGTGAGCAACGCACGAGGTTTTGTAGCGGTGGGAATAAAACACAAGAGCAAATCCCCTTGCTCAGAAGGGCAAGTTTCTAGATTCCATGAGAAAACTCTGCAACAGCCTCTCCCTCCCCCACATAGTTTGTTGCTTAAAATCTTAAAGGAAAAAAATGTCATATTCTCTATGAATATAATCTTAGCATGATCAAAATTTTTCCTATAAAAAGATAGAATCAGTTTTATGGCTTTTCTATTTGTACTGCAAACCAGTAAAGGAAAACTCCGTGAAGGTCTCACACTTTCATTCCACACTGTTCTGAATGTTACCTAATTTTCCAGTTTAAAAATAGATTACAGGGATTAAGAGACTTTTGACTCTAAAAAGAATGCACATATTAGGGAAATTACTGCCTAAAATAAATAGCCCACTTTAATAAGCAGTCTCCTAGTTTGTATGATATTAAGGAAAAAAACACTTCCCAGACATCCAGTTTAACACACGTCAGTCAGCTTCATTTACAAGTTCAAAATCCAGAGGTAGATAAAATATTCGTTTGGTTTGGAATAAGCAAAGTGCCAGTATTTCATAGATTAATGGGCTGGAGTACTTGACACGGTGTTGTTATGGAAGGAAAAAATAGTTGCCAAAAGGGTTTATTTAAGGAATGGTTACTGCAAATAAAAACTTTCAACTAGAAAGGATTTTTAAAATTGTTTTTTAATATGCTTTTAATGACCTCTAGTCCTCATACCTACCTCCTTGCTTCCCAAACTGTTTGTACTGTCCCCAATAACACTCAGTGGAAAGCTGTCGTTCCTGGCTAAATCCTTACTTAGGTTGGATGCTATGCCTCCGTTAGACAGGGTCACAAGGTCACAATCGATTTTGGAGGCCACCTGGAGAGTCCAGGCCGTGAACTGACTCAAAAAATTTATATCAGAGCTGGAATGGTCCACCTCCCAGGGCTCAGCCTGCGCTAACACCCCAACCGCAGGATGGAGCCTGCCAGGCCCAGCTCAGAGAGAGGCCAGAGTTGTTGACCCCGTTAGCTGACCTCTTCAAACTTCAGGAGAATTTTTCTGGCAGTTACCACGGTGACTGGGCACTCCAAGCTTATCCTTCTTACTGAAAAAAAAAAAAAAAAAAAAAAAAAAAAAAAAAAAAAAAAAAAAAGACGAAAAATTAAGAAGGAAAAAAAAATGTTAAAACCTACCTCGCAGGGATGTCTCTCAAGAATCAAATACGTAAAAGTTTTAATTGTTTGCTTCTCTCTCGGGCTGCTCTGGCTCTAACTGGTATATCCGATGTGAACATCGAGAAAACAGTTTGGCTGAAAGCATTTCAACTTGTGAAAAAATAATGCTCAGTGGGTTTAACGAGAGGCGTTTCTAGTATCTGCCAGTGATCACAAGTGACACACTAAGAGGTTTATTGTGAAATAATATTTATTTTTCTTTCTGTACCTTCCTCCGAATTACTACCATTCCTTATGGAATTGAGAAGAAGCTGAGAAAAGGCTCAGAGAAAGGATTCCACGCTGCCTTCACCTTTTTTCCTTTTAAAAACTATCTGCCTGGTGAAACATTAAGTATGCAGCAATACATTGCTTTGGTCTCTCAGAAGAGACTGCATAACCTATTTAATGTACCATGCAATATTATTTAAGAGGAAAAAGCAAAAAAAAAACCCCAAAAGTTGTCAGACATCGTTAGTGCTGTTTTTTTCAGGCACTTTGAACACTAATCACTTCACACATAAAATTTAGCAGGTAAGCAAGGTCTCGTGATGCTGACAGAAAACACTTGAAACACATCAAGGGATCACAGAGCGTGCTAAGTAAACAAGAAAACAAAGTGCACTCTTCATTTCCAAAACAATAAGGGGGAAAACTGGTGCTTCTTAATTTCAGAGCAATCACATATTACATACAAAGCTTTTATGTAAATTTTCCTCATGCTCCTCTACTTGAAATAGCATCTTGCAAAAGGGAGCACTGAAGAGTACACTGCATTATAGCTGGAAAAATCCTACTTAAGGGCTCCTGATGGCAAACTGTCAATCAGTATTCCCTGCTTGTTATGAACTGCTCATTTCTGGAGTACAGCTAAACAGAGGTTTAATGATTGAAACTTTAATGGCATTTTGTCTCACACATGGTTCTGAAGTATCTTCTGTTGTCTGAAGAGTTAAATATGGATATTCAAATCGCTGCTCAGCCACTGCTCTGCTCCTTCTGGGCTTCTCCACTGGCAGTGCTGAGATGGCAGAGGGGACCGAGCTGCTGAGTTGCCTCTCATGGGAGGAGATCACACAGACCCTATGGATACAAAAATAAAGCAGGAGGTTGGGGTGTGGGAAGCAAAAAGAACATAACTGATCTTTTGTTCCGGATTTATTCTTCATTTCTGCGGGAAGGATGAGAAAAAGGCAGTCCAGTGTGCATGTGTTAACTAACATTAAAAAAAAAAGTGAATGCAGGCACGGTACAGGACTCTTTCTCCTTTCAAAACTGATTCAATTGCTTTGAAATATCATCTGCCTCAATGCTAAATAGATACATAGACACATGATAATATTATTTAGCAATAGTGAATTAAACATGAAAACAATTTAAATTAAAAACACTTAAAGATTGTTTTCCTATTATTAAGGATGTGTTAGAAAAAGGCTAAGCCTCTCATTAGGAGATGAATTTTTTTCATTTGTGTTTTTGTTATGGCTATACAAGATGTTTTTATGCTTCCTCTTTTTTTCTCTGCATGAAATAATGTAAATTGAAACAATCAGGTGACTGATTGATAGTCTGGTGGGAAGAAAAGAAGTGTTTGTTGAATTTTATTTTATTTTATTGCTTTCTTTTTGAACAACACTGTATATATAAGCATGTGCCTTTCAATTAGATACCATGATTTATGAAGTCATGCTCAGGGCTAGCCAGGTTGTTGACTCAGATTAGAGCTATGATGCCAGCTCATTCCCTGGTGACAAACACTGACTGTCCTTCCCGCAGCCAGGCACCCCTGGCAGCCTTATGAAAAGACCTTGTGGTTGGCACAGCACTGAGCAGGAAATGAGGTCCTCTCCGGTTTGGGACAGAGATGACTGGAGTTACAGAAAGCTGTAAAGCAAAATCAGCATCTCCTGCGTCACAGACTTTAAGCTCTGGTGGACCCCTCAGTTCCCAGGCTGATCTGGCCCACCAGCGCTGCCTCTCCCGCACCCCCCCAGCCTCCCACCGAGCCCCCAGGGGAGCACCCTGCGAACTGCGGGGTGGCGTGGCATGGGGCTGGATTCATGTGGGAGAGGGGAAAGACAGGGCACTACAGTCCCCCCTTCTCCCCACGTGCCCCAGCCCGGTGCTGAGCATCCTCCTGAGGGAATCCCTTTCTCCCTCATCCCTACCAGACAATTTTTTGGCGCATTGTGCGGTGTTTTTCCTACAATATCACAAGGCTTTTATGTCGGCCTCTAGCTTGGCGATCTTTGTGTGGCCTACCCTCCTCTAGGAATTTCACATATAAATCACTGAAAAACAGGAAATCCTTCAGAGCTAGTGGGAAGCTGTATAGCATGTTTGCCTCAGCACAGACAGCTGCAGACCACAGAGCATCTTGCCTTGTAGGTACTACAGCAACCCAGACACCTGGACCTGAAATGGGGGAACTTGGCCCCCTGCTTCCACGATCTCTGAGCCAGTAAGGGAGCTCCTGGAACGGGGTTAGAAACTCTGACTGAATTCACGGAGTAGGACTCCCCGATGTTCTCTGTGTAACACTTTCACTCCGAATTCCCTCAATGCCACTGAAACAATAATATTTAGACCATTTGGGGCTGAGATTATTGCTTTAATAAATTGGGTTTTTATTGGTTCATTGTGGCAAATAAGCCCCCGATTGATTTTGCTCCTAATCAGCATGGAGAATGCATTCCGCTGTAATTAAATCCCGTGTAACTGGGCACTCTGCGTTCGCTTGTCTCTTAGCTTGCAGTGGCATGAGATACAGCACATCAAACGCTATACTCGCCACGATAGGCACCCTGCCAGCCCGCGGAACGGTGATGCTCGCCTTTAGCGTGCTTACAATGCGTATGGCTGGAGCACGTTTGGAGCAGCGGGCAGCGCTTGGGAGACGCAGGAAACTTATTAGAGGAGGAAGATGGCCAGGGGTAAGGTCTTTTCTCTCGAGGAAGGTTTGACCCCCCGTCTCTGAAAAGGCTGCGAGTGAGGCGGGGGCCGCTGCCCCGCCCGTTTTCCACAGCTCCCCGCAGCCCCCGGCGCGGCTCCGCTGCCGCTCCCGGGGGCTCCGGCCGGGGCGCCCGGGGCAGCCGGGTCCTCT
>VZTA01012424.1:0-65761 GCA_013398855.1 Mohoua ochrocephala | reverse complement strand
TTGTGTTGCATAGGTTAATCCCGCTCATAAGGAAGTAGTAGCTGTTTGCATGGTTGTGTTTTTTTCCTCCTCCCTCCGTCTTTCCCTGCGAGGAGGAGGAGGAAGAGGCTTTTCCCCCGCCGCCTCAGCAACACCTTTTTCCTGTGGAAATGCTCTCAAGTTGATGCACCCCACGCTGGAAGCTGTTTTTTAGGAAGAAAAAGCGAGTAACGAGCCCTG
This sequence comes from Mohoua ochrocephala, assembly GCA_013398855.1. Classification (NCBI taxonomy): domain Eukaryota; kingdom Metazoa; phylum Chordata; class Aves; order Passeriformes; family Acanthizidae; genus Mohoua; species Mohoua ochrocephala. The sequence goes on along the minus strand of VZTA01012424.1, from coordinate 65,542 downwards.
CTCAGCTCATGGCCCCTCCAGGCGCTTTGCTTTAATCCCACCACCAGCAGAAAAAAATGGATTTTGAAGCTTCCTTTAATCTTCCTGTGCTGGAAAAATGACGGAGCGTCCTTAATAATGAGTCACCATGGGAAAAATAGATGCGGTGACACTGAGGGGGGAAAAAGGAAGGTCCCAGCGCCTCTTCCCTGGTTTCTGGTCGTCTGTTGTGGAAGGACTGGGGGTCTCGCATCCCCCTCCATCCTCCTGGCCTGGGTTGCTGCAGCAGCCAGACCCCATCTCTGCATCCTCATCGCTCCGAAAATGCCCTGTTTTAATCAAGCTGCTGCTGTTTTCACCTTTATTATCCCCCTGAGCCCAGAATTCGCCGCTTGGTCCGTGCCAAGGTGCGGGATGGTGCATGTGTATCCAGGGTGGTTTGTCGTGTCCCTCAGCCCAGGTTACGTGACCCAGTGCGCTGTACGAAGCCAGGTTTTGGGGGGAAAAAGCTCGCTCTAGGGTTACTTGGTTAATTCCAGCCGTAACTAGCCGAGGGAATAGGCACTCCACAGTGGAAATCTGACATTCCTGGGTTTTATTTTGTCCAGTCCTCCTCCTTTTATAAGATGTATTAAAGCAGGGAAAAAGTTGCTATGGTACTGTTGCTTGGAGATGGATGGGAAAAATGTCAGGCGCTGAATTAATTACCTTTTTTTTTGGGTTGTTTTTACCTCGGCAAGTTGCGATGAGAGGTTTGGGAAGGAGATTTGCAGCCAGGCGTTTCTCCCTGTTTTTCCAGAGTGGTTTTTGCCCGGGATTTGTGTGTTTGGGTGAGGCTGATCTCACGGCAGTAAACACAGCTAAAACGCGCTTCAGCCCTTTGGCTGCAGGTACTAAAGCGGGGGGAGGGAGCGACACGCCGCCTCCGAACGCTGTTGGGGTGTAACCACTGGAATATTTGTGGCTGGAAAAGGGGCGAGGGGGTGAGCGCGGAGCCGTGTCCGAGGCTCGGCGCGTAGGTGCTGTAGGTGGACAATGGAGCAAGGCTTCCTTTGTATGCCCGTGCTCGCCTGGGGGAAGGGACACGCGCTGCACAAGGCTTGCACGGCGCGGTGGGTTTATCCCGAGGGAAGGAGAGCGGCTGCCGGGCCGCGGAGGTGGGATGGGGGAGGCTCCTTCCTTGCGGAGGACGCCGCAGTTGGGAGAGAAAGTCTTTTCGGATGGAGCGGGGCTTGGCAGAGCCCAGTTCCCACCCATCCCCCAGCCTGGGAATAGGGCGCAGCGCGTGCGGGAGGCTGAGCCATGGGAGCCATGGGAGCCATGGGAGCCACGGGAGCCGGGCAGGGTTTGGGGGGAATTCCGCCCGAAATCTCAGCCGGGCTGCGGCCGGGGATCGCCTTCCCCCCGCAGCCCCGGTGCAGCTCACCGGAGTGTTTGTTTTTCCACCGCGCTTGGGAAATACCGTCCTTCCCAGATGGGAGCCCGTTCGCAGGGCTGTTGCACGGTCCCTGCTGGGGGCGAGTTTGAGAAACAACCATCTTGTTTCCAAAGAAGCAAAAATTCAGGGAAAACTCCTAAAACTTACAGCCCGGCGGGAGTATGAAGGGTTTTCCCCCCCCTTCACTTAACCACTGATTGTGGGAACCTTGCTTGGCTTTGCAGCCTCACAAGGAGTTCTTTTAAGGGATGAATTAAGAATTTTGAAGAAGGACATGTTTTTATTCTTTTTCCCCAAAAGCTCCTGATCGGTTTGTTTAGTTTAGTTAGGTGAATGGAAATAACACTCCCTGCTATGAGTTCTTCTCTCAAATTAGAGAATACTGAAGCTGGTTTCAAGAAGCACACTCTTATGTGAGCAGTGCTATTTTTTTTTCCCTTAGAAGCCCTTTTTAAAAATCTATTTCCTTGATATTAAAGGGGATTGCAAAGGAGAGATTTTTCCATGCATTTAAATGCATTGAAATTGTCTTTTAGTTTCTTACCCAAATATCCCCTTTTTAAAAACTAATGCTCTCTATTTCCTTTCAACTGAGCTATTAAGGCACCCTGAAATAGAAAAGCAGCCAGTGCCAGGATTGGAGATCCACTGTTGAGGTGGAATGAGTAAGGAATTCGAGCTAGGATCTGGGAGACATGAGCTCGGGGAAGTGGTGGGAGCAGTGGTTTGGGTTCACCTAATTAATGCTGGAAAAAAACCCGTCGTTCACCATCACTGAAACAGATGCTCGGCAGCTTGCAGAACAAGACGACTAAATATAGTAACAGTTGTCCCCAACACGAGTGCTGCCCTTCCATATTTTTTTTTCCTCCCTGTGTTTTCTTCCAGTTATCTGAAAGAACATGGCTTTGTCCCTTTATTGGTGTTTTAAAGGGCAGAGAGGAGTAAAAGCCTCTTAATGATGGACCATGTGACTGTCGTGTGCAATCTCCTGTGCTGGGGGAGAATGAAGACATTCACAGTGGCAGCCAAGTCCAGGAGCAACCCCGGATTTCGGGAAACAAACGTGCTCCTTGAAAATCAACAGGAATACATTGCAGATCAGGGCAATCTTGGAGGAGATCAATAACTTTGAAGGGGTTTTTTGGGTGGGAGATGAGCTTTGTGTGGCTTCGCCGTGTTCCGGTGTCCGTCTCTCAGGTGATGCTTTGGATACCTCCTGGAGAAGTGGTTGGCATTTTAAACACAACTGCAAAAAACCTGCCGTGACAGCGAGCGCCTGTTTGTTTTCAGTAATTCCTGGAGAATATTTGGTCCGTTTGTGAGGAAACGTTTTGTCTTGACAGCTGGGAGTGTGAATTCAGCCTGGGAGGGTGGAACCTGTGCCTTCTGCTCCGTGTCACCGCTGTGGACTGAGGTGGCGCAGGGGTATTTTGGTAGCTCTGGTGCAGGCTGTGACCTGGCAAGAGCAGTGACGGCCACTGCTGGTGTGGAGCCCTTGGAGGAGAAACTTCCCACGTCAGACACGGGCAGGTCTCTCAGCGCCTTTCTGCGGGAACTGGCTTGAGTCAGAAGGAATGGCGTTCCTGGCTTTCTAGTAAAGCTCTCAAATGTGTTCCCTGGCTTTTTTTGGTGATCATTGATCCATAAGTCCTTGGATATCACTTGGGATGCAAACACGGGGATGTTTGTCCTAACTCAGCTCAGCCTATATAGATCCAGGTGTGTTTTTATTGTAGGAAAATACAGAAGTAAGGCCACAGAAGGAACTATTCCTGTTTCGCCTCTCGATTTGTGTCACTTTAGGTATTTTCACAGATGAGGTACTGCCCTTTCCAGCTCAGAGCTCTGAAGGAGGGGGAGGGTACAGTTTGCGCCTGTGCTTTACTGGAGTGATGTCTGGAATAATGGGCAGCATCAGAACTTGTTTGTGCTGGTTTTACAAACGCTTCCAGTAGTGTGTAATCCAGAGACCATGGTAGGATGTTTGGTCGGGAGACTGGGCAGGGGGATTAAAATAATTGCCCGGAATCATAAGGGGAGTACACGAGGCGAGTTCTTTCGGTTGGCTCCAGTGAAAGTCAACCTCACGTAGGTCGGTCAGTCAGGTGGCTCACTGGGGTTCTGGTGGTGGTTTTCCATTAGATCTTTGGTAATTCTCTTCCTAATATCGATCCACAAGTGCCCTAAAGCAGCGCAGGCACCACCCCGGTGCATCCCGGCGTGTTACCCAGCGGGGTCTGCCTGCAGCTGCCTCCTGGTTCCCCCAGGCCCAGTCACGGAGGGTGGCTCCCAGCAGGCTGAAATCCACGGCTGCTCAGGATGCTGCTCTTTGCCTGCACTTGAGGTGGCAGCTGGTTGACGCCACACTGGCCGAGGAAATGGCTGGGTAATTATTTCAAAGAAACTTAATGAAAAGCCACGAAGAGCGTAGATTTGGACTAAGCTTCTATTAAGTGGTTTTATACGCTGAGCTGTGGTAGAAAGATAAGTTGATGTCACTTGGTCACAAAATTCTGTCATCTGCTGAGCCTGGCTGGCATTGTTTCTTCTCTGAAGTTTCTTCAAAGGTCCAGGCTGTGTTTAGTTGTGATTATTTGTGATTTGATGCGAGCAGCTTCTGTTGTCGCTGAGCCGCTCAAGAGCGATGTTGGCTTTTGGTATTTCTTGCCCTTACTGTAAATTCCTTTGGTACAACAATAAAATAATCCCTGCAGAGTACAAGAAAACAGATTCCTATGTTGAGAACTTACCAGTCCAGCGAGGCAAACAAAGGTATTAAATCCATTCATCAGGTCAGAACACGAGATGAATAAAGGCTTAAATTCACTTTGTGATAGCCTTGTTGACTGGATTTTTATTCCTCCTTGCTTTTCATAGGCCAGAAAGTCATGCCAAGTTCCCTGGCAAATGACCTTATTGACGTCTTAAGGTGTGTCCAAAATTAGGTCCTTGTCTTCGCTGAGGGCGAAGAGGCGCTCGCTGGCTTTCCATAAAAAAGGAAGTAAATATCCAAATGAGTGGAAGGCAGGTTGCAGATGTTGGATGAGGCGATGAGTCAGGGTGGACCTGGGACTCCTCGGGAGCTTTGTTTTTGTGAGCTGATGTGTCACAACTGCAGCTTGTCCTGCTGTCGTGGTGGTTTCACGCCGCTGTTGGGGTTGTGAGGAAGAGGAGGAGATGCCCTTTTGCTTGTGAAGGGCACCTGAGAAATAACAAACACCAAAACAGTCTGCCGGGGATGTTTCCAGAGGGGTAGGACTGAGGGTCACCCCTCCCGGCTGCTTTTGGGCTGCTGAAGGTTTTGGGAGAGCTGCTGGGTGTGAGTTGCGGAGCTGCCAGCGGGTTGGATGTGCTCTGGATTTGTAGCTACCAAAAATAAGAACCAGTGAGATATTTCACTTGTGTTTTTTATTAAGTTCATTGAACTTGCTGAGGTCTGAGAACGCCCTGAAACCGAAGACCGCAAGGACAAACATTCCTAAACAATGAACTGAGGAATAAACCAGAAAAACGATTGCTCTCCATAACAAGATTGGGAGTTTAGCCGCGTCTTCGGCATGCCGATTTAGGAATCTTGTGGGAGGAACGGGAGCCCGAGGATGGAAATTCACAGCGTACAACCAGCCTTGCTGCTTTCCTTTGCTCAAGTCTTTGACTCCTTGGACAGCTAATGAAAATCAGACAGAAGTTGCTTCCTTCATCACCCAGGCGACAAGGCAGCAGTGTTTCCCACCTGGTGGTTGTACGCTCACACTCACACGGAGGTTTCACCTTTCTGCCCGGGGAGTCACGGCAGCTCAGATCTCCTGAAACCCATCTCCATCACCGTTCGGCAGCAACGCGTTCAGAGGTGATGAAGGCTTCTGGACCATGAATAAAACACAGCGACTGCTTTGGTTTGTGCATTTCCATAGTTATTGTTTAACCTGCTGACGCTCTGTAATCGTCTCCTGCAATCTGTAAAATCCTGCAGGACGAAGATAACATCCTTCAGTAAGAGAATAAACGTCGTTCCAGGCTTTTCATAAGTACGCCAGATATATCCCAGGGCCTGCTGCAGTCTGATCTGTCAGCAGCAAAGATGGAAGGCAGCACCTCTGAATTTGGTGGAAACAACATCCTTCCTGGGATGGATTTTTTGGAAGTGCGTTCTGTAGCCGTTGCGTGTGGCTGGCTCCGGGCTAGAGTTTGCATGTCTGTGCCTCGTGCGAGGTCCAGACGTTCGCGGTGACTTTTGGGTGAGAAGGAGCAGAGTTCGGATGTGAAAGGAACATCAATTTTCCGCTCAGACAAACTGATCGTGGGAGGAGAGCAGCAGTCTGTCGCAATGACCGCGTTCTGGTTAAAGGCTCGGGCATTTTTAAGAACAAAAGGGAGCTTTTTTTGCTTCCTTTCTCTTCCTCTTTTTAATTAGGTTCAGCAGCTTAAAACTGAAAGCACTTTTTTTGTATAAGCGCGCTTAGATGTGGAGCGTGAGCTTCCGCATCTGATCAGAATGCCCTGAGCGTGCTCCCATCTCTCCACTGGAAAGCCAGAGGACTCCGAATGTCTCCGGAAGGAGGGTGAAGGGATGATCTGCAGGGCTGTCTGTTGGATACTGCTGGCGAGATGGTTCTGACCTGTGTGTGTTCCTCTGGGATGCCCCTCTGTCCAAATGGAAGCGCTTCCACGTCTTTTATTATTCCCAGTGTGGTAGGAAATGAGAGCTGCGTTCGGACCAAGTTCCTGTCACGAAGGTGGTCAGGTACCCAGTCGGAGCTGGATTTGGAACGGTCTTTTAGCTCGACAGAAAGAACGGCCAGACTGTAAATGATTTGATTTAAGCAAGTCGTGAATCACCTACAGTTTTTCTCCGGGAACAAAACTGAGCCGGTTGTGTTTGCCATCCATGGGATTCATTGAGGGTAACTTGGTGTCCCTGTCACAGCTTTCCCTGACCGTGTCTTTGGTGAGGTGTTCACCGCTTCCGCCCGGCACAAAGCTCCGCGCCGTGGTCCATCTGCTCCTGCCTCTGGGTGAATACCTCCCGTCCTCATTAACAGTGATGGCTGCCAAAGAGATCACAGAGGCTCGTTTAAATGTCCCTCTTTAAGCTCTCTGTGGCAGCTGCGGGTGACCTGTAATGGTTAACAGGGCAAAATAAGGAAAATAAATTGCCAAGTTGTATGTTTAAAGAAGTCATCTTTGGAGGGGAAAGAAGTCTTCCGGCCTCATTAGCATCCTAACTGTGAGGGGAATAAAAGCTCGGGGTGGATGAGTATCTCCCTTGTATACGTAATCAACATCTGATTTAATTTCACGGGATCTGTGAGATGCTGCTCTTAGGAAGGCAGCTGGATATGCATCAGGACAGCCAATGGCCAGCACAGTCACCGCCTTGTAATCAAAGTCTCAATGAACCTTTGGGCTTTTTCTTAACTCCGAACCAACTTATTGGAAGAATTAGTACCAGAGAACCTTTGCCACATTTAAAAAATAAAAGTGGCTTCAAGATTGATGTTGTAGACGATAACGCTGGTTGTGGGTACGGTGAGATACACCATTTTTGGCAGCAGTTGAGCTCAGGAAGCATCTCTTCCTCTGCATCCTTTCAGAGTTTACAGTCCTTGGGTTGGCTGCAGTTCATGCTCTTGCCTAGCTTGTGTCAGTCTGATTTTTCAACTTAAAAGGTGAAGCTGATCACTGAAAGGGCATAAAATGAGGGAGCAGCTTTCCCGGCAGTTGTGTTGGTGTATCTGGTCGTGTGGTGTATCCTGGAACCCCAGGAGGAGCCCTCTTGGTCTGGCAGTACGTGTTCCTCTCCAATAGAGCTCTGCTCGAGTCTTTGGTGTGGTGAGGCCTCCTTTAAGCCAGCTCATAAAGCTGAGGTGTGAAACCTCGCCTGGTGTTGCGATGAAACTCAAGTTTCCAGCTCAGCTTTGCAAAACCTCGACTCAGAGTTGCACTGAAAGAAAAGCCATTAAAGTGTGGCTGGTTCAGGAGCTCGGCTCTGGAAAGTCCCAGGCTCTCGCCTGTGGAGAAAGCGCCTGGAGCGCAGGTAGTCACTGCAGACAAAACACAGCCGAGTGTGTGCCAGGCTCTTGCCGGGCGCTTGTCAGTGGGGAATATTATTTTCCTTGGGCTGACACCTGGCTCACGCCGAGGACCGCGCTGCCAGTTGGTTTAGTCACAGGGACAAGCACTTTCTCCAGGGCGATGGAAGCGATGAGTCACGAAGCAGCAAAATAACATTTGCACATCTGTGTTTGGTGACTGGCTGGTGTGGCAGAGCGGGAGTGGCTGGACTGGCTGGGAACTGGCTGGGTTTCCTCCCTGGTGTCAAGATCGTAACCTCTTAGCATTGGTGAGCTTTTGTGGTTAGGGATTTGACTGAGAGTCCTTGGATCCGTGGCTGATCTCCATCAGAAATGGATTTCAAGGCGTTGAACCTGTGGGCTGAGCTGAAGCCGGTCACTTGTTCAAACCCAGCTGAAGTTTGAGGGGGAAGAGCAGTTCCGTCACTCGAGGTGGTGGGCTCAGAGACCGCAGACAGATAAACTTTTCTTTTCTCCTGAAGTACCGTTTTCTGGGAACTGTACAGAACCTCGGAGAAGAGGTTGTAAATGTCTCTTACTGGAGAAGTCTGAACCAGTGAGGACCAAGACTTCCAAAGCTTTGAGATGATCCACGTTTCAAGTGCTCTGCAGCATGGCAGGGAGACCATAATGTTGTGACTCTGCATTTTCCTCCATCTGCTGCCGAATACATGCAAAGCAGAGCTTGGAGAAGCAGAAGTGAGATGGGGAATTACCCTTTCATGTAAGAATGAAAAAAACTTGATTAATCAAGAGATTCCCCTACAGTTGCGATGCGGCGCGTTCTTAACATCAAATCCAAACAAATCCTAAAATCAGTCACGCAAAAGAACAGGCTTGAGCAATTCCCCTGCAGAAAGCGTTGAACGTAGCCTATCACCGCTGGTGTTTTTGAAGCAAATCTGCAGATTATGCTTTAAGCTGGAAGAAAAAAAATGCCCTGGAGATGGAATTCGGCGGCTCTGTGTCTAGCGTGTAGGAACGTGACGGCGCGCATCTGTGTAGGTTGGGGATAAAGAATCGCAGCTCGTCGTGCTTGAGACAACACAGCTGAACATGCGGAGTTCCTACATATTTCTGTAACCTTTCCATGCTTCTACAAATAGTGGTATTTATTCTGATCTGCTTGGAGAGCAAGACTGAGGTATTCCCGCCACGCGTATATATATATCTTCCCTAATCAATTTTGAACCTGTTTGCCAGTTTCAGCTAAACCTGAGGGCGAAGGGGATATTCAGCCTCAGAGACACGACGTTCCTTTGAGTTTTGTGAAAACAAGCGGTTTTAATAGAGGAGAGAGACCTGATTAGCGGCCCCATGGAGAGAAAAGCTGCAGTGAGAGCACAGCCCTTATTAGACATTAAAGAATCCACATGGGAGAGAGGTGTTCCTGACCGTGGGAAAAGCTGCAGTGGGAACTGGCAGTTATTGGATGCCAGAGCATTCGACCTCAAGACACGCATCCGTAAGAAATGAGTCTTCATTAGTTCTGCTCACAAAGCCACTTTGATTTTTTTTTTTTTTAATTTTTTTTTTTTTAATAACATATATACCAATGAGCTAGGGGGTGCTTCCATGCTTTTCCTTAATTGTTGCAAAGAAACAACTAGGAAAAGTTCCTTGGGAAGAGACTTTCTCTGTTCTGGCCGGCTGAGGTGGCCGTGCCTCATCCGGTTACCCCTGGCAGCTGTGAGTGGCTGATGTTGTGTCGAGCCCCGGCCGGGCTGATGCAACGCCGGGTTCTCCTGACGCTGCCGGCAGCGGAACTGCTGACTGGGGCGAGGAGGATATTAAATGTAGCCCAGCGAGATGTTGCGTGGAGTGCCGAGAGGCGTTTTTATTCATCCAGCTTGGTGTAATCCCCGTGTCCAAAGCATGGGTTCGGCTCCCCCGCCCTCGTCTTCGCCCTGGTTTGAAAGGTCGCCGGGACTCCTCCTGGGGGCTGTTCTGTGTCCTGGGGGTCTCGCAGGGGAACCGGTCAATATTTTAAGGAATGGATGCACTTTATGTTCACGTGTGACCTGATGCGTGTTGGCTGCAACAGCTGATCTGTGGCAGAACTGGTTGTCGTGGGGGTTGCAGAAAAATGTCCTGGTGTGTTGACTGTTGGATGAAATCGTCGCTGCCGACTGTGGCAACTATGAAAAAACAGTTTTAAATATTCTGTTTCTTCCCTTTGTGGTCCATAATAATTCCATTTGTATATTAATACTTAAGCAGTATCCAAAAGGTCACTTTGCAATAAAGACATAAATAAAACGTCTTAATTAGGAATCACTCTTGCTTGGGGTCTTAAAATGGAGCATTTGGCTGAGCTGTAAAGCAAGAGGCGAGCACTCGTTCCAGCACGGAGTTATCTCCGGACTATCTGATCTGTTGAGCGTGTTGCTCCTAAATACCAGAGGTATCAGGAGTATCGGTGAATGTGCCTATGCTAGCTTTTTAATTTCCTACTTTGTCATCTCTTAGGGAGGGATTACGAGTGCAGACAAAGCCCTGGCTGTTTTCCGTGCGTGGCAGGAACACGTGCTGTATCTCATTAACAAAACCCCCGTTTGTAGTCGGGAGTTGGGAGATTTCCCGTTGAGTGCTGCTGGGGGCCGGAGGGAGCTGCCAAGTCCGGAGGGGTCTGGGTTCTGGTGGTTTGGGTGTTGGGGCAGGAGGGTAGAAGTATGAGCGTTGTGCACAGGATTCACCCCAGGACTGTCTGGCTGAGCTCTGTAACCTGGTTGATTGTTTCTGCTCCTGGATTTTGACGTTTCCCTGAAGATCTTTATTACTAGAAGAAGAGCTGCAGAGAATGCCCTGAAGAACGTTGTTTTTCTCCCCCCAAAGGTCGCAGAGCCAATAAAGATCACTCTAAACAGGTTTTAAAGCATCTCAGATTGTAATCTAGAAAATGATGGGAGCTTGGTAATTAGGGCATGTTTCTGAATCATTGTTGTCACAAGGGCTGTTCTCGGTGTGGCTCGAAAACCAGAGCTCCTTGCGATATGAGGAGCTTTTATTTTGCTTGGCTCTGGGAAGGTGAAGGATTTCAGGGCTGCACATCGTGTGGATTTATCACTCACGGATGAGCTTTCCTACTCGTGATCGTCCGGAGTGCTGCCCCAGCCACTCGCTGCGTCTTATCTTTGTAGACACAGCAATTCATCTGCACCAGTGCCCCCAGCACGGGTGAGAAACAGGAGGAGCTGGAAAGCATTGCACAGCAGGAGATGATGGTGTGAGTTGCCGTTATGGAATCATGGTGGGGATGACTGGCACAACTGGAGTTCTGCGATGAATGGCTGTGACTTTTTCAGAAGGAATTGGCAAGGAAGAAGCGGTGGGGTTGCCCTGTGCGTTAGGAAGGGTTTGGATTGTCTAGAGCTTAGTGATGGTGGTGACAGCGTTCAGTGTTTATGGGAAAGAATGGTGGGAAGGCCAGCAAGGCAGATATATCCTGATGGGAGTCTGTTCTAGACCACCCAACCAGGAGACCGATTTCATCTGAAGAGACAGATGAAATATTCTCTAAGCAGCTGGGAGAAATCTCATGATCACCCCTGTTCTTGTGGGGGGCTTAAACCTACCACGTGTCTCCTGGAAATACAGCGGAGAGGAAGCAGTCTGGGAGGTTCGTGGAGTGTGTGAAGGACACGGTTGGTGAGGGAGCCAGCCAGGACTCGGCATCGAGCTGTCCATAGTAAATACTGCTCCTGCTCTGCCCTGAGTGCAGCTGCTGGCCCACGTGGGACGTGGCCATGTTTGTCTGGAAGCATTTGAGATATCGTTTGACAAATTCCCTGGGGCTGAGCGACAGTTCTACAAAGTGAAATGGTTGTGGCTCAACAGCTGACAGTTCCCCACATTTGTCAGACTTAAGTGTAGTTTTCCAGGGCGGTGGAATTCTGCTCGTTTCTACCAAGGTCCATCTCAGTGAACTGGAATGATTTTCAGACCAGCCATGTGCACGCTCTGCTCAATGGTCTGTCCCTGGTTTTGCTGTCTGCTACAGGTCAGTTACTGTATTTATGAAACAGTCAGTGCAATTTTGAGTGGTTTTTTTTTTAGATTCCTTGACTTTTCTGTGTCTGTCAGTCCTCAAGCCTCCTTCCATGCCAGGCGCGTGATGATACTGTCAAATTTTGAGTAATGCTCTGCATTACTCGAGGCAGAGTTTAATTCCAAAGACTTGTGCTGCTCAGGTCTGAAGGCGGTGAAATACCATCTTCTATCGCTCTACATATGAGAAATTCCCTTTCTAAAAAAAAATTATAAGTGTATAAATATCTTTTATGGCAATAAAGCACGTGGCTATAATGAATATGAAGCTTGGGACATGGCGGGATGTCGTTTCCTTAGGATAAGCGTGTTTTAACTGCTGTGTATTTCATGTATTGTTTCACTGCCCTCATTGTGATCGGCTGTAGTGCCATAATCTTTGCAAACGCCCGTGTAGAGACACAAGTTCCCTTTGTGTTGCTGGCTCAGGAACTCTCACAGTGGTGAATATTAAACACCTTTTGTGAGCGGTGCGGGCGGGAGATGCTCACTGTGCGGTTCCTGCTGGGAGCTGGTGGCACTGGAGGCCGGTGCTTAACTCCAGACAGGATTTCTGCAGGATAGCTGTCCCTGTGGCTCGGTGTCCCGCTGCTGGTAAGATCCCAGTGTGGTCGGTGCTGCTCTTTGGTGTGTTATTTTGTGTATTCTATGGCTGGGAAGTGGCTGCACGTGCTGTTGTGGTGGGCCAAGTCTCTCAGGCTGTGAAATGAGGGTCCATGATAGCAGAAGACCCTAGAACTGATGTTCATGGACTCAAGAGATGTCCATGAGCCTGGCTAAAAATCCTTGTGGAGGGTGATGGCATCCTGCTTTATGGAGGTTTAGTATATGCACATCCTGGATTTCCCTGCACCTAGAGCAGACCTGCTTTGTGCAGGTGGAACGCAGGGCTGGAGTACCCCTAGCGTGGGGTATTTGGACCGATTTGGTGTCAGGAATAAGGAGAAGAGGCACAAACATCTGGTGAAGTATTATTTCAGGACACATTATGTTGTTATGAAATAACAACAAAGCCGGAGGAATGTGATTGGCCAAGGAAAGCTTCAAGCTGTGCGAGCGTTTTACTGAATAATGCAGGCTGGGGCTTGCTGGGGTTATATAATCACGGAGGAGGAAGGAGTTTGAGTGTGGCACGGCAAAATCAGCCGAGCTTTTCAGATGGCTAAAGATACCTGACTGCAGCCAAAGGGCACCCGAGCGAGTACGGAATACTCGGGTGTCCTGCTGTATGGGAGCATCTCGTCAAACCGTGCTGGTGACGGGCGGTGCAGAAACACGCACGCAGAAAAAGCTCCCGCGTTGTTTCGGGTCCCGCAGCGTCTCTTACATTTCGTAGTATGTGGAATGTAGCATTGCGCCAGCTTCTAAGTAAAACTGTGGTGAAGTTTCTTCGGCCAGGATGTGGCTGACCTGCAGAACTCTGCAGTGATGAAGGTGGTTGGGTATGAAAGGTCCTCCACGGGCTTGTGCGGAGCTCAGCAAGGGAAATAGGGAGGGACCGCGATTTAAAGTGGGATTTGGTTTATGTTAAAAGTCGAATCTCCCTCACTTCAACCCACCTTTTCTTATCGTGTCCAGATCGTCCTATAAAGATCCTAATCAGTTTATAGGCTATTGCAACTAAACAGTAAGGTTTGCTTACTACAGAATTGCTGGCCGGCGTTCTCACAGCCCGTGCTTTGTTTAGAAAGCTTTTGCTTGGAACAGCAGGGACTGTGCAGGAAGAGTGTTCGGAGTGAGCACCCGAGCTGAAATGGAGCTGGGAAGCCGAGGGTGCCGATCCCCGGGGTAGGGAAGGCTGCAGGGTGCGAGGTGACTTTGGCTGTGCCTGGGTGACACGTCGCCCCTGGGGAGGAGGAACCGGCCCGGCCCTGCATTGGCAGAGGCTGCGTTTCCCAACCCGGCCGTGCTGTCTCCCAGTCCGGGAGGAAGAGCTGGGGAGGAGGAAGGGCTGGAGAGCGAGGGAAACATGCCGAGCAGCCGTGCCAAGAGCCCAGAGACATTTCAGCTGCTTGAATATAGAGGTGCTTTGATCTACAGTGAATAAACCGATAATGCTTAAATTATGAATTCCTTTTCTTTGTCTGAAAAGCTGGATTAGCGTGGCTTTGTTCGAGCGGTGATTATTGGGCAACTTTTTTCTGCAAGGGCTGCTCGATGTGTGTTTACAGCCGGGTGCTTCGGTCGTGCTGTGCTGGTGGAGGGGCTCGGTGACATAACAGCTCCCGCCCGTCTCCTCTGCCTCAGGTTGAACTGTAAACCCTGCCGAAAACACGGCCTCGGCCGCCTTCGTTACGATGCGGAGCTAATGATTAATCGGCGGGAGTTGCGGACGGGAAGAGGCACTGAAAGGCCTTATTTTCGTTCGAGTCTGCGAGTGGGAGCCGAGCGAAGGCACCTCTTTGTTTCTGTTGGTCTGGCAGCGATTGCAAAACACAGCCTTGGGAAGGGCTGACGCACAGGTGTAGCGATATGAGGCGAAGGTTGAGAGGAGCTGTTCTACCAACGCTACCAAAGGTCGTGGCCGTGCCTCCCCTGGCCTTTTGTCCCCTCTTCCCAGCCCTCTGCCCGGACAAAGGTTGCTCCTCGGAGCACGTTCACCTCCATCTTGCCTTGCTTCGGCGTAGGGAAGCGCGGTGCTCTCGCCGCCTCTCCTCCCCCGGCCCTTCAGAAAGTGTCGTGGTTTTTTCCTTGTAACGTTACTGTGCTGCAGTGAAGCCGTGTGGTGATGCAGCACTGCAGATCTCCCTCCTCTCCCCCCGGTCTCCTCCCAGCAGCATCTGCCAAGACAGGAGCAGCTCGGAGAGACGCCAATGGGTGCGGCCGGGCCGGATCGCTCGGCACATTGATCCTCGCGGTGGGGACCGAAGGATGCCTGCAATCGCAGGACTGTGGCAGAGCACAGAAAATGCAAACCTTCCTCTTCCAGCAGCTGCCCTGGAATACTCAGGGCTCTCTCCTCCTCGGTTTTCTTTCATCCCCTCCTTCTGCTCCCTTTCTCCTCCTCCCGCCTGCCTCCCTCGCTTTCAGCAAAGGCGATTGTCACAGATTATCCTCGGGGCCTGTCAAGGGTACGGGGCAGGACACCGAGGCACAGCGTATATTTATGTATCTGGATAACGGGGGATTAAAAGGCGCCGTCTCGGAGTGGAGTGGTTTAGCACCGTGGCTGCAGTGCAATACAGTAGTAGCCTCCCCCCATCCGTTTCTTATTTAGGAAAAAAAAAATAACCGAAGTACACTTCTTCCGATATAAAAATTATTGTTGGGAAGGGTTACACACCTTTGCTAGGCTGCTTTTGTGGTGGATGGGGACCTTATTACGCTGATGTTTTGTATCCTCTCTGCTTTCTGGGCAGCATGAGCTCAGATATTTGAACATTTTAACACATTCTGGATCTTCTGCAGCAAAAGAATGAGTGAGTTCTGACTGTGTATGGATAATAACATGTACGTGTTAGGATTTTGGAATCAGGCAGTAATTGTCAAGGTGGTGAGCAGGCTCGTTCGGAGCCAAGCTCTGATGTCACTGGCAGGCAGTGCTTCATGCGAGGTGGGCCATGGTGGCTGCAAAGGACAACTAGGATTTTAGGGATATTGATACCATTATCAATAGCATCTCAATCCCGTTCCCCCCCTGAAGATCGAAGGCAAATATGGGCTCGCGTTGCCAGAAACAGAGAACATGTAAACAGTGAGCAAGAGGAAAGTGTGTGTTCTAACCAGTCAGTTTGGGAACTCCGTGGTTTACATGGGAGGGCTGGAGCCCATCTTTGTTTGCAGAGAACTGGCACTGAAACGTGTGTTAAAGGGTAATCCTACCTAGGATTCCTAATTACTTTCCATATTTTTTGTCACGTTCATTCATGGCATGAACATTTTCTCAAATAGGCTCTTTCCTGTTTTCCTTCCCTCTCCTTCCTTTCCTGTTCCCTCTCCTGCTCTCTCTACATCTGCCACATCCAATTAGGCCATTTTTTTTTTCCTCACACAGATTTTATTAACCATATCCTCTACTTTTCTGGGCTTTCTAAACCTTGCTTTCAAGGCAGGATAATCATATCCAGCTTCCAAAGAGAGTAAGCTTTGAGAAGCAGCTTTCCTGCAGTTCCATCTGCCATTATTTGAAGCTTGTAATTAAATAAAATACAGAGAATAAATAAGAAAATAACCAGAGCATTACAGATTAGAGAACTCCCAAGAATTAACGTCCCTGTGCTGCACCCAGGGGCACAAAGGTGACAAGCTCAGCCCTGGACAGCTGAGAGGCAGGAACGTGTCTCGTGTGTGAGCGTGTCTTTTTATGCCCAACGAGGCTTTTTTTCCTTGGAAGCCGCTCTCGTCGGTGCACGCATCCGTGTTCAGTGGCGTATAAACCAGGGAGAAAAGGGCTCTAAATCCAAACCAGGTTATATGTAAGTGTAGTAGGTCAGGCTGGAACGAGAAGGCAGCAGTCAGCGAGGCAGGTTTTCAGATCGTATTTAAGGATTAGTCATCCAACAACAATGATGAAATTGTAAGGTGTAGGAAAAGGCAGGCACGAAGCGAGGCAGCTCCGGGATCTGACAGCGCGTGTGCCTCAGCCTGGCGCTTGTATTCCCTTCTCCCCGCGTGTGTGGCTCAGAACAGTTTTGCCTGTGTAAGGTCTGTTTACATCTGTCTGGCCTTGTGCTGCCTTTGTGCATAGAAATTTTTTGCAATAATTCTTCGCGGAGTTTACAAATACTTCCTGATGAGGTTTTTTATTTGTGCGTCCCTTTCCTCTATGTCGGCACATTCAAAAATGCGCTTTTTGCCTGTTCTTGTCCTGGATTACCAGCTGCAGTTCAAAGCTTCTCCCTGGTTTGCTCAGACTCTTTTGGCTGAGGGAACCGAGCACCCAAACCGTGCAGTTGTTGGCTGTTAAAACATCACTGTGCTCATCCCTCCCAGCTCGTCCTTTCTGCTGTGAGTGGATGCGAGTTATTTAAATATGTTTTTACATCTTGTTTCCTTGTGTACACAAACATGTTTGGGTTTATTTTTATTTTACATAGACATTTACTCATCCGTAAGTGCCAGTGTTGCAGTTACTTAACATACATTACGAAGGGCGGTGTCGCATTCCCTCCGGCATTCCTCAGCGCTCCTGTCGGGCGGCCGGGTCCGGGCTGGGGGTGGGAGTGGAGCTGAACCCCCCAGCAGCGCCGGGGTCTGGGGGGGTCCGTGCCGGCCGCGCGTCCCGCGAGGCGTTGGAAGTAAACGGGTTTGAGATGAGGAACGGGGAGCACGGAGGAGACTCTGGGTTAAATACAGATTGGAGTAGTGGAATTGCTGTGTCAAGGTCATCCGTCTCCTAAGACAATTGTTGGCTGTCTGTATTTTTCCTCGTGACACGGTTTTGTTTTAATTGTGCCTCTTTAATTGTGTCAGACTAACGATGTGCAGGGCGCTCTGGTTGCAAGCACCTTTCTGTTTCTCCTGCTCTGTTGCTGTAAAAAGGGGGATCCCATGGTAGGCTCCCCACACTGCGATGGAGGGGTTCGAATGTAACCACGGAAAGTTTAAATGGCCTTCTCCCCCCTCCCAATGGCTTTTTCCCTCTTGGTGTCTCCCAAGGATTGATTTTCCTGGCACGTGGGGAGGGTGAAGGGTTGGATGCCGATTTTGCGGGGGGCAATGTTACCGAAGGTGGTCTTTTCCCACCGGCGCTAACCCGTGTGCTCTGCTTTGCTTCTCTTCCAGATATGGACGTGTCGAAAGCGTCAAAATCCTCCCTAAGAGGGGGTCGGAAGGCGGAGTGGCAGCGTTTGTGGATTTTGTGGACATCAAAAGTGCGCAGAAGGCACACAACTCTGTCAACAAAATGGGAGATAGAGACCTACGGACGGATTATAATGAGCCAGGAACCATTCCCAGTGCTGCGCGGGGATTGGATGATACAGTTTCCATAGCATCTCGTAGTAGAGAGGTTTCTGGGTTCAGAGGAGGTGGTGGGGGGCCCACTTACGGCCCCCCACCATCACTTCATGCACGGGAAGGACGTTATGAGCGGAGACTTGATGGGTAAGTTCCAAGGTTTCTCTAGGCAGGTATTTTGTATTTGATATGGTGAGAAACACAAACTCGTATCTAGGGCCCCCAGATGGATTTAAAATTTTGGGAATTATCTATGTTTCCTATTTTGGGTTGGAAACAGAAGTGATTTCTATCCCAGTGGCTGGTACCTTGTGGATCCATAGAGGATGTGTCCTGCAGCTGGTTGGATATCTACCTACACTTGAAATAAGGTGGTTTTAAGATGGAAGATTTCCTTTGGCCAGCACCGATATTGGAGTTACTCTTTTCTAGAAGTAACGATCCCATTTCTTGGATAATATTAAGGCCTTGCTGGATGTATCCCTGCTGCCAGATGGAGCTATCTTACTCTACAACATGTGGTGAAGTTCTCTGTGGAGTATCTTCGGAATACTAGAACCTAGAATTCGGTGAAAGCTCGATGCCTAGCTCTCAGTTCTCACTATACGCAGCGGGTATGTTAATTGGATTGTCACCACAAAATTCATAGTAGACTTTAATGATGCGGCCCCTTGGATTCTACCGACAACACTTAGCCATGGAAATAACGCTTGGATGGAGAAGACCGAAGGCAGCTTGTGATGGTTCCATTTTGGATCTACATCATTTCCAAGTTATTGGGATTATTCTTTCTGATGGTATTGGCAAAAAGAGATGACGGACATTACTAAATTTTGGAAATTATAGTGGTTTTTTTTTTTTAAAGCTGGGATAAGAACTACTGCCTTGAATTTATTGGATGGTATACAGTCAAGACGCCAGTAGCCATGGGGAGTGGATTACTATCTAGTCTCTTAAAAAGCTGTCTGCTGCTCCACATTAAACATACTTTAGCTTTAAGGACGTGGTGCTAATACCCGTTTGTGGATACACCAGTGAGAAGTGACTGGGCTGGATGGTTACCAAGGCGGCCAGAGGATACCTGCTGGCAGCAGCGTGAGGGCCCTCGGGCCTCGGGGGATCTTCTACCAGCTGCTCGATTCAGACTTAGGGCTGGAAATTAAAATTATGGATCTATTTAAGTGCCTTCTGTCTCAAGAAAGAAGTCTGGGGGTTTCAGAGTTACGGTTTCAGTCTGGGACTACTTCCGTCCAGTGGAATTTTTTTTCGTGTCTTGTCACTAAGATTTTTTTTTTTCTTGTTGGTTCATCTAAAATATCATTTGACACCCTTGCCCATTAAGAAGGTGGATTACCCCTGTAAGAGGGGCCAAAATTGGGGAAGTTATGTTCACAATTCTCTCCCTAGATTTAATTGGGAATATAGGTCGTGTTTCCACACTTGGAAAAGGTTGGTATGTCCTGCCCTGTGTATCTTAGCCCCTCTCCTAACCCAAGTCAAACCCTCTCTTTCCACTAACTCCAGTAGCACTTAGTACTAATAGATAAATGAAGAAAGCACTGTAGCCAGTAGCTGTTCAGCTCTGCTTCCTCTGTCTGTCTTCTGTGTCCTTCTCACGGATAAGGATTTGTTCTTTCTGTCAGCTCTGTAGCAGTAACCTGCTAGAAAATACTGCTTTTTCTATGACCTCATTAAATCGGCTCTCACTGATTAACACTTTGTAGGATGCTAAATGCAATCGTTTATGAAATTGTTGATCTTGGTCCTTCAAAAGGGGGGAAAAAAGAACCAAAACAGAGACACATTTATGTGCCAGATCCAGAAATATCTTTCAAAATTCCATTGTTGCGAGCAAGAGGTAATGGAAATAGAAAGGCAACAATGAATTTCAAGCAGATGTAGAAGTTAATGACATTCTCTTGCAGTGGTTAAGTAGTTTCTTATATATATAATTTGAGAGAAAAAAATGCAGGCAAGATGTGAGGAAGCGCTATAGAAAGCTTGATATGATTTACAATTTAACAACAGAGAGTGAATATATTGAGAGGATTAAGGATCTAGTGATTCACTGGAGAAGGAATGGAAGGAACTTCCTGAGATGCTAATCGAAAAAAGATTCAAATCCCATTTTCAGTTTATAAAAGATCCCTGAAATATTGCTGCCATTCGAACTGGAGCTGTGATGCAGGAGAGGGGGAGGACGAGGCACCAGGCAGAATTGGGTTATCAGGATTCAGGGGATTGAAGTGACTCATAACAGATTCTGAAGGAAGAATCTGAGAGAGAAGGCTGAAAAAAAAAAAAGGTTGAAATGTCCTTCATAAGATGGATAATTAATTTTTAAATTAACTTTGGCTACCCTGACATATTTAGAATTTTAGAAGTATTTTTTAAATGTTCAGTGTAACCATGCTGGATCTTCCATTTTGTGGATGTAACTGAGACGTACCGTCCTGGTACTTGTCTCAATTAGAGTACTCAGCTATTTGTAGCGCTCCTTTACCTGTCAGTTTTACTATCTCTTTATTTGAGAGATCACTCTAACTCTCTCAGAACATCACCGAGCCTTTCTCGATTTAAAATGTTCAAAACACTGAAACGAACTGGACTGCAGCTGCTGGAAAGCAGCAGCTCGTGCAGATAAATTCTGCGATTGCAGTCGCAACAAAAACGCTGCCTAGAAATTGGATTGCCAGTCCTTGTGTAGGGTCGTAGTATCTTCTGAGGAACTGCATCCTTGCAGTTCCACCATTAGTAATGGAGATGTTTCTTTAGCATCCGCAGCTTTTACAAGGAATGAATGTAGCAATCTGGTCAAAGCAAAAATTCCCTCTAAGAGGGTGAAATATTTTAGAACAGCAACAAGAAACCCCCTAATTTTCTGGGAATTCTCTCTACGGGTTATGCCACCCCTTTTGAAAGCAGCTTCTTACCTCTGGGTCATGCTTTGCATGGAGGCTTTCATGGCTACAGCCCAATTTGTGATGCCATTTTTGCAGAAGGATAATTACAAGAGCTCCAGTAACTACCAAATTTTGAAAAAAAAACTTTTGAAGCTCTTAAGCAAAAATGGAGAGAAAAAGAAGAAGTTAATGATGATGTCCACAAACACGAAGTTTTTCTTGTTTACGGAATTTAAAAGAAAAAGAACAACCTAAATGAGGATTCTGCACTGGAAAGCAGAATTTTTTTCCTGTGCGGGCAAGTTGCTGGTCATGAAAGCCCCATATTGTGATTAAACCAAAATGATTGCTCAGCTTGATCGTATACAAATATAACTTTGGAGTCAAAGTAAAATGTTTTGAAGTTTGTCAGCGTTTGCTTGATAGGTGATTGCTGGTTAGCGGAGAAGCAGTCGCAGCAATAAGCCGAGTGCTGCCGTGAATGTTTGCATGATTTGCTTTTAGTTGTGCCTGCCCCTTTCTGATGCGATGTTTCTCCCCCTTCCCAAATGCAGGGCTTCAGATAACAGGGAGCGTGCTTATGAACATAGTGCCTATGGACACCATGAGCGGGGGACGGGCGGATTTGATCGGACGAGACATTACGATCAGGATTACTATAGAGACCCTCGGGAGCGGACCTTACAACACGGGCTCTATTACACTTCTCGGAGCCGAAGTCCAAACCGTTTTGACGCTCACGACCCCCGATACGAACCTAGGGCCCGGGAGCAGTTTACATTGCCCAGTGTGGTACACAGGGATATCTACAGGGATGACATTACACGGGAGGTACGAGGCAGAAGGCCGGAGCGGAACTACCAGCACAGCCGGAGCCGGTCGCCGCACTCGTCGCAGTCCAGGACGCAGTCCCCGCAGCGCCTGGCCAGCCAGGCCGCCCGGCCCGCCCGCTCGCCCAGCGGCAGCGGCTCCCGGAGCAGATCTTCCAGCAGCGACTCCCTCAGCAGCAGCAGCAGTACCAGCAGCGACAGGTAGGTCCCGGTGCCGTGGGCCGCGCGGGTCGTTCGCCGAGGTGCGAGCCCGAGGAGTTGTTCCGTGGCAAAGCTTTGGTCACCGACGTGGAAATGGAGTGAAATGTGAAATGGGAAAAGGCTCGGTTGGCACGGAGGGTTCCAAGGGGAGCGCTGGGGCCGTTGTTCGTTATTTTCCATGGTGGATCCATGCAGCATCCGTAAGATGGTGGCCGGGCAGAGCAGGGACGTGCAGACACAAGGCCTTGCTGCCCGTGTCTCTGGAGAATGGGGTCACTTTTATTTGCTTCGGTGAGAAAAAAAGCACATTTTAAGGTCAGCTGCTTTTTACAGGCCACACTTCAACGTACTTTGGGAAACGATGAGTGGTATTGTTCTGTTTCTTCTCCTTCCCTGTCACTGCTGACATTCACATGGTTGATTTGTCGCCTTCTTGTTTTTCCCCCTGCTGCCTCACAGCAGAAATTGTAGACTTGGAAGAATTAAAAGATAATAATCCAAGTTTGCTATTCCTAGGGATGCATTTCCCATGGCCTTGGTTCTACAATAGCTCTGTATTTGCATGGCTTTACAAAATACCTACGGGGGAGAAAAGGAGGTGTTAGATAATCACCGATTTCTTTTAAGAATTTTTAAATTCACGTTGAAGTGCCTCTCTGATATTTAGCCTTTTAAGAGTAAATTCACCCTAAGAGTGGAAACCACGAAGCTACGGTTGCACCCATAAATGTTTTATGCTCTTTGGCGGAGAGCTCTGCTCTTCAGGAGGGTTTGCAGAGTTGGCAGCGTTTCCTTTGCATACCAGGTCTTTTCTAAAACTGAAAATATTCATTAAGTAAATAAGTGTATGGGTAGAGTGTTCAATTTCACAAGGGCCTGGAATGACAGGACGAGGGGGAATGGCTTCCCAGTGCCAGAGGGCAGGGCTGGATGGGATGTTGGGAAGGAATTCCTCCCTGAGAGGGTGGGGAGGCCCTGGCACAGGGTGCCCAGAGCAGCTGTGGCTGCCCCTGGATCCCTGGCAGTGCCCAAGGCCAGGCTGGATGGGGCTTGGAGCAACCTGGGACAGTGGAAGGTGTCCCTGCCCATGGCAGGGGTGGGATGAGATGAACTTGAAGGTCCCTCCCAGGCTGTTGTAGTGTTCTGTGATTGTCACTGTGAATGGAATTTTACCACTGGCAGAACTCTCTGACCAAGGGAATTATTCTCACAAGATCTTACCTTGAATGTTGAACCTTCTGGAAGGGTGAGACGGGCTGACACCCATGGAGAGTGTGCAGAAGAGAAGATGAGGAAATCAGTTTCTCCTCTTCTGATTGCCCCACCCCCTCATGTCTAAAGAATCATGCAAGGATTTAATTTACTTCTTTTAATTATTGTTTTCTCCTCCTGGATTTAGAAATCCAGGTCCTGTCTCAGCTGGAGAGCAGGTGAAGATTTAAGACAACTTTCAGGTTGCTTTAAGCACTTGTTTGTTTATTTCCAACGCCTCCCTCAATGAGAGCTTAATGCTTGAATAAAGACAACCCTTTGTCAAAGGCTTTTCACACTTATTACAGCTCAGAAAAATCGCTGAGATTTCCAGAGGTCTCAGAAAAATCCCAGAGAAGATGGATTGAAAGGAGGGCTGGTTACATTTAAGGTTTAATAAAAAAATCTGAAGTAGGGGAAGAAGGAAAAATCTCTGCTGGTGCTTCTCTGCTCCTTGCGGAATGAGGAGGGCGGTCCAAGAAACTCGTAATATTTATAAAATGTCATTGTTGGGATGTCGAGGCGGGATGAAATCCTGTTCTGAATTTGAGAGGACTAAATATGATCCCACTGGAACCAAGTTTTAAGATTTAATGAGAAGAAAAGCAGTGTCTGCTGCGCTTGAGCATTTCATTTTCTTGGCAATTTCTAGTCGTAGTAATGGAAAAGTAGACGATACTCTGGGAGGAAATAAAACATTTTTTTCTTATTAATACAATAAAATCAAACTCAGTCGAGCAAGTAATGGAATCTGGTGGATTGTATATTTAATTTTGAAGGATCAGAAAGGAGTTTTTACATGTTTCTCAGCAATCAGTTAGATATTAATAAACATTTAACCCGCTCTTTACTTTGGGGAACAAAACCCCACCTGGCCTTGAAGTCTTTCAGAGCACAAGTGTTTAATTTCCAGCACACTTCGAATTTAGCCAGGTAAATATTAAGCCCCTCGGACGCTGTTGGTGAGCGAAAGCTGCCTCGCCCCCTTTTCCCTGGTTCGGTGCTCCCACTTGCTGTGTAATAGATCCAGTTTCATTTGTCTGGAGAATAATTATTGCCTGCAATTTCCGTGGTAGTCCTGAGGACTTTAGCAAGCTGGAGATTCTCTTACGGCTTTTTTGTGAGTGGAAATGGCCAATTTTGTGACGCCATGGTGTTATTAAGGTCTTTGTGACACCGGATTCTTCTGAAATTTAAGAACTTGGTCACTCAGGTCTCGTCCCGTTGGTCTCAGCTGGCAAAGTTGTGTTCCCTGCCCTGGGCAGAGTTTGGGACACGTGGTGGGCGTTCAGCACCTGTGGGAACTCTTGTGCCGGGCGCTGTCCCTCCGGGAGCTGTGAAAAAGCAGCAGAAAGGTGGCGAAGGAGAAGTTTGGGTTTCCTTGCTTGTGGTTTTCAAGAGCTGTGTGAAGTGAATAACACTGATTAAACAGAGCTGATTTTTCTGGACAATAACATGAAGAAACATGATCTGCAGATTGCTTAAAAATTAAGGAACAACCCCAAAAAAGCCTTTATTTCGTAAAGGTTCAGAGTTTGTTGTGTTGGAGCTCAACTGAACTTTGCTTTGAATCGCTATTGGGGGGCCTCTGCAGGTAATGGAGCTGCAAGGGAGTAATTTAGAAACTAAAACCAAAGAAAAGAACACGTTAAAAATAACCAGTATTCTCTGAAGCCAGGCTTTATTTGGGTGTTTTGTGGCCTCTCAGAAGTTGCCTGCTGGGCTGAGGTGAGGAAGCTGGTGGATGTGGATGCTTCCTGCGTGGATTTGAGGAGGAATTTGTGTTTCGGAGTCTTCTTAACGTGAGATTGCTCATTCCCCACCCGTATTGTGGAAAAGGGTTGATGGAATTGTTTTTATCACCTTGAAAGAATCAAAAAGCCCTTGAAAATGATAATTGGCCACCACCAGAAGCCTCAGTTTCTCCGTTTTGGTGATTCAGACACACACCACAAACGGTACATTAGCAAACATATTTTCTGTACTGTGTCATGGAAGGAGCTGGCTATGGATGGGAGCTGGGTGATCCCATAGGAAGCAAACCAGATTTTGTTTGTGCCCTGCCCAGCCTCCTGGAAAAATCCCCAAAAATCCCCCGTTTTTTTTTTTTTGGTAGAAAAAGCTCTTTTCTAGGCTGCTTGTCGAGGTGCTCTAATGCGCTAAAAATAATTCCTGGGCTTTTTGATTCAGTTTTGTCATGTCAAATGGCCTGACACGTCTCTTGCTGCTCCATGTGTTAGTGATTATTTTTAAAGCTTTGCTGCAGCAGTGTGCTGAACCACCCGGTGCCGAGAGAGGGGCATTTCGCTCCTAAAATCCTTGTTGGGATGGGGTTTGAATCCATTTACAGAAATCCAGGCAGAAGTGTTTGATTTCCTGTAAGGTGATGTCCAAGCTGTGAAAGCGTGAACACCCCGTGTGTGCAATTTACAGATGGGTGACCCGAGATTTCCCTTGGCCTTTAATTTATTTTTTAAGAGTGTTTATTCAGTTGTCTGATGTGGAGGATGCTGGAGGATTTACCAGTTAAATGAATAATTTCCTATAGCGCGTAACGTAGTCACCTTTAATTTATTTTTAAGAGTGTTTATTTGGTTGTCTCATCTCCAGGATGCTGGAGTTGGATGAATAATTAGTTAGATGACTATTTCCCTGTAGCTTGTAATATGAAATAGATATTGTGAAGTTAAAGGAGCATTTTCAGCTCAGATAAAACACTGGTTTTATTTTCACCAAGATCTAGGTGAGCACAGTTATTCCAGTCTTGCTGAAAGCAAGCAACGGGAAGAAGTTGCACGTGCAGATATTTGAAAAGGAAATATTTTTTTTGTAATTCTGATAGCTGTGTTTAAAGTTCTCATGACAAGTGGGCAAGGCATAAGGTAATTAGAGATTGGTTTTAATTTTAGATTTCTCTGTGATGAAATTCTTTCTGGAGCAAGGAATTACCGTTGGAATGGAATACATGTGTGTCTTAATATTGAAATAAACTGATGAAAAATACTGCCAAGAGAATTTTAATCATGGGAAAAACAGGCTCCCTGAAACCTCCTGTGTATTTTATTTAGTCAGGGACTTTCTTACCCTGTTTCAACAACTGAAGTGAAAGTAGAAAAAAGTGAGTTTTAGTTTCATTACATAATGCAAACCTTTCTCTACCATTGTCTTCATCTCCTCCTTCCTGCGTCGTTTGCTGCCAGAAGTGATGAATCACTGACTTAGCTGGGATTTGGGATTTTGAGTGGGTTTGGAGATGCCTGTGCCGAGGACAGATGAAAAATTAGGAAAAATGAGGTTAAATGTAGCTGTTTAGTCTTTATTGAAGCATCTGTGAGATGGCTTTTGTCGAGGTTAAATAATTCCACATACATTTGGTGCTGTAGAGATGAGCAGAAAATTTTTAATCTATTCTGGTAGAACGACAGGGTTGAGCAGGCTCCCGTTTGTATGGGAAAAGAATTAGGTTAAGATTTATAAAAGAAAATTAAAGAATTTCTTAGAGTAGGAAGCCTTTTCCATTACACAAAGGCAACAGTAAATCCTGTCAGAGTCAGGTGAAACACCTCATCTTTACCTTTTGTTCACATAAACCCATGTGCTGCTTTGATGTTCTCTCTGCGCGGCAAAATGTGAATTAGGGAAAGGAAAATTAAAAAAAAAAAAAAAAATCCACCTCAGATACTCGCAGGTTTTTGTTACCAACTGTCGAGCGTTTTCACTTTGTTCTTCCTTGTGTTTCTGCTCATGTCAGCCTGTGCTGCTGCTCAGCTAAATATAACCGAGACCATCCTTTAAACGTGTCTTTTTTACCCTTGGGACTGTATCGAGTTTCTTGAGATTGAGCACAGGCAGAAGGTTTTCAGATGGCTTTTGAGAGATTATAATACAGAAAGCAAACCTTTATACTCGAGATATGCCGAGAAAGACGTACCTGTGCATGTGTAACCACATAAATAGATCCTTCTGTGGAAAAAAAATAACGCGATCTATCAAAGTTCTCCTCACGGATGGTGAAGAAATAGTGCCTCGGTGCCCTTGGGAGGGAGCGGCCGCAGCCCGCTCGTCCCTCAGCCTCCCGCCCCGGCTGCTGACAGCCCGCATTACCTCAGCCCTGGACTCGGCAATAATCTATTAAAAATGTGCGTTGCATAATAAGATTTTTATCTCGCTCTGAACCCCCGCCGCTTTCTCTCGCCTCACAGCCGGCGGAGCGCGCCCGCCGCTGTAATGGCGNAATGGCGGCGCGGCCGCGGAGCCGCCTAACCCGGCTGTTTCGGAGCGGGGGCGGGAAGCGGGTGTTTCTGAGGGAAAAGCGGGTGTTTGGTGGGGGGAAAGCGGGTGTTTTTGGAGGAGAAGCGGGTGTNGGAAAAACACCGCGATTGCCACAAAAAAAAGCC
Organism: Mohoua ochrocephala; assembly: GCA_013398855.1. Taxonomy (NCBI): domain Eukaryota; kingdom Metazoa; phylum Chordata; class Aves; order Passeriformes; family Acanthizidae; genus Mohoua; species Mohoua ochrocephala. The sequence continues at coordinate 38,521 of VZTA01012424.1, read as the reverse complement.
CTTTAAATTAAAAAAAAAAACCCCAAACAACAACACCAAACCAAAAACCAATCCCTCCCCCACCTTAGCACTGGAGCAGCTCTCGCTCCTGCGTGAAGGTTTTCCCTTCACGCAGCGCAGGGAAATGAAGCAGCAGCGCCTGTGTCAGAGCCGGCTCTGAGGGGGGAAAACTGCCCTCTCTCCCTCTCAGCCTTCCAGTTTTAGGGGTCGTTTATTTATTTTTTTTAAACCTTAAATGCTCTGCTCGCTCTAGAAGTTGAGCACTGGTTTCCTCGCTGGAGGAATCAGCCCCAAAAATCCCCCCAAAAGGGCGATTTTGGAGCCTGCCCCAGCATCCTGATATCACCACTGCCGTGACTGGACACGATTTCAAAATAAAATAGAAATTCCGTCGTTGTTGGCCCCTCTGGGAGAACCCATCCCCCATCTTGCATATAAATAGGCAATAAAATACTTTAAAACGTTATAACCAAGAGGAGTTTTAATTTCTCTTTTATTTAGTACATAATTTTCTTGGCATGAGCTGCCCAAAAAAGAGTGGACATTTGGCTGCAATTAATACCCCCCACCCCCGCCGCACTCCCGGTAATAGTTGGTAATTGCTGGCTCTAAATGACAAAGCAATTAAGCCTCTTCCTAAATGTGCAGAAGTAGGTGTTTATCTAAATCTGGGCTGTCAGGCTTTGTTTCTGTGTCGGGGCCCAGAAGCTCAACTGCTGCTTTCTCAAAGTGCATTTGATTCTTTGTAGGCAGAGAAAAATAAAATCTTTTTTTTTCAAATTAATTTCAGGAAAGGAGTCTTAAAAATATGTTGTGGATGGGTGAAGTGGAAATTGCCCTAGAAAAATATGTCTGTTTTATTACTATGATAACTATTTTGATCGTTTCAAACGACTTTATTGTTGTTAAAGAGATCGTTATTATTTCAATGCTTTAAAGGTTTCTTGCAATGAGATCAGAATCTTTGCTAGAGAATGTGAGGGTTTGTGGCAGCTGGATCCAGACCCTCCTGTGAACTTGCCTTTTTCTCAGCTGGGGGAGGAAGATCCGGGTGTGTGGAAGGATGTGCGTTAAAAACGATAGTTTTAAGTCACCCCTGGGCAGCTGCAGGCCTGTGGGAGCCGGTGTCTGGTGTGAGAACTGGCGATTTGATGTCTTCCTAACCTCCTTTTTCAGGAATGGTGGGAAAAACCTTGAGCTACGTGGACGGCACTGCTCCCACCAGCGTTGTGGGAGACTTTGGGCTGTTCCTTAAGTCCGTGGGAGCTGCTAAAAATTGCTGTTTTCCCGAAGGTCAGGTGCTGTTGGATTGGGTTTGACTTTGGGGTTGTGCGTGCACGTATTAACAAAATGGTCACTTCTAACTGCGTTTTTAAGGCTTTGATTTCCTTCCAAGTATTTTGCTTAATCATCTTGAGTAGGCCGAGGGAAGGAAAGAATTAGCTGAGGTCAGGGAAGTTGAAGCTGCCCGTGTTACAGCTCAGAAGCCGGACTTAGTCTGAGGGATCCTGGAGGCAGGAAGGAACGTGCCTCGTGTTCTCTTCGTGCCGTGCGCTGGGAGAGCGAGGGGAAACCACCCCCGGGAAAGCCAAGGAAAACAGGGGAACGTGCGGTGCCACGGGCTGCGGTGGCTGCCTCCCTCTGCGCGAGCAGTCCAGATTCCCCTCCTTGGGGAGACGCGCGCGGCTCGGATGTGAATCACGGCTGAAATAGATTAGAGCGATCGTAGTCTGGAAGGGCTTATCTGCAGCGATGGTGGAGTCAGACAGCTCACATGGAGACACAGACACCGCAGGCACCGGAGGTGGGGGAGAGCATCCCTGTCGTACAGACCTTTGGAATAAAGGGCAGTTTAATCATTTCCAATGAATATTCACGTGGAGGGATGAATAGCAGAAGAGGAAGGCTGTATTGAACGCTTCCTGCAAAAATACCAGTCATTACAGTGATCAAAGGAAAAATCCAGCCACTGCCTGGGCTCAGCCGTACGTGTTCCCATTAAAGCCTAGACAGCGCGTCCCTTCGGACTTGCAAATACGGTGATTTGTTGGGTTTTTTTTTTTTTCCCAAAGAGGATGTTTCTGGTTCTGCCAGAGGCGTGGATGCAGGAGGAGAACCTAAGGGCTGGGAGAGCAGCTGTCCTCGAGGCGTATCGCTGCGACTTGGGCTTTAACCTGACAAACGACTTCAGGTGGAACACGCTGTACTTAAATAAGGTCACAGGGATGGGAATTAATAGTAAATAAGCCTTATTGGGGAAAAAATAAAAAATAGTATCATCCTCTAATCTTTGCCCGTTGAATTAACCGTGTACCTGATGCGCTTAGCTTTGCCCTTATCGTCCTGGCATCGAGCGCGGTCCGGCCGCGACGTCGCGAGTGCCGAAACCACTAACGATGGCATCAGGGGTTTAAGTGCAAAAGCTTCTTAGCAGGAGATTAGGGATCCCACTCCAGATCCTTGCGGTCAGCTCGTAATGCCGCTCGGAGAGAAGGCAGCGCGGCTCTGAGTGGAAAATCACAGGCTCGGGAGAGAGGTGAGGGCTCCGATGCGTTCTGTAGAGGAGGAAAAATTTATGTGTGCTGGGATGTGGTCCAAATTTTTTTAAATCTTGAAGGGAAGCTGAGTTTCCAAAAGGAGGAAGAAGGAGACGTGCACTGTGGAGGTGCCATGTGAATAAAGTCTTTGCGTAATTATTCATTAAGTGCCTAATACAAGAGCAAAAATAGCTGTGGCATTAAGAAACAGGACTTCTCTGTGATCCCTCCTCGCCAGAGGCCCGTAACAAAGGTAGGGGACCTGTTCCTTTGTTTCCCGGTTCTTCCAGCCATGAGTGCACTCTCCTGTCTGGAGAAGCGAGACGTGGAGCCTTTTAATTCCTTCTCTTTGAGAAACGTCTGGGCTTCTGTGCTCAGTTGCTTTATTTAGCTCAAAGCGGTGGTTTTGGCTAGAAGACACTTGGAAATCCAGGGTGGCAGGAAAAGTACCTCTTGGTGAATCCTTTCCGTGAGAGGGAAGTGGTTTTCAGGGCTGTATCCTCATTTCTTCCACGGCTGTGGGACGTCCTCTGCAGATGCCCAGAAAGCATCGGTTTTTTACCTGGGCAAAAATACGAGAACCTCCTCAAACCCTTTAAAAATCAAGGATAATTAAGATACGTTTCCAGCAGATCCCGGCTCTAAGGGTATTTATTATCTTTCATCCATTTGAGAGCAGAGAGCTTTTCTGGCGTGGTAACGTGTGAAAGAAAGGCACTGTTCTCCTCCTGAAAGTGAATTCCCAAGAATGCCCAGCCCCAGGTCCCTGCGGACAAATGGCGCTGGGCTGGGCTGAGTGAGATGCAGAGTGTCCTACTTACTGTGGCTGCTACAGGTCTGACCTCCTTGGATCATCTGACACCTCCTTGGGTAAGAGGTTGCTGCAAGATCTCAAACCCTCAAATTATGTAAGATTTACAGAGTTGCTTTGAAGTTGGTCCCTCCCTTCCATGTTTGTTTACTGGCTGGTGTGTCCTGTTGGATTGTGAAGGATGAATAGTCACAGAAAGGAAGCCGTCGGGTTAGTACAGATTTTCTGTTCCTCTTCGTTCTCTAAACGCGCGCGGAGCTGTGCTCGTCCCCGCTCCGGAGGCTGGGAACACGCCGAGGACGTCCCGCGCCACTTGGGGCTTTGCTGGGTGAAGTTTTCGGTTGGTTTGTTTGTTTGTTTTTGAGGTGGAGGGAAGGAGGAAAGGCTCGTTATGTTGCTGGAGGAGAAACGGAGATGGTATCTAACAGTCCTCTCAGGAGTTGATGTTGGGTTTGCTTTTTACTATGCAATTTCCCTTGAACTTGGAGAAATCACGTGGAAAAAAGGAAGGTGCTTAATTAATCCTGTACATGTGGCTGCCATGGTTTGGGGGTTTGAAAGCGCTGGCTCCCGTGAGGAGAGCACGCAGGCTTTGCCTGTGGGAATTCCTCGGAGGACTTTTCCTCCGTCCCATTGTCTCTGCCGTGCCAGCGGAATTGCCTCGCGCTGCTCCTCCTTTCCCAGCCGCTGCCGTGTGGGGCGGAGGCCGGGGCTGCGCAGGCACTCGGTCCAGGCAGGTGGAAGGCATTTTCTTCTGGATTTTGCCCTACTTTTGCATTTTTGTCACAAGTTAAGTTCTCACCCGTGCTCTGCGATCCCCGGTCGGCGCGACGGAACTGGCCCAGGCTTTTGGGAAGAATCCCTGGACTTCTGACCATGTGCGGAGATGTAATCCTAACAAATTCCATGGAGTTAAATTACAACAAGGTGCTTTTTCAGAAGTTACTCAGAGGTGGCAAACCCTGTCATATGATACAGGTTTTGCTGGGTTGTTTTTGGGTTGTTTGGTGGTTTTTTTTAGTTTCTGAGCCTGGCATTACTCCCCGTAGTTGCTCAACAAAGTGAAGTCATGTTCTCTCCCCCAGACTACTGCAGATCCACAATGGGTGCTGTGGCACTTTACCTATTTCATGCAGACATTTTCTTTTGGGTTTTATTTTCATTACTTCAGTGTTTTCTACCCATGTGAAAGCTCACAAAAAGTTCTACTTTTAGTTGTATTTTTATTTGCATGTGGGCAGCAAAATGAAGTAATTCCCAAATATAGTCCTAGCCAAGAGATCCATCTGTTCCCTGCATTTTTAAATGGCAAATTAATCCTTAGCATACAACTCATCAAATGTCTTCTCTCTATAATTTATGCTGCCTGAGATCACAGAAATGACTTTTTTTTTTTTTCCCAGGCCTTCCATTTTAAGTAGTCCTTTACTCCAGAGCAGCAGCTCCCATTCCGGTTTTACAGAGCTCTCCTGTGCTTCCTCCGGTCACTGTTGTCGGTCTAAAAAGGGGCATTGGAAAAAAAAAACCCTCCAGAATTATTCTTCCCTTCATCTCTTTGGTGTTTCTTTGAAAGGCCGTAGAAGATTCTATTAGAATCTTAGATCAGAAGGAGTATTTTATGATTCTGAGATGTAAGGGAGTAGAAATTCTCTTTGAAAAACACCCTTGATGAATGGATTTATTTCGGATGGAGAACCAGGGTCGCTCTGTCCATTTTAATTTGGATTTCTCTCTTTGGACAATAGTGACCATTTTTAGAAGTACTAAACTTCCACGGTGTTATCTGCCATAAAGGGAATTTCTATATTAAGCTTTGCATGTTCCCAAATTTACTTAAGCAGCATTGTAGCTCAGCTGTGTATCTTGGCATGCCTTCCATTGCAACTCCCATCCCAGGAACAATTCTGTTTATAGGAGAGGATGTACCATTTCAGAACTGCTCCAAATCAGGAATTTCAACAAATGGTGTTTTGTGTATTGCTAAAAAAACCCAGTGCCTTGGGTTGGGAGGAGGCAGTGCATGCAAATAGTGCCTGGTTTGGTTTTTTAAGGCAAGGTGTGATGCTTTTCTAAAGCATGAAGACAGAATTAATTCTATGGGGCTGTTTGCCGTGATCTTCCGGCAGCTTTATGTTAAAAAATAACTGCGGTAACATGGAGGTGAATCAGTGCTGGGGCTTTTTTTGTTCTAGCATATGTCTGAAAGAGGCTTTTCTTCTGAAAGATGCCCAGTGCTCAACACTTAGTCAATGCCAAATGGTTTTAAAATTGTATTTAGAAGTGTTTATTCCCAGGAATTCATTTGACAGGGCTCTTAAGGAAAAAAATAAAACAAGTTACTTTTTGCTCCTTGAGTAAAGTGTAGTAGCCTACTTGGATGCAGTGGTGGTTCCATTTTCAATGGCATTTTCACTCTCCTGGCTCATAGGCAGCACTTGGAGTAGAGTTTGGTGTTTTTTCCTGGGATGCCGAGTAGGTCCCTTCATGAAAGCAGCGCTGTTGTTGAGGATACGGCCTCTAACGTTGGGCTTGATGATCTTGGAGCTCTCTCCCAGCTTAAATGATTCCGTGTTGCTTTCTTGGTGTTTTGAAAAGGCTTGGCCACCCGTGAGCCAGGAGCTCAAATTCCTCAGCCTGTTCTCTCCGTGATTCACGGAATGACCTTGGGCATCTTCATGCCTTACTTTTCCGTCTGCAGTGGATGTTGAGACAGCCTCCCCTGAATCTGATACTGAAATACGGCTTTCGTCCAAAGATTTCGTGCGCTCTGAGGTGTCAGTTGCAAAATACTAATTTAGATCATCAGCAGATAGGTGGCAAAAGCTCTTCCCTGGAACACGATTGTGCTGCTTTTGGCCAACTTTTGTCTGATCCGTGCCTGGAGCAGCAGCTCTTCCTCAGGCATGTCCTGGCAGTGCTTGGGATAATTTGGCCGGAGCATGGCTGGAGGAGGTGGGAGTCCTGGGTGACTGCAGCGGGGCTTCTCGCGAGGGATCTTGACCCAGGGCTTCCCTCTGTGAAGGTGATGTTAAACAGAAGCTCATCCTGCTCACCCGTTCTCACACCCACCCTCTTTCTTCCCTCTTTGCATCGGTGGAAGTTTAATTGTGGGAAAGCAGAGCTGAAGAGCTGCTTTGTACTTCACCCTCAAGGCCTCGATGACTTTTATCTTTCCCAGCGCTGAGCTCTGTCACCGTGGCCATTTGCTGAGAAAGCATTTCCTCTGGCTTCCCAGGGTTTCTTTTGGAGCGTGAGCAATCCCGCTGTTCCCAGGGAGCGTCCACGTTTCAGAAAGGCAGTGGCTGGGCAGGCAGGTAACTCCAGCTGCTCCCAAATTCAACACCAACCCCATCCACGGCCGAGCCGCCGGCCGGCGCGGGGAGCACAGGGATTGAGTAGCTTCTTCCCAGCAGTGGGAAGCTGTCGTCAGCGCCGAGTCGGCTCTCTGCTCCAGAGACAGGCCAATGTGTTTGTAACCAACACTTTTTCCCCCCTCAGATTCATTGGTTTTAATTTCTGGCTGTGCAAAGTTCAGAGGCAGGGGGGACGTAGGTCAAGGAGCGAGGTGGCAGCACCGACTGTGGGTCGGGCGCGGTGTCCTCAGCCAGACGGGGATTAATACAAACATACATATTTTTAGCAATCATAGTGGATTATTTAGTTGCAGGGAAGAATTAAAAGGAGCCCAAGGCTGTCTGGAAACTGAGGGCACGTGGCTGCAGGGGAAGGTGGTTCTGGGGGTGGGAGCAGTCCGTCCTTCTGAGAAACACCTCCGTCTTCTCCGTGATTCATTTCAGGCTTTCATCAAAGATCAGGTGTCGGACATCGGGATAAAATAACTGACGTAAATATATTTATATGTATTTAGACATGGCCTGTCACAGAAATGCAAATGGAATGTTAATGAGCCACTCACTTGACTTGGGATAAATACATGGTAAATAGTATCTGGAGGCTGTGTCTTCAAAAACCTGCTGGTCAGAGACTGAAATAAATACTGCAGCAGCGTGTGTTAGTTGGCCACCTAAAGGACATTGAGTTGTCACGGTTGTGCTGCTTTCCCATGGCCTTTAAACGTCATTTTATTTCATTTCTTTGGATGTAGGATTCCAGCCCAGCGGGAGATCATTGAAGTCTTCTCTCTGGGCGTGGTAAAGCAGAAAAAGTTAAGGGAAGGAGGATGTCCTGGTTTCATTAGTCTGCAGTATTTAATGATCTCCCTTCAGAGCTGTAAACGCTGGTTTTATCTGTTGCGTGCTTTCTGTGGCTGTTTTTGTTTCCATGCAGCAGGTCTGGCCTTTCCCCCTTCTCGGGTGATTGTTTTATCGTAGCCGAGTGCTGTTAAATACTGCAGAGTGTGTGACATGCACAAACCCGAGTTCCTTGGGTGGCGAGTTCCCAGCGGCTTGAACGGGTGCCAAGAATGTCACAGAATCGCGTCCCGGCGAGCTTTGCTCCGGAGGGGCCGAGGGCGGGCTGATGGGCACGGGGTGATTTACACCGAGGGAATGTTGAGGTGGCTTTCTCTGCCCTTTCTCTTACATCCGTGTTTCCAGTGGAAAGCCTTGTTTGGACACGGAGGAGCGGGGTTCAGGCTCTTTGTGGTTTGCCTGTGTGGGCCGAGCCCCTTCAGCGCTCGCCTGCAGTCGGCAAAATGCGGCGACGGCTCGTTACCTCTTGATCTCTTCATACAAACCAACCTCAGAGGTCGGACTGGGTTTTCTGACATCTTCAGCTTCAGGTTCAACAACTCCTTTGAACGAGGGGGAAAAACCCTCGTGTTTATTTCCGCAGGTGTGTGAAATGTTTTTTTTCCCATACAAATACCCTGGTGTGGGACGCGTCGTGCGTACGGAACAACTGCCTGCTGCTCGCTTGGATATTTAGGTCAGCGTTGGAATCAGCTCTGACAAGGAGTTGCTCACCGTGTGCCCAGACCTCTGGAACTTTCATTGTGCTTCTTCCTGCCCGTGGCAGGGTGTTGGAACGAGATGATCTCTAAGGTCTCTTCCCATCCCCTTCTGGGCTTCTGTGATTCCTCCTTGAGCGTGGCAGAAGAGCCACCTGGATTGTTGGATTAGCGGGGTGATGTCGGGAGTTCTGTGGGAATGGGCTGCTGCTGTTCTTAGGAAGGAACGTGTGGTTTGATGGGCATTTTTGACGTACGTGTGTGTACAGAACGGGGGAAATTCTGGTTAAATACCTTCTTAGGTTCATGTAGCATTTAGCAGTAGGTCAGAAATACCAGTCTGTAATAGCCCCATGCGTATATTGCTCCAAAATCTCATTTTCCATCCAGGAGTCAAAGTGTTTCACAGGCAAAGATCCTTTAATCTATTGCTAGAATGGAATACAGCGCGTTGTTTAAGCTTTTATTTTAAGCACTTGCCAACAGATTTTTCTGGGTGTTGGCTGGCATTAATCAGGTCTTTTAAATTATTTTTATTCCCAAACAACACATCGGTACGTTCGGGAAACTTGGAGCAGTTTTCTGGTGCTGTTTTCCCAGGCTGAAGACATCTAACCAGCAGGTTTTTTCCAGAGCCTATAAAGTATCCCAAGGATCTGTGTCTTCTGGATAGAGCTGCTCGCACAGCACTGTCACTGCTGGTGTTTTGTGCACGGAGATCATCTGTGGTGACTTAACCCGGCTCTGGAAAGGGAGGGACAGGGAGAAAAACCGAGGGTTCCCGTTGCTTCCGTTCGGAGATGACTCCACGTTAACTTTGGGTTTCCTGACCCGGCTTGGGAATCTGCTGCTGACATCAGCCGTGAGAATAACCCGCCGTCAGCGGGGATGGAGCCTGTCCTCAGTAGATCTTTCTAGGAGATAATCTTCACTCGGAGATTATTCTGACAGGGTGTTGAGTCGAGCTGAGCCAGGCAGAGTTCCTGATTTCAAGTTAATTTTGGCAGGGAAAAAGTGATCGTTCTGCATATTTCCTGTAAAAAAAAAAATTCCTGGATTCTTCACCAGGTCTGATGAAACAGTTTTTGAAGGCAGCTGTAAAAAAAAATTCTAAAGTCTTAATTTTTACTTTTTTCACAGCTGAAATTTGGCATGAAAGATGCAAGGGTTTTAAACTGGTTTTAGGTGGCTTTGTTCCTGACTCGCTCCAGCAATCAGAGGTTAGAATCATGGAATGACAGAATCATGGCATGGTTTGGGTTGGAAGGGACCTTAAAACCCATCCCATTCCACCCCCTGCCATGGGCAGGGACACCTCCCACTACCTCAGGTTGCTCCAAGCCACCTGGCCTTGGACGCTTTCAGGGATGGGGCAGTCTCAGCTTCTCTGGGCAGCAACAGGTTGGTTTTGTTTTGCTTTTTCAAACCCACACTGGCAGCTCAGCGCCTGCAGCACGTTAAGGCTTCCCCCTGCTTTATCCTCCCCGACGGCCGCCGTGTTTCCAGCCGTGTTTCCCGCTTTGTTTCCAGCTTTGTTTCCCGCCTGCCGCTCGCAGGGAGTCCCCAGCCTGCAGCTGACTCACCGCTCTCAAATCAATGCGCAGAAATGACAATTGTGCCACATTTTAAAATTGCAAGAGGGTGGAGGGCAGGTTGTGAGATCCCTTGATTCAGCACCGCTGCCATTGACGGGAAGCAGCGGGTCTCCCGTTCCATCGACGGGCTCGGAGCCTCTCTTTTATCTCCTTTTTGTGGGAACAAAGGACGGCTGGCTTTGTGTTCTTCGCTCGGTCCTTTCATTTCTCACACGTAAACCCAGCGTAACTTCGTCGCCACTAGGCCTGCAAACTGTAATTGCCTGAAAATGAGAAATTTCTCTGGAAACGAGGAGTGGTTTGTGGGATATCGGGATTTGAAATGTCATCTTTGCACTCAGAACCGAGCAAAAGAAAATTCTGTGTGCCAGATGAGCTGCAACGTACTGAGACCACGAATGGGGCTCCATCGTCCTCGTGGGTCCCTTCCAGCTCAGGATATTCTGTGGTTCCATGAAACCAGGTGTATTTGGGTCTGAACCCCACTGCTGGATTCTTATGTGTTGAGTCTTTGGGAATCAGCCCATGTGGATAAAATTTAGATTGGATTACGAATAGATTTAATCTCGATTAATGGAAAATAGATACATAGATAAATACTGCAAGTTATGAACAGATTTTATCGTGGTTGATGAAAAATGGATACATAAATAGTGTGAGTAAGAACACGCATCCTTATATGCTCATAGGTAATTATGGAATGCAGATAAGTGTTTTAAAAGGGCTTGTAAACTACACCTGGAGTAAAGTGCACGTGTAAGGGAAAGATTTTGTGTCCACCCCTTGTTTAACTAAGAACAATCTCTCTTACTGCTCCATTTTTTCCATCTGATTTTGCCGACGGTAAAACGCAAACATCGTTTTTCTTCCATGCTGTGATGCCATAGGGTGAAACCGATTTTAGAAGTATCTGGGCTGGACAAAAGAGCTTCTGAAATCCTGGTTAAATGCTCGAATTCTCCCCCAGGGATCCCACGTTCCCGGGAGGAGCGCTGAGCCCTGCGGAGGCTCCGGGGCCGCGAGCCGGGATGGTGGAGGAGCCGTTCCCAGCTCCCTCCCGGCGCCGCGCGTGTGTTGTGACAGCTCAGGAGATTAGTTCTTCGGCGTGCTGGCATTCTGCTCCGCTGACTTTACAGGGATGTGGAAGAGCAGGTTTTCCCGTGTTGGGAAAAGGCTTTGTGCCAGAGCACGCTCTGCTTCTGGAAAAAATCATCCCGGGTTTGAGGCCGGTAGCGGAAGCCCAAAATGAAGTTATAAAGCTATTTTTGCACCGTTTTTTGACCCGCCCCAAAACCTATTGATACTTGGAATACTTTTAAGGAGGAGATTATCAGAGCTGTTGTTTTATCCTATTATATTCCTGTGTTACAGTTTCCATGGCTCATTCTGAAAGCTTTATGAACCAACTTTTGCCAGAAGAATTTTTAATAACTTATTTTCTGCGTTGGCAACAGGCGGTTGTTTTCAAACTTACTCACAGGGAAAAGGAAAGCCATATTCTCATTTTAATATTCTGGGAACTTGTCCTTGAGCAGCTTTCAGGCTTCAGATCTGTATATTTTTAAAGCTGAAAAAGAGTTGTGTTTTGCTGCTCAAGACTCCACATAATTCCCTGTCAGATGCTTTATTTTGATTGTGCTGTGAGCTATAACTGGGTGACACAGCAGCTATAATTAACTCTTCCATCATTCTCCCATTCACAGAACATCAAACCTTTGACTTACTTTTGAATTATTATATCCATGTTTCTTCAGTTGGAAAAGTGATGGGGATTTCCCTAAAGAAAGGGGGGGATTGTTCTTGCAATCATTTTTTTTCTTGTCTAAAAATAGTCAGGAAATAATGAATTTTTTTTTTTTCTGGAATGTCTCAGAAAGTCTTGCTTTGCTTAGGGACACAGATCCCTAAAACTCCCTAGGGAAGTTACCAGCATGATCCCTGTTTCCCAAAGCTGCACGGAATTCAGGCTCCTTTGTAGAATTCATCACCCCGTCGTTCTGCCGTGTCATCGCTCGGGTATCTAACGCTGTTATCCCAAGATAATACTTCTTCTCTAGTGGAATGCTGTGATTTTAACAGTATGTTCCATATTTTTAACATCCTCATAAAAAAAAAAACAACCCCAAACTGTAAAAATAGCCTGTCCCCGTTCTAAAGCACGGCTCAAATCAATTCACCGCTGCCTCTCGCCTGAGAGATACGATCTCAGCACGCGGGAATTCCAGAGGCTCTGGGACCAAGGAGTCGGTCGCGAGCATTGAGATGTGAGAAGGGAAAGCAAAAATGTGCACGTGGCAGAGGGTTCTGCAGCCCTGAAAATCCTGTTTTAGCCTTCCCCAGGGGCTGCTGAGCCACGTGGGGCTGCCGTCAGCTTGGGAATTATTTTCGGTTTCTCCCCACACGCATTCCCTGCCCTATATTTGTGTGTTTAAAGAAGTTTCTCTATTCTTTGCCAATTTATTTCCCAGTAGCAGGCAATGGCTGATGTTACCCCTGGAAAACGCTGAGGGCCCGTTCGTGTGGAGTTGGGTTTGTCCTTTTTCCCAAAATGCTGTAGAGAAGAGCTTCAGTTTGGTGAGGATTTGAGGCGATTTAGTGGAAAGGCAGGAGGCAGAGGGAGCGGGATAAAGATGAGGAGGAAACGCTGCACTCTTCACTTTCAGCGATTAAATAGTTCATTAATGAAGAGGACACAAAAGGAGGGTGCACAGGTGAGACAGAAACGAAGGCAGTTCAGCAGTGTAGCAGAAAAATGAGGCTGCGAAGGGACATCTTGATGGTGGGAGATTCGTTGCTGGGAAACACAGGGGACTGTAGCTGGGAAGGGAAATGTTATTTATTACCCATGAAGTGAGAGGTTGGGTGGTGCAGGGCAGCTGCCCTTGGGAAGAGCAGGGCAGGAGGAAGGGCTCAGTTTTTCACTCCGTTCCTGGCATGGCTTTATTTTCACTCCTCTCCCAAAGCGATGCTGAACTTCCTCCTCCGGGGCCGGAGGAGTAGGAGGAGAATGTGTGGGAAAGGCACCGACGTGTGAAGTGGCTCGATGGGATGGGAGGGTTGTAATGAGAGGGTGAGACCAGCAGCAGAGTTTCTCATGTTTATTATTACTTCTGCATTTTTGACCTTTTTTGTTGTGTCTTATTTTGGTCTGGCCTGTTTTTATATCCCTCTCGGATTGTTTGTAAGTATTTTGGGACAGAGATTGTCTTCCCTTCTGTGCCTCCAAATATAATGGGGACAGAGCCCAAGGGCTTTTGGGAATGTGCCACGGTGCCCGTTACACCAAGATGTTCAGAAAGAAACATCAGAATGTTTTTGAACATTTGAAGAAAAACACCCGCAAAAAATAGTAGAAGAGCTCACAAAATCAAATCTTGGAAATGATTAGAAGCCTGAAATGGTTTCCCTGAAAAAAAGAAATGGAAAAGTCAAGTGGTTTAATGGCAAGAAGGTTTGTAAGAAGAGTATGAAATATTTAAGATAAGAAAAAGATAAACCCGCGTATCGTTTCTCTAATACGATGTGGAGAGGAACATAAAAATTCAATCAAGCAGCAAATTTCAGACTGACAGGGTTATTTTAGTACGTGGCACATCTCCCCCCCCTCCAGCCTCCGAGTTAAAATTCCAGCAGAATTTTTTCGAAGGCTGCTCGTGTAATGGAGAACGAGAGTCTCCGGGGTTATGTCAGACAAAATTATTTTTAGCGCTGTTCTGAGCCCTCGTGCCTCGGGGAAGAAATGAGCCACTGAAGCAGGATGACGTGTCCCCACTGGGCAGGCTTTAATAACTTTATATTCTCTGTGTTTCTGCCTCTCCTCGAAGCATCGAACGATCCCGAGTCCGTGGATTAGATTGACTCCCTCTGTGATCTAATATGCAAATCCTCTTCCACTGTAATTATTGTTTATGAAAGGCGTTCTTGGGTCTGAATTCTTCGTATCCCGGAGTTGGAGGTTGAGGCCGAGCCTGGGAATAGTGTTTGCTGGTTCATGGAGAATCCCAGAATGGTTTGAGCTGGAAGGGATCTTAGAGATCCTCTTGTTCCGCCCCGTGCCGTGGGCTGGGACAGGGGCACGGACACCCCCTCTCTCCAGGTTATTCCCAAGCAGTTGGCCAAAACACTTGCCATGATTTTCACACGTGGTCTCTTTGGAGTACAGGTCTTCTCAGGAAAGATGCCTGAGAGCACAGTAATATTTCTTCTCTGTGCACGAGAGTGCTGGGAGGGATTTTGAGGCTTTGTCAGACCTGTGCATCGTCCCTGTGTTTCTCCACTCTTCCCACACAGCTCCTGAGCTGCCCCAACATTGCATTACACTTAATTAAATCTCCCCCATTGTCAGGGCGTGTAAGAGGATCTCACTGACGTTTTACCCACATTCCACTTCCCTGCCTGTCTCCTCTGAGGGCTTTGGAGGGGAATATTTGCAGGAAGACTCTTAAATTCCTGCGAATAACTGGGCTGCAGCACGGTAACAGAATCGGGCACAAAAGGCCCTGTAGACGAGCCGAAACTCTGGTATTTCCCATTTTTAATGAAACAACCATTTCCTGGGTGATTTGGCTGCGTGCACTCACCTGTCCTTCCCTCCGTGCCCTTCCCAGCAGTGACTCCAGCAGCAGCTCGAGCGACGAGTCCCCGGCGCGCTCGGTGCAGTCGACGGCCGTCCCCGCGCCCGCGTCCCAGCTGCTCCCGTCGCTGGAGAAGGATGAGCCCCGGAAGAGTTTTGGGATCAAGGTTCAAAATCTTCCAGTGCGCTCAACAGGTAAATTCACTCGGGAAAGGGGAATGGGGGGGAAAAAAAGGGACGGGACTGGTTGAATAACCTGCACTGAGTCTTTGACGCGCGGCAGCCACGTGCTGCCTCCGAGGACGGGATTCTCTCCCCGCTTCTGCCTCGGTTCTTGTGTGACAGTGGGAAAATTGCTTAATTAGTGACCATCTGTGAGGAACCCTGCTGGTCCCAGCTCCAAGTATCGGGCATTTCCAGCCCCTGGAGCTGGTGCTTCCGAACGGTAGCGTGGGCTTTCCCAGGGAAAAAAACTGACGCATCTCCGCTTTTTAACTTAATGCTTCAGTTGTTTAACCTCACCTCTCACCCTTCAAGTTCTTTTTTAATCCAAGAAGTTGAGGGTTTTCTGTTGCAGTTTGGGTGCTTTGAAACACCCCTGAGCATGTTTGTAAAGGCAATGGATATTGCATGGAAAATAACCCAGGAAACCGTGTGCTGAGGAGCGCCCGTGAGCGCTCCCTGCTCCCTGTGCTGAGCACGGGAGAGATCCCACAGGAAAAACCAGCATGGGATCAGTTGTGAAACAGTTCTAACAGAATTCATGGCTGCAAAAGCACTGGCTGAGCTAAAATAATATCTGTTAATCTTGTGAGCAGAGTGCCTCACGTGTTGGTATCTTCCTATGGATTTAATGCCTGTCGTGTTCCTTGAAAGGACACGATGCTGAGGTCAATATCCCACGAGTCCCAGACAGATTGTGTGGGCTTGAGTCAGATTCCTCAAAATCTGATGAATCTGCCTGGTTGTATTTCTGAACTGACTGAACTGAACGCTGTGTGACTCCAGCCTCCATTCCAGACACCTCATCCCGGCTGTGCGCAGCGTCCCTGTGGGATTTTTAATCAAGCATCCCTGTTTATTTCTTCTTCACATGGAACTGGGTGTCTCTTAGAAGCAATAACCTTCCACCGCCAGCTTTAGCCATGTAAAACCTCGTATGTGTAGTTTCTTGGGTTTAAAAATCCAGGCAAAGAGAAGGATCAGCCAGAAACGTTGGACATCGGCAAAATGAACATCCCAAATTTCAAAGGGCACTCGTGTGAGCACCGAGTTAAACGGGATGAGGTCACACTTCAGAAAGGCAGTCAGAGTTCTTCGTGTAGTCAGTAGAAGTTATGTTTGTGCAGTGCTAATGTTTATCTGTTGGTTTAGATACAAGCCTTAAAGATGGACTTTTCCACGAATTCAAGAAGTACGGGAAGGTGACGTCGGTGCAGATCCACGGCGCGTCCGAGGAGCGGTATGGCCTGGTGTTCTTCCGGCAGCAGGAGGACCAGGAGAAAGCACTAAATGCCTCCAAAGGAAAGCTTTTCTTTGGCATGCAGATCGAAGTCACGGCCTGGATAGGACCAGGTAAGGTCCACGCCCTTGTCCCGCTCTGGGTGTGTTCAGGAGCCGTTGTAAAGAGGCAGAGCAGAAGTAGGAAATGTGTTTTAAAGAAACTGGGGAAAATGCCCCAATAAATTCCGGAGCAAAAAGACTGGATGCTCTTGGATCAAGCAGCGAGAGAGTTCCGGTCTTAAGCCTCAGAGAAGGAAAGCTGCCATCCTCCCCAAGAGTGGGATCTGCTGCAAGGAACGATCTCATCTGCCGCGTCTCGGTGGAGCAGCTGCCAGTGGGTGGTGTGAGCACAGCACCGAGTCCTCCCAGCCTCGTTTTGTCTCCTTTTAATTAAAACAGCCAACGAGTGCTGCGTTTTGAGGCTGTGGCAGCACAGCCCACGTGAGCGACCAGTGAGAGCTGCGGCCCTGAGCACGTGGTGAAGTTCTCAGACTGCACTTCAATGGCTTCTTTAAAAATTGATTCCTGGAAACAAACTCCCGCCACGTGCTCTTCCCCAAGTGCAGGGAAGCCTTACTGGGATTCGTGCTCTCAAACATTGATACTTGTTAAGAGTAAATTTCCAGAGAAGCAGTTGGAAGATGCAGCTCCCTTTCACCTGAGGATGCCCAGATTCCTCAGCGGAATATAAAGATTCCAAATCCCACATAAATAACAAGTCATGGGTGCAGTACTGGGTGTTTTTCTCAAAGGCAGTGGTTACCCTTGTTCAGATCAAGGAGGAGACCTGAATAAACCAACATGAGCCAAATCTCCAGTCATTACAAATTTCCTGCTCTCTTTTATCCTAGAAACCGAAAGCGAGAATGAATTTCGTCCTTTGGATGAAAGGATAGATGAGTTTCACCCAAAAGCAACGAGAACTCTGTTCATTGGCAACCTGGAGAAAACAACCACCTACCACGACCTTCGCAACATCTTCCAGCGCTTCGGGGGAATAGTGGTATGTGAATCGTGTCCTGGGCGGGGTGGCACTGCCCCCCCTTTCTGTACAGACCTGTGAGAGGCTGTGAGCGGTGCTAAATCTGTCAGCGACAGATAATTCAGTCTCTCTGTAATAATCTGAGTCATTCTTCTTGCTGGGATATACCTGAAAGCTTTTCTTTGTGTTGGGAGTTCAGCATATGAATGTTGAGGGGTAGCTTAGCAGGAAAAACCGTCCTAGGAGTGTTTACAGCAAATGTCTCTCCTGGTGTTTTCTCCTGGTAATTCTCTCCTGGTAGCTCCAATGTGCCTGGTGATGTTTTCATGTTGACTCCTACAGCTGTGGGAATTCCTGTTGGTTCCTGGAGCAAAGGGCTTGGTCAGTGCGTGTGGAAGCAGCCCCTGTGCCCAGGCAGAGGGGATTGGAGCAGATGGATCAGTGATGGCACAGGGGGGGTTTGGGCTTTCAGCTGAGGGGGAATATCTGGGTGAGGCAGAGCAGCCCCCTCTCCTCTGCCCATGACTTTCTGTCAATTCATATCAATGGTGCATTTAAGGGGAATTTTCCATGAAAGTGGTGCAACCATCCAATTAATTTTAATTCATTTTCACAAGGGCACAGAGTGACAGGACATGCCTTAAGCTGAAGGAGGGCAGAGTTAGATGGGATATTGGGAAAGATTTCTTCCCTGTGAGGATGGGGAGGCCCTGGCACAGGGTGCCCAGAGCAGCTGTGGCTGCCCCTGGATCCCTGGCAGTGCCCAAGGCCAGGCTGGACAGGGCTTGGAGCAGCCTGGGACAGTGGAAGGTGTCCCTGCCCATGGCAGGGGTGGCACTGGACGGGCTTTAAGGACCCTTCCAACCCTAACCATTCTGGGATTCATTCTGTGATTCCTGTTGAGTCTGGGCTTCAGATGGTCCATGTTCTCCCTGTCAGCTGTGAGTGCTTGTGAACGTGCTGTGCCTCCTTCCCTCTGCTCTGACGTGTTATCACCACAGAGGAATCAGTCACACATACCGGGAACCCCTTCCCTGCTACTCCCCGAAAGAAGAAGAGGTTGCTTCCATGTACAATGTGGGCAAATATAAAATCCTCATTTTATGATGTCTGGCAGCCCTTGTGTATCCAGCCTCTGCTGTATCCTTGACATCGATGCTGATTTATGAATTCGTGCCATGTCTGTGGCTCGAACCCTTTTCCAGTGTTAGAACAGCAGAGCTCTCCTGATAAAGATGCTTATCAGTGGTAGTGTAAATTGGCTTTTGTGTGCCGTGGTGCTCCCTGTCAGCATTATTAATGGCTCAGAATTGGGAGGCAGCGCTGCCTCGCCGTTTCCAGGAAAACTTGCAAGCTCAGGTGCAGAAGGGACCAGCTTTATAACCTTTCGGAGGGGTAATGAGCACAATAATGATATTTTATTTGCCTGTCACAAGGAATTGCTTGCCCAGGGTGAGTGGTCAAGTATAATTTGCCGTGGTTGCAATCGTGCTACTTCAGACGCTCGGAAGTGCAGTTTTCTATTAATATTCCACTTAAATCATTAGGCCAGGGCTGTAGGAGTCTAATAGTTGTGTAAATCTCCCTGTTTACTTCTGTTTTCCCAGATAAAGAGCTCTTGGGTGAGACCGTATCAAACTGCTGCCTCGTCCCTAAATTTATTAACCATGAAATTAGCCTGTCCTGGGTGTTGGAACATTTGTGCTCAGATCCATGTGTGGCTCACAAAGGCAGCTCCTGCTACTCCAACAAATAAAGCCAAACCCTCCACCTCCTGTTTTCAGCTCGGAATGAATCGTGATATCATGGGTTTGTTCAGAGGCTTTGGGTACATTTCCAGTGCTAGTGCTGAGCTTGTTTGTTAACCAAATGTCAGCTCCTGGCTTGCTGGGTTTTTTAAAATCGATTAAAATCAGCCTTTATTTGGCTTTGTGAGCCTCTGCCTGTACTTGTGAATGGGCCCGTGGTGGCTTGGTTTTAAAGAGCAACAGCAACCGAAGTTGAGGATCTTTTTTTGCCTTTGCCACGAGCCAGGCTGGTTCAGGAGATGAGTCCAGCATCGCTTGGTGTTTCTAGGAACAGGATGGATCGTGTTTATTTGGAAAGGAAACCCTGCTCGGCTCAGAGACGAGGATCGGAGCAGGTTGTTTTCTCTTGAGCCTGTGTGAGCGAAAATTAATCTGTATTTCTTTGATCCTGAATTGTCTCTTCTTGATATAGTATTAACAGCCTAAAGCTGGTGTTTGTTGATCAGGTCAGGCTTAGTTCTGCGGGCTTGGATTTTAAATCTGCGTGATGAAGGGCTTTCCCTGCTCAGTAAGGATTTGGTTTTGAGATGCAGCAGAACAGCGAAGTTTTAACTGTCTACTATTGTTTAAATCCTCTCTCTGAAGCAAATATTAATTAAAGAGCTTGCTGTGCCACGTGTCCCTGAAAAAAACCAAGTCCTCTTAGCTGGGATTGAGTGCTGACCGTGGGTTGTTGTGTTTTGTGCTCGTCCCCAGGACATTGACATTAAGAAGGTGAACGGTGTCCCTCAGTACGCGTTCCTGCAGTACTGCGACATCGCCAGCGTGTGCAAAGCCATTAAGAAGATGGATGGGGAATATCTTGGAAATAACCGGCTCAAGGTAAAGAAATCCTCCCCTGGACTGTATCCTTCTGGTTTCCTCCGTTGCCGCATCGCGGGATGTTTTGCAGCAGCGTAGTTGATGGAAGTGAGAATGGTTTTCAGTGTGAGATCCTTTCGGAGCCTGATGGTTTCAGCCACCACCCAATTGCCATTAGTCAGCATTTTTGTTGGCTCTGTCCACACGGAGCCCCGGGATTGAGCCCTCGGAGGCTGACCTTCCCTGCCCTGGAAGGGCCGCGTCTGGCGAGGCCGTGCTGGGAACCCGTCCCACTCCCCATGGCAAACGAGGCCTGTCAGGGCCCCAAGAGCTGTCAACCTGTCACTTCTCAGGCATTCAAACTGTGGAAGAACCCAATGTTGTCAAACACTGTATTTGTTTAAACAAGCAGAATTATTTTCATTAATTGCTCTTTGATTTTTGTCTTGCACCTGCACCAGATGCTAATTTTAGAAAATCCATACAAACAACAGCTTTCTCCGAATAAGTCTTTCATTAGGCAGGCTCTGTTCAGTGAGTTTTAACCCTTCTGCACTGTACTGATGGAAGTTTTGCCCTTTTGTGTCCAGCTGGGTTTTGGGAAGAGCATGCCTACAAACTGCGTGTGGTTAGATGGGCTTTCCACAAACGTTACGGATCAGTATCTGACCCGACATTTCTGCCGATACGGGCCTGTGGTGAAGGTAGGTGGGAGGCTTTGGCGTGTGCTTCCGAGTCGTTGCTGTCTTCCTTTCTTCCCATCCTGTCCTTTCAACCCCCACTGTCCAGGGCTTTATAGCTCAGGTAGGAAAAATTCTCTCTGGGCTGGAATTCGGCCGACAGGGCTCTGTCGACGTAGACAGCGACCGAAAATGAGTATTTGAGCGAGCCGAGATGTTGAGTGTTGGAAACCATTTGTTGCTCTTGTGCAGTACAGTCTCTTCCCAGCAAAACTTCTTAAATGTTAGTTGGAAGAACAGCAGTCTAATTACGTAATTACTCATACTTGCTAATTACATAATTAGACATAACTATGCTTTTTTTCGTCAGACCGAGGGGGAAAAAAAAGAGTTTTTAAAAGCAGTCAGGACAGTCACGGTGCCAAAAGTACGTGGAAGAAGAGAGAAAGTTACCGATGGTGCAACACATCCGTGTCACGCAGAGGGAGCCTCTCCCATGCAAGTGATTTATCACGTGCTTGAACTTCAGTGTGGGAGTTGTCCTGTGTATTTTTATTGGACGTGGATGTGCTTAAAATGAAGCAACGTGTGTAAATCTTTGCAGGATCAGGGTCTGGCCTCCCCAAAGGATTTTTGTGGGTTTGTGTTGCAGCTTTGACATTCCTTATTGTAGCTGTTGTTGCTTGAAGAATACATTTATGCTGCTAAAGGAAGGCAATATTTGGAAATTGGGCGTTTTAGCAGCTGGTGAGTGGTACTGCAGATTGATAACAAAAGCTGGTTCCACTTTGGGATTAAATGTTCCCTTTACCTTTTTTCCCCCCTAAAACACATTGGAAATTTAAAAAAAATAAACCAAACAACTTAACAAAGAAATACTACAAAACTCAGTCAACAAAGAAAAAAATATTCCAAGTAAAATACAGAAAAACAAAATAAAGGCATAATATACCTCAAGCCACAATATCCACGATTCAAAGCAGTCCCGTGTCCTTTTATTGTCTCTTCATTCCAATATGCCTCATCAGAAAAGCCTGGAAATTCACCTTGCTAAAAATTATTTCCTTCCTGGTATCCTCATGACTTAGGATTTTGTTGGGACTGACATTAAGTCCTGTGGATGAGGCTCTTATTTGGTTTTTGTTTTGTTTTTTTGTTTTTTACAGGTGGTGTTTGACCGCTTAAAAGGCATGGCCCTGGTTCTCTACAATGAGATTGAATATGCACAAGCAGCTGTAAAAGAGACCAAGGGGAGGAAAATCGGTGGGAATAAAATTAAGGTGTGCAGAATGACCTCCAAACTAAAGCAAAACAGGCAAAAAAAAAAGAGGAACAAATTGTGTTTAGGCCTTCCCCCTTAAATGCTGGCAGTGCAGACTGCCAGGCTCAAGGAATACTTGGCGGGACACACGCGTCCCACATATCAAAGGCTTAAATGATATTTTTATACTCGGCTTATCAAGATGTCAGGGAATCCTGAACTGTTACTTATAAAGCCTTTTCCAGTATTCTGCCGTTTGTTTCGCTGAACTTGTCTCTCTGAGCTCCTGAGTGTTGGTGTCCGTGTCACTGCCTCGTTTACCCCAATCCAAGGCAAACTTCTGTCTGTTTTCGTGTTAAAAAAGGGCGATCTGAAGGTGTGAGTTCCTCCAGGAAAACGCGTGGCTGTGTTCCAGCTGCCCCTCGCTGATGTCCAGGCTCTGGGGTACAGTAACCTCAGCGTGCAGTCGTGGAATCACGGAATGGTTTGGGTCGGAAAAGACCTTAAAGATCATCTCGACCTTCCTTGCAACAGATTTTAAACAATAATTGAAAACACTGCTTGAAAAAATACACAGAAAATATTTTTCTTCCTGGAGCGACCCTTAAAAATTTACAGGGCTATCTTGGATTTGGGTGAATGTGGTGATACCTGTTCTGACTGTCCCATCCGTCCCACTAACTGGGGACATGAGGTGTCAGCCAACCCTTTGAGTTATCTTCCTCTTCCTCCTTTCTCCTCTCCTAAAGAGTGGGCAGTGATGTCAGGCGTGATGGCAGCAGCTTTCCACCTCACCCAGGGCTGAGAGCTGGGTATCCTGTAGTTTCTGAGCATCGTGGTGGATAGCACTCACCTTCCTGTGCAGGAAAGCGTGTGATGGTCCCTTAGAAATTCCACATCTTGTGTGGGTCTTGTTGCTCAACGACTCTGGAATAAGCAACACCCCCGACGTGTGTCTGCGCTCCATTGCTGTGCTTACACACAGGACTGGGCTGATTTTAAAAATATCAGCAACTGGAATGTTAAAAATATTCCATTATGTGGCATGCACGTCATGAAGTCCCTTCTAACCCTCAATTTTTTGCACTGTACCATTAGCGTGTCAGTATTGACATCC
This sequence comes from Mohoua ochrocephala, assembly GCA_013398855.1. Lineage (NCBI taxonomy): Eukaryota > Metazoa > Chordata > Aves > Passeriformes > Acanthizidae > Mohoua > Mohoua ochrocephala. The sequence continues at coordinate 15,944 of VZTA01012424.1, read as the reverse complement.
TTGGCTAGAAAACACCAGCTCTTGGAGCAGCTGGAACAGGGAGCTGCAGCTCAGGCTCGGTTCTTTCCCTGCTCTGTAACCCCGGGCAAACACCGCCGAGTCCGGAATGGGTTCATTATCCTGACCCTCTGCAGCACTGCCCCGAGATAAAAGGAACTTTGGAACTGTCCTGGCATTAAAAACATCGATACCACGATAATAACGTGTGTTTTTCCTGCTGCTTTGCCCAACAGAAGCCTCTGGGCTGGCAGCTACAACAACATAGTAAGGAGGTAGTTACACTGCTCCACTGAGAAAGATCTCTATTCCCGGGGATGTGCAGGGCCAGAATTGGGACGTGTTTGACGTTTTTAATTAAATTTTGCCCCCGTTTTCAGATCTGCTCCCACCTTCAGCAGACAGGGAAATGTTGGCAGAATGGGGTGTTTCCGTGGCTGAATGTGATTTCCACTTTCTTTTTCAGGTGGACTTTGCGAATCGGGAGAGTCAGTTGGCATTCTATCATTCCATGGAGAAAACGGGTCAAGATATCAGAGACTTCTACGAAATGCTGGCAGAAAGAAGGCATGTACCAATATATTTATTCGTTTTTTTGTTTTCCAACATCACCTTACACAATCCTTTTACAATCATCATCCTCATCGCCTTGACATCAAACTTTCTTCAGGCCATAATTCTTCAGCAAGTTTTTGTTCCTCTCAACTTTATCCTTATTTTTTAAGTTTTACTAAAAACACCTCTGCATTTCTAGAATTTTTTTTTACTTTTTCACTATTTTTTTAAACGAATTTAGGTGATCAAACTTAAACTGTGCAGATCAGAGCAGGCAGGATCTCACACATCCGAGGCGTAGCCGGTTACTGGAATTCCTACTGAGGTGGAGGTTTCAGTTGTCGGCGTGATCCATATTTCAGTATCCGGTTTCTCTGGTGGGTCACCAGGACACAGTTGGGAGTCATTCATCACGTCTTAGGAATGCCAAGAGCAGCTTATCTGTAACAGAGAAATGTGCGTGTTGGTGGGTGTATATAGAGTCTGATAAACTCCTGCTGCTCAGCCCTGAGCAGAGAGTAAAATCTGATCCTCCACCTCCCTCTTTCCAACAGTTTTGTTTGTAACTTGATAAAATAAGACAATTTGAGTAGGGAAGCATTTTTATTTTGAATAAAGCTGTGTCCTGTGTGGCTGCCCCTTGGCAGCAGCTGGCACCACATGCTGCACAGCCGTTTATTTATCCCTGCAGACCTGGCACAGAAACACTCCACATTCTGGGCTTTTTTTACCTCCACTGACTGAAAAAACACCCATGTTTCATTCCCTTCAGAGCCTGGCTCATTGTTAGGGCTCTGCCTTGCCCAGGAGTCAGCCCAGCGTGACGCCGATTGTACCTGGGAGCTGGATAAACCCTATCGTTTTTTGCAGCAGAATAGATTGGTCTGACATAATGCAAAATGAGCAGATTTAAAAGCGAGCAGGGTTCGGAAATTGGCAATCAGGATTTGCATAATGGAAATACGAGTGTGCCTTCCCCAGGCCTTGCCAGATGTTGTGATGTGCCAGTAATAAACATTTCCTCAGAACTACGCCGGATTCAGGCAAGAGAAGGGCGTTATTGGATGGTTTTTAGCACGTGGGACTCAGGTGGGCTTGTCTTTGCTGTGGAATAATCCTGAGCTGGACCCCGATTTCTGGTGTTTGGGCACACGTCAGTCTGATTTTCCCTTCTCTGTCGCTCTGCTCACGTAGGCATTAGGGGATCCATAGGGATGATGGATCATGGAGCAGTGGAGCGAGCTCTGCAGTGACTCCTGTAATTCTGCAGCTTCTGGTGCCCCTCCGAGCTCCTCCTTGCAGAGGTGCTGAGATCTGCACAAGCCACCTCCTCTCGGGGTCGTAGCTGAGCCGGTCTAAATGGGACCCAAAGGGAAAAGAAAACATGATAAAACAAACAAAATCCCTGATCAATATTTTTAACTTCACAGCTGCTTTTCACAACATCCCACTTCACTTGCGGGATGAGGTTTTCCTCTTCCGCGTTTTGTCCCTTTTTCAATTTTGTTCTTTTCTTAAAAGGTGGAAGCTGCCAGCTTTTAACATAAAACATAAACTGTGAAGCCAAATAAACCTCTGAGGAATCCCAGAATCGTTTAGGTTGGAAAAGACCTCCAAGGTCATCGAGTCCAAACCTGTGCCCGATCCCCTCCTTGTCAACCAGCCCAGAGCACTGAGTGCCACGGCCAGGCCTTCCTTGGACACCTCCAGGGATGGGGACTCCAAACCTCCCTGGGCAGCCCCTTGCAATTCGTGACCACCTTTTCCACGAAGAAATTCCTCCTGGTGTCCAACGTGAACCTTCCCCGGCACAGCTTGAGGCTGTTTCCCCTTGTCCTGTCCCTTGTTCCCTGGGAGCAGAGCCCAACCCCACCTTTGTACAGAGTGTGCAAAACACTCTGTAGTGGTGGGGAATTGGAACTCCGGCTTTATTCCACCTCCCTGCCACGTTCGGTGTTGCAAATGACTTATTTTTGTTGCTTGGAGGTATTGAAATAACAACATTAATTGCTTGATTTACTTTGCTGAATGAATTCACCTGATCTTATAAGCAACCTGATATTTGCTGACTTGGTTTTACTGTAAACGGGCAATGCCAGCAAGTCACATGCAGTGAAGGAGCTAATTTGGGAATTAAAAGATCACTTGCAGGGCTTAGGATTTTTAAAGAAATCTTACCACCACTTTGCTGCTTAGTAGTGGAGAGATCCCACCCCTGAATTTTGATTTGACTCGTGTTTTCAGAGTCAAATGAAGGTCTCAGGTTCTGGATGAGGGGGTGTCTTCACCCTACCAGCCTTTTGTGGGTGCCCAGGTGCTGCGTTGGTTTTACCTTCGCTCCATGCGAGGTTTGAATTTGACAAAAACAAAGGAGTGAGGGTGGTGAAACAACGCTTGGAAGAGTTGTTATGATATTACCCGTGGAGTACATTCGGTTTGATGAGTTAACAAAGTATTTAGTCCACTGCATGCAAGATTCCTTGCTAAACGTCTGCGTGCAGCTGCCTCGATGCACATGGGAAAAAAGATCAGAAAAGGATTCCTTTACATAGCAAAAACCTGTGGCAGCAGAGTACATGGGTTGAGAAGGAGAACTAGAATCTGTTTATTCTTGTGTTTAGCAGGGACGAGCGACGAGGATCCTACGAATACGCCCCTGACCGTACTTACTACGAGACCGTTCGGACCCCAGGGACGTATCCCGAAGATCCTCGGCGGGAATACACAGCTCGGGGCAGGGAGTTCTACGCTGAGTGGGATCCCTACCAAGGAGACTACTACGACCCGCGATACTACGACGACCCTCGCGAGTACCGGGATTACCGGGGAGATCCGTACGAGCAGGACATCAGGGAGTACAGCTACAGGCAGCGGGAGAGGGAGAGGGAGAGGGAACGGTTCGAGTCCGATCGCGACAGAGACCACGAACGGAGACCGATCGAGCGGAGCCAGAGCCCGACGCATTCCCGGCGCCCGCAGAGCCCCGGAGCGTCCCCCTCGCAGTCGGAACGGCTGCAGAGCGACTCGGAGAGGAGGATTTACAGCAGGTCCTCGGATCGCAGCGGCAGCTGCAGCTCGCTGTCCCCTCCGCGATACGACAAGCTCGACAAAGCCCGCGTGGAACGATACGCAAAAAACGAGAAAGTGGAGAAAGAGCGTGTTTTCGAGCAGGAGAGGGTGGACAAGGAGAAGCGCTTGGTGAGGAAGGAAAAGCCGGAAAAAATAGAAAAGGAGAAAGCAGATAAGCAGAAACGGAAAGCGAAAATCCACTCGCCCAGCTCTCAGTCCTCGGAAACGGATCAGGAGAACGAGAGAGAGCCCAGCCCGGAGAAACTGAAGGGCAACAGTAAACAAAGCAAAGAGAGGGGCGACAAAGAAGGGACAGCAAAGAACCGCCTGGAACTGATGCCCTGTGTTGTGCTGACCCGTGTGAAGGAGAAGGAGGGGAAGGTGATCGATCAGCCTGCACTGGAGAAACTGAGGGCAAAGCTGGATAACGACACTCTGAAATCCCCGCTGCTCGAACAGAAAACCCAGACATCCCAGGCTGAGCAAGCCAAGTCCGAGCAGTCTAAGCTAGAGCCCGTCAGAACCAAGGTACAGAAGGAGAAAGCCCTTGCCAGTCACATCGAAGTGGTGGACAAGGAGGGAAAAATGAAACCCAAAAAGCACTTGAAGACAGAGCAACCTTCTGAGGGGGCCAATGCAGTTGATTTGGACAAGTTGGAGGCTCGTAAAAGGCGTTTTGCCGATGCGAATCCGAAGCCCGACAGGCAAAAGCTGGACGTAAAACGGAGCAGCCAAGATGAGGAGGATGCACGCGTGGTTTTGAAAAAGCAGCTTGATGCGACGGCGTCGTCTAGAGAGGCACCGGTGTTAAGGGAAGGAGAATTGGAGAGAAAGCCCCTGAGGAAGGAGATGCTTAAAAGGGAATCTAAAAAACTCAAACTGGAAAGACTTATTCCCGTTACTAGTCCCAAAGAAATTCAGGACACTCTTAATGTTGGTGGGATTGGCATGCGTCCCACCCTGGACCTGCAGGCGAGGCTCATGGAGGCACCCGATGAACCTGCGGAAGTTCAGGAACTCCCTACTAAAAAACTGAACCCGGTCAAACCCCAGCATAAGCAGGTACAGCTGCTGGACGAGCAGGGAACGGAGAGAGAGGACACGCGGAAGAACTACTCCAGTCTTCCTGAAGAAACACCGGACCATAAACTCGGCCAAGAGAAAACTCAGTCGGCCGACACGGAGGAGAAAATCAGCATTGACATTGACCACACGCAGAGCTACCGGAAACAGATGGAGCAAAGTCGCAGGTTGAAACAGCAGCTGGAAATGGAGATTGCGAAGTCGGAGAAGTTTGGCAGTCCAAAGAAAGATGTGGATGAATACGAAAAGCGGAGTCTGGTTCACGAGGTGGGGAAGCCTCCGCAGGACGTCACCGATGACTCTCCACCAAGTAAAAGGAAAAAGACTGACCAGTTTGACTTTGAAATTAGCACTAAGAGAGAAAGGAACTACAGGAGCTCTCGTCAGGTGAGTGAGGATTCCGAAAGGATGTCCTGTTCCCCGAGCATCAGACACTTCCCATTCCACGAGGATGACGACACGCTCGATTCTCCGAGGTTAATGCCATTGAAGGAAACCAAAGAGTCACCTAAAATAGAAGAGAAGGGTCTTTCATACTCCAACATGACTGTGAGGGAGGACTCGCTGAAATTCAATCCTTATGATTCCAGCAGAAGGGAGCAGATGGCAGAAATGGCTAAAATAAAGCTCTCTGTGCTGAGTTCTGAGGAAGACTCGAGTAGGTGGGAAACCCAAGTGAAGCAAGAGCCCGGGAGAGTCGACATCAGCTTTCCAAGCAGCATTGTGAAAAGAGACAGCATACGGAAACGGTCTGTCCGAGACCTGGAACCTGGGGAGGTGCCTTCGGATTCGGATGACGACGGAGAAAACAAGCCCCATTCCCCAAAAGCCTCGTCCTTGTTAGAGAGTTCCAGGTTGTCTTTTTTATTAAGGGACAGAGAAGAGAAGTTCCGTGAGAGAGAGGAAAGACTCCAGTCCAGTTCCTTGGAAAGAAACAAATTCTACTCTTTTGCGTTGGACAAGACAATCACGCCTGACACGAAGGCCTTGCTCGAAAGGGCTAAATCCCTCTCTTCCTCCAGAGAGGAAAACTGGTCCTTTCTAGACTGGGATTCGAGATTTGCTAGTTTCAGAAACAACAAAGACAAGGAGAAGGTTGACTCGGCTCCGAGACCTATTCCATCCTGGTATATGAAAAAGAAGAAAATCAGAACGGATTCCGAAGGTGGAAAACTGGATGATAAGAAAGAAGATCATAAAGAGGAGGAACAAGAGCGGCAGGAACTGTTCGCTTCTCGCTTTTTGCACAGTTCAATCTTCGAACAGGACTCCAAACGCCTGCAGCATTTAGAGAGGAAAGACGACGATCTGGACTTCATCTCCGGAAGGTTGTATGGGAGACAGTCCTCCTCCGATGGGACGAACAGCACGGCTGATTTGGTGCAAGAGCCGGTGGTTCTCTTCCACAGCAGGTTTGTTGAGCTGACACGAATGCAGCAGAAAGAAAAGGAGAAAGATCAGAAACCAAAAGAAGTGGAGAAACAGGAGGATAAAGAAAACCGGCCGAAAACACCAGAAATGGTTCCTGATAGTAAAGAAACAGAACATAAACCTTCCTCGGTTGTCGGTCCTTCTTCAGTCACCGTCCTCCCACAGGAGCCCATCGCTCCCATCGCTCCTGAGAAAACAGCGAGTGAAAAGGTCCTGGTGGAACCGGCTTCTGTCAAAGAAGAGAAACCTTCTGAACCTGCTGCTGCAGCAGAGGAACAAAAGCCTTTTCCTGAACTCGCTGCTCCTGTCAAAATGGAACCTCCTGAGCAAACAGAACCTCCCCCGGTTGTAGAATTGAGTAAAGAAATTGTTGCTACAACCCTGGCACCAGAGGAAGATGCTGTGGCAACGGAGCATCCTTCATACTTGGATACCAAACCTCCCACTCCTGGGGCCTCGTTTTCCGATGCAGACATCAGCGTAGATCCAGAACCCGAGGCTGCCCAGCTGCTTCCACCTCCGCCCAAGCTAGTTCAGAAGTCAGATGAGGCCGCGGAACCTAAAGAGGAGAATCCTCCACCCTCTGCCAACACCGATGCCGGTGTGAGTCAAAAGGTGGAGGCGGCCGCTGAGGTCCTGCCGCCTGTTTCCGACAACGACATGGAAGTGGAACCTCCAGTTGTTGTAAAAGATAAAAAATCCTACAAGAGTAAACGGTCCAAGACTCCCGTGCAGTCGGCTGCAGCTAACGTCACGGAAAAGCCCGTCACGAGGAAGAGCGAAAGGATTGACCGTGAAAAACTGAAAAGGTCGAGCTCTCCTCGTGGGGAGACCCAGAAGCTTTCCGAATTGAAAGTGGAGGCAGAAAAGGTTTCGAGGAATGCTGCTAAATCCCCGAGTTCTGCTGCAGAGCCAGAAAACGTGGAGCTGAGCTTGCCGATCGGCCGGACCAGGCGCAGAAACGTGAGGTCGGTCTATGCTACTACGGGGGACAACGAAGGCCCGTCGCCAGTGAAGGACTCCATGGAGGTCACTCGATCCACCAGGAAGAGAGGGGAAAAGGAACCGCAGGAAACGGTGACAACGGTTCCCACGACCCCGAGGAGGGGAAGACCTCCCAAAACCCGCCGTAAGCCAGAGGAGGACATCTCTCCGATAAAGACCGAACCGGTACAACAAGAGGTGGAGGAGGCTGAAACTAAAGATACCGTGGAAGCTCCTAAACCTGCGGAGGGTTGGAGGTCTCCGAGATCCCAGAAGCTCACACACGGTCACTCGTCAGCTGCTACCAGCCAACAGGGGAAGAAAGGGAAGAATGAACCAAAAGCCGATACCACGGCTGAATCCGAAGATGCTGCCGAAAGAAGCGGTCAGGAGTCGAGCGTCAGTGACAACAGCAATAAAGCAAAAGCCGCTGAGAAGGAGCCGGCAGCGAGCGAGCAGAAACGTGATCGGAAGGAACTGGACGTGGAGAAGAACCAGCTAGAAATCCCCACGGTTGAGATCATCGAGAAGAAGCCGGTGCCAGAAAAGGTTACGAAATCCAAAAGGGGAAGGTACAAAAATACCAAAACCGTCGTTGATAAGGCGTCCGTGTGTCTCAAAAACGTAGAAATACGCCTCAACGTTGATGAAGTCAAGGGCGCCTTGCGGCCCGCCGAGGAGGAGGCAGAGCCGGTGGCGGTGTCGCCGCCCAAGATGAAGAGCCCTCCAAAAGAGGACATCCTGCCGCCCCACTTCACTAAGAACGAGGTGGAAGATTCATTCCCGGAAATGGAGAAGGAGGTGACGCGGGAGCCCAAGCAGTCGCCCGAGGCTGCCCAGTTAGCAAAGCAGATCGAGCTCGAGCAGGCGGTGGAGAACATCGCAAAACTCACCGAAACTCCTCCGACAATTGCTGCCTACAAAGAGCCGACGACAGACGTGGCCGAAGTCCGTCAGGAGGAGGAGGCGGATAAACCCGCGCACCAGGCCAGCGAAACGGAGCTGGCGGCAGCCATCGGCTCCATCATCAACGATATTTCCGGGGAGACGGAAAGCTTCCCTGCGCCGCCGACGTATCCTGCCGAATCTGAGGCCGAAATCCCCACGGAGCCCTTGGTACTGCAGTCGCCTCGGGAGGAGATGGAGCCCGAGACGGATCAGGCAGTGAACAATATCCTAGAAACCGAGGCTGCCGTCGAGCCTGCGGTGCAGCCAGTGCCCGGCTCTGTCCCGTCGGCGTTGGAGACGGAGAGCAAGGAGTCCGAAGTCAGCTTCAGCGAATCTTCCAACTCCGCGCAGGAGGCCGAGACCTCGCAGGAGGCCGAAGTCGCTCGGAAGGAAAAGGGCCGTCAGAAAACCACGCGGCAGAGACGCAAGAAGAGCACGAGCAGGAAGGGCGACGCCGCCGAAGTCAACGCCTTCGAGCCAGAGAGGGTGCAGAGCAAATCACCCCCCGCCAATGAAGTAAAGACAAAACCTGAAGAAGCCTCAAAGGAGGAGAAGCAGATCAAACCCGCAGCATCCGTGGAGCCAAGTGCTGCTGATGTCACCAAGGCTGCGGCTGCTGACGTCGTGGCTGCACACGAGGCTGTCCCTGAGAGCGGCGCTTCTCCGAAGGTGCCCACTCCGGCTCCTCTGGACCTGGGTGCCCCGCCGGTGCTCCTCGACGAGGGGAGTCAGAGCGGGTTCAAGATCCGGTCGCCCCTGGAGAACGCTCCCATCACGCCACCGAGCGCCCCGAATGCAGCCCTTCCTGCCGTCCCCGCGGCGGCGGCCAAGCTGCCCGCCCCGGTGCCCACCGCCATCGTCCCCCTCCACTCCGGCGCTGCCAAGGTGCCGGAGTGGATGGTCAGGCACGAGGAGCCCCGTGCCCGTTCCACGCCCCCGCCCGCTCTCCCGCCGGACACGAAGGCGTCAGATATCGACACAAACTCCAGCACTTTGAGGAAGATACTCATGGAGCCCAAATACGTCTCAGCGACGAGCATAACCTCCACGCACGTGACGACAACGCACGCCGAGCCGGTGAGCGCGCCGTGCTTGGAGGAGACGCCTGTCCACCCTGCCGTGGAGGCCATCAAGCCGGTTTCCGAGGAGAAGCCGGCCGTTCCCGTCACCAACACCCTGGAGCCACCGGTGGCCGAAGCGCCGGTGTTCAGCGAGAAGGAGAAGATCAACACCGTGATCGCTCCCAAGGCCACTTCTGTCATCAGCAGGATGCCCCACAGCGTGGATCTGGAGGAGGCTCCGAGGATCACCTTGGTGAAACAAGCTCCCCAGACCCAGACCTGCCTCGTCAATGCTCCCTCGCCGAAGTTTAAGCAGAGGTCAAGTACGAACGATAACAGCAGGTTTCACCCGGGGTCGATGTCCATTATCGAGGAGAGGCCTGTGGAGACTGGGTCCAGTCCGGGGCTGCGGGTGAACACCTCGGAAGGTGTGGTGCTCCTGAGTTACTCGGGCCAGAAGACCGAAGGCCCTCAGCGCATCAGTGCCAAGATCAGCCAGATTCCCCCAGCCAGCGCTGTGGACATCGAGTTCCAGCAGTCCGTGTCCAAGTCTCAGATTAAGCAGGAGCCTATCACGCCGTCCCAGCCGGCACCGAAAGGCTCCCAGGCCTCGGCGGGCTACGGGACTGTTTCCACCCATTCCTCGTTGGTACTCGGAACGCAGCCCTACAACACCTCGCCCGTCATCTCCTCTGTCAAACAGGAGCGCGCCGCGCTGGACAAGCCCGACTCGTCCCACCTCGCCGTCCAGACCCCGGCGTCTCAGCCCGGCAAGGTCCTGACGCAGACGGTAAACACTCCACCCGTGCTGGTCCATAACCAGATGGTCGTGAACAAAAAACTGTCTGACCCAGCTGCTCTGAAAGTGGAGACCAAGACTCTGCAGCCCTCCAACCTGAGTCCTGGAGTTAGTCCTCACCACCCTTCCCTCTCCGGGAAGATGCATTCGGAAGCGAACCACGTCAGCTCGGGGCCCAGCACCCCGACCGACCGGGCCATCTCCCACCTGGGGGTCACCAAACAGGAGCCGCACTCGCCGCGTACCAGCGGGCACTCGCCGTCGCCGTTCCCCCGGGCCTGTCACCCCGGCGGTACCTCGTCCCCGGCTCTGTCCAGCAGCACCCCGGTCATGCTGGCGCCGGGAATTCCCGTTCCTCAGTACATATCCAGCATGCATCCCGAGCAATCTGTTATCATGCCCCCCCACAGCGTAACACAGACTGTGTCCCTGGGCCATCTGTCCCAAGGTGAGGTGAGGATGAACACCCCTCCTCTCTCCGGCATTCCCTACGGCATCCGCCCCGAAGCGCTCCACTCCCCCCGAGCTGCTCTGCAACCCCAGATGGAGATCAAACCTCAGCGATCCAGCACGCCCCAGCCAGCGCCCATACGAGACATCGTCATGCCCCCGCTGTCCTCCCAGCATCCCCCCGAGGAGGAGCTGCACTTCCACCACACCGCGGTGTGCCGCGGGCCGGCCCCGGTGCAGTCCGACGTGCTGGTGATGCAGCCTGACTACCGCATGCACCCCAGCAGCCTCCGGCTGGAGCAGTACAACGTCCCGCGGGACGTCAGGATGATCATGCACCCGCACATGGCCGCCGTGGGCGAGCACCACTCGGAAACGCGACAATCCCGGACGCCCGAAGGAGCCGTCAAAACTCCCCCGGTCAGCAAGACCCCGCAGCCCGGGAAAGAGACTCCCAAGTCCTCGGAAGGCAAGATGGCCCACTCTCCCCACAGCGAGCCCCGGCTGCTCAGCGTGCCCTCGGGCAGCCAGCTGCCCGGGCTGCCCCTGACGCAGCCCGTGGTGGTCCCGCACGGGGTGCAGATCATGCATCCCGCCGGGAGCTCCTTCCACGATTACCGCTCCGTGTACGGCGACATGAGGAATTACCACACGGCACAGCTCGGGCATCCCCAGTTCCCGGGCGCCTCGCCCATCGGGCTGCCCTCCCGGAGCATGACCCCGTCTCAGGTGAGAGAGAAAACCCTTTATCCATCTCTCTGCAGTCTGGAGCGTTTTGGGCTGTTTCTTGGGGGAAATGGGGTTCAAACGCTGCTTGGCATCCGAGGAAGCCGAGACAACCCATTTCCTGAACTGCTCTGGGACTCCGACCAGGAGGGGTGAAGTCGCCTGCAGGTTTCTGGGTGTGGAGGTGTTGGGGGGAGAGTTGTCAGTACTGAGGTGATGCGTAGCTCAGGCGTCCTTGAGTGGATGGCGAGGCTGAAGATGGGCTCGGGGCGGGATTCAGAGAGTGGGGTTTCAGCTCGGGTGGGCTTGGAAGTGGGGGACTGTCCCAGGCTACCGCAGCAGGGCTGGTGCTGTGACGTGGATGTCTCCACCGGGAATCCGATGGTGTCCTGGCAGCTTTATAATGGGGCTGAATACACCCTGGGCCTAAACATCTTTCCTTTTCCCCCCTGCCCGCTTCCCAGGGTCTGCCGGAGGGCGAGCACTCGCACCCCAGCCAGCCGGTCCGCAGCAAGACCCCTCAGATCCCGCAGGATCCCAAGGGCCCGTCGGCAGCAGGGCCGGAGCAGGGTCACCACCCCCCTGTGAACAGGCACGCGGCGCAGATGGACCCCCACGTCCACCTCCAGAGGGCACAAGGGGACTCGAGCCAGACCTCCTACCCCTCACCCGTCGCCATCTCCATGAAGCAGGAGCTTCCGTCGCCGCACCAGCCGCCGGCGGTTCCCAAGCAGTCCATGTTTATCCCCACGACGTCGGGGCCGCCCCTCAGCCGCCCGGAGCCCCAGTCCACGCTCAAGCAGGAGCCGTCACCTCACCCCGTGTCCCAGAGACCGGTGGACATGGTCCAGCTCCTGACGGTGAGTGTTGTGCTCCTGATCTGGGGGGGAGATCACCTGGTTCTGTCTCAGCCCTAGCACCAGATCTGACCTTTCCTGCATCAAAGACTTCAGAGGCAGAAAAGGCAGCATTTGGTTTTTGGGCTGTTCTGTCCCTGATGGATTTTAGCCATGTTTACTGCTCCAAGTCAGTTTCACAGTCAGCATTTTCCTGGAGAGTGTTTCCTCATGGGCAGGGCAGAGTGCTGGTGTATTTCATTTAAATAAAAAGGAAAAACCTCTCTCACGAGTGTAGAAAATGAGGAAGAGGAGGGAGGCAGTGAGGAACAGGTACCAACAAGGAGCTGAGAGTCGTGTTCAGCACCAAATATCTCCCGTATAACCTCGAGCAGTTCTCCTCCTGTTGTTATTTCTCAAGTTGCCCATTTATAAAAGGGAAAAAACAGAGTGTTTGGGAACAGCCGTGTGCTGGGTGGGCGGCTCAGGGATTGGGATGACGGGATCCGCCCAGGCAGAGTGGCCAGCTGGAAGGAGAAGGACCCAATTCCTGATTTAGCGGGATCTAACCCAAGCCTGGCGTGTGGGTCTGGTGTTAGATCTCTGCTGAGCCTGTAAACCCCCCCTGGCAGTATGGGAGGCAGCCGGGCGGCTCGGATGGGATTTCGGATCCCACTCTCTGCTTTGCGTGTAACACCACTTCTCCCTCTCTTCCTTCCCAGAAATACCCCATTGTCTGGCAGGGTCTCCTGGCTCTGAAGAACGACACCGCGGCCGTGCAGCTGCACTTCGTGTCCGGGAACAACGTCCTGGCGCACCGGTCGCTGCCGGCGCCCGAGGGAGGGCCCCCGCTGCGGATCGCGCAGCGCATGCGGCTCGAGGCCTCCCAGCTGGAGGGGGTCGCGCGGAGGATGATGGTGAGGGCCCGGGGCGGGGCAGGGAGGGTGTTTGGGAGTCCCTGTGCTCACAGCCGGGCTGGTCTCACCCCTGCAGGGCTGAAAACCATCAGAGCTCCCAGAAGCTTGGGCTTCTGTCACGTGGATTTCTCCACCCAGAGGGTGCTGGGCACTGCCCAGGCTCCTCAGGGAACGGGCACGGCCCCGAGGCTGCCGGAGCCTGAGGAGCTCTCAGGCACGGGGTGGGATTGTTGGGATCCTGTGCATGGCCTGGAGTTGGACTTGATCCCTGTGGGTTCCTTCCAATCCAGGAGATCCTGTGATCCCATTTTGGGATTCTGATATTAACACCTTCGTCCCAGAGGGTGTAACACGGGATGCCGGTGATGAGCAGCAGCTCTTACACTGCATTTATGGAAAAGGGAACGAGGGCTGGGAAACCTTGGAAGGCCCCCTCAGCCCTGGGACAAATTCCTGCTGGCTGCAGCGTGTCTGAGTAAGGTGGGAAGGGGAGTTCAGGTGGCCATGGAAATCCATTTTCAGTCCTTTCCACCATCTGGTCTGGCTGTGCATCTCAGCAGGTGTTGGAATCACAGAATCCCAGACTGGTTGGGTTGGAGGGGCCTTAAAGCCCATCCCATCCCACCCCCTGCCGTGGGCAAAGACACCTTCCTCCATCCCAGGCTGCTCCAACCCCATCCAGCCTGGCCTTGGACACTGCCAGGGCTCCAGGGGCAGCCACAGCTGCTCTGGGGAACAAATTGTAACATCAAGGAGTTTAAAGTGAGGATTTTCCCCCCGGATAATGGCTGGAGGGCTGAAAAACACCCACTCCTCCAGCATTCCCCTGAGCCCCTGTCCTTCCCCTGCAGGTGGAGAGCGATTACTGCCTGCTGCTGGCCCTGCCCTGCGGCCGGGACCAGGAGGACGTGGTCAGTCAGACGGAGTCGCTCAAGGCCGCGTTCATCAGTTACCTGCAGGCCAAGCAGGCCGCAGGCATCATCAACGTCCCCAACCCCGGCTCCAACCAGGTACGGGCACGGCGGGGAAACGCGGCCAGCCCCTGACGGCACACGCAGCTCGGCGCGGCGCGGGGTCCTGCTGGAGCTGCCGGGGCTCGTTGGTCAAACACCCCCTGCTCCCATGGCCCGTCAGACGTGCGGGTGGGATCCATGGAATCACTCGTGGGATCCACAGAATCATTCATGGGATCCATCGAATCATTCATGGGATCCATGGAATCATTGATGGGATCCATAGAATCATTCATGGGATCCACAGAATCATTCATGGGATCCCTGGAATCACTCATGGGATCCATGGAATCATTCATGGGATCCCTGGAATCACTCATGGGATCCATGGAATCATTCATGGGATCCACAGAATCATTCATGGGATCCCTGGAATCACTCATGGGATCCATGCAATCATTCATGGGATCCCTGGAATCATTCATGGGATCCATGCAATCACTCATGGGATCCACAGAATCATTGATGGGATCCACGGAATCATTAATGGGATCCATGGAATCATTGATGGGATCCATAGAATCATTCATGGGATCCACAGAATCATTCATGGGATCCCTGGAATCACTCATGGGATCCATGGAATCATTCATGGGATCCACAGAATCATTCATGGGATCCCTGGAATCACTCATGGGATCCATGCAATCATTCATGGGATCCCTGGAATCATTCATGGGATCCATGCAATCATTCATGGGATCCACAGAATCACTCATGGGATCCACAGAATCATTCATGGGATCCACAGAATCACTCATGGGATCCACGGAACCATTCATGGGATCGATGAAAGCAACCCCAAAGCAAAAAATAACCCCGAATGTGTGTTTGGTGTGTTCCCCGTTCCATCCTCTTGGGCTGATGAAAACCAAATCCATTTCCCAGCTCTTTATCTCTGAGGCAGAGCCCTCGTTTCTTCCCCATCTCCCGATTTTTCCAGAACAGCTGGCGTTTTCTTGCAGAATGCATTTGGTGCTGTGGAGGGTTTATTCCAGGCGTGTTGCTGCACTGAATCCAATTTAACCCGAGTGTGATTTAATTCTGGGTGTGAAGAGCCCAGAATGAGCAGCCAACGCTCGGAGCAACCACTGAAATGATAATTAATGGGGATTTTTCTGCCTTTCCCAGCAAACCCAGCCAGCTCTTACACCTGTGGTGTGGAAAACTCCCCACCTGGGAAACAAAACCCGTGGCCCCTTTTTTATACAAGAGTCAGGATTCTTTAAACACCCAAAACATCACCAAAATGTGCCATTTTTAAACATTTTTAGCGGTGGGTTGTCTCTGATCCGTGGTTTTTTCCCTCCCTGCAGCCTGCCTACGTTCTGCAGATCTTCCCACCCTGCGAGTTTTCGGAAAGCCACCTGTCCCGCCTGGCCCCGGACCTCCTCGCCAGCATCTCCAACATCTCTCCTCACCTGATGATTGTCATCGCGTCGGTATGAGCTGTTTACCAGTTACTGACTTTTTATTATTTTAATTTTAATTTTTTTTTAATTTTTCCAAGGCCCTGCAGCAAAAAAAACAAAACAAAACAAAACAAAACAACAACGACAACAAAAAAAAAAGCCCACAAAAAAACCACACAAAAAAATTAATTTTAAAATAAAACTAATTCAAAAGAAGGAGAGAAGGTTATGAAACAAGAAAAATGCTGCCAGAAACCAGCCTCCTGCCCGACCGGCCTCGATCAAACCCTGGATGTTTACATGTTGCTTTAGCTTATGGACAACTGATGCACTCAGCAGGTGGACTGGGCTTGGGTTCCCGTGCCTCCTTTTTGGGGAAAAAAAAAAAAACCACACAAAAAAGAAAAAAAAAAAAAAGAAAAAAAAAAAGAGAAAAGGATGGCTTATTTTTTTTAACAAAAAAAAAAGGAAAAAAATAAAAAAGAACCTGAACTGCCTTTGCACTAAATTAGTGACTCGGACTTTGCACAGTTGGAGACGCTGTGACGTTCTGGATGTCTTGACACACATTGACCGCGCGCCGTGGACGTTCCGCAGGGACTCTGCTGAGATTTGTGGGTCAAGGAGCATTTCACAGTCATTTTTTATTTTATTGGTTGTTTC
>VZTA01012422.1:14356-49459 GCA_013398855.1 Mohoua ochrocephala | reverse complement strand
AAGTTGGATTCCAAGGATCTGGATTCAATTAGTCCACAGGATATGCAACAACTGTATGTCTTCAAGCTGTCTCTGGAACTGCACAGTACAGCGCTCAACCCCTGTGGGTGCACCACACTTTTCTCCCTCCCAGGCACAGGAAATTATATCAGCAGCTGCAGTCTAATTGCATTTGTTCCACAGTGTACCTGGTACACTCTGCTAAACAAAATCTCACTGAAGATTTTCTCTTCAACTCCCTTTCTTTGCCTAATTCATTGCTGAAGCTTCATTCAGACCTGACAGCATGTTGCATGTTGCTATACAGCAGTGTGTTTCACACACTACAGTAACTTTGAACAATGTACTCTGTAAATCTGTCACCTTTAATGCCAGGAAGAAAAAAGAAAGACAATAAGCAGAACTGCCAAGAAGCTCATTAGAAACACTATTTTTCTGCCTGAAAGCACAGTGAGTCAATGATGACTCTCAGAGAGGAGAAGGTACATTATTGCAGAATTTCTTCTTCAGGGTTTGAAATCTAATCTGAGTGTAAGGAGTCATTCCTAATGTATTTCCACCCACAAATGGCTACAGCAAATGCAATCATATGCTGTGGTAACCTCAGGCATATTTTATTTAGTCAGCTCTAACAACTGCCATTTGTAGTTCTACAGCAGTTTAGTGATGGTGGTACAAGAATATGATACTGCATGTAATCATTTCAGTCTCCTTCCTCTATGATTCATTAACATCTTCTTTTAAATGTTCTGCTTTGTACAAATCAGTAGGAACAAACCAAATAACTGCAAATGTCTGGCACAGGACTGAACTCCGTATACCTATGGACGCAGAGAAGCATTTTTCACAACAATTTCCATGGAAACTGAGCACGTCAGGCACCGGAGCACAAAATGCACACACCAACGAGTAACAATCAAGGACTAGCATTCCCCATGCTGCTTTGAACACTTGGCAACATAGGCCACACTGCAGCTAACAAGTGGCTTCAGCAAAGTCAGCAAGGCCATACAAGAAACACATAATTCAGACATTCAGCTCCTTGAGTTGGAAAAAAGAAACTACGACCTTTGTAGTCTTTGCATCTCCCCTCACTCCTGATGACTTGTGTACTTTTGTGCAAACAGCGTGGACTCTGATACACTACCTGGCTGATGTCAATGGGCTTTGCAGGGTTGCCTGTTTGTACCAAGAGTTTGTAAGCCAAAACAGCATCGTCAGAACCATTTTTATAGTTGTTGAAAGTGATCTTCCCAGTTTCCCAGTCGCTGTCAAACGCGTCCTGAAGTCCTGAAAAGTTAAGGGAGGCAAGGGGAAGACAGAACAAGCAGGTGAATCATCACTCTCACAAACAAATTTCAGAAGCAAAAAGAATAATTATGCTTTTTCATAGCTAAGTGAGGACGAAAACTATTGACCTGGTGCCTCCTAAATTTGGGGCTCCACACTGCCAGTGTACGGAGAAGTACCAGTTGCATGTCCAGTATTTTGCCCAAAGCAGGGCAGGGGAACCAAAGAAATGCAAGAGAGGAGCCCCAGGAGTCTTCCCAGGTTGTGCAGACCAGCAAGGCTGAGCTAGCAAGGTGCAGATGCATTGTGCACTGGCGTAAATGGCTTCCCCTCGAGGGAAATTGAAGATCTTCTCCAAGAGTTCTGCTTAGAGAAGTGTATGGGAAAGAGTTAATCTTGTCTAAAACAGAAAAGGGCTGAGCTCAGCCCTCACCCAGCTTCACCACCTTACAACCAGAGGAGGCATTCGGTCCGTTACCTAGAAGGGAAACATTCTCCTCACTCGCCTCTGCCTCACCAAAACTCTGGCTGAGTGCACTGAGCCACAGAGGACACACACCGCTCTCATTACTGTTTTGGGCTACTGCAGAGCACTGGGGCAATAGCTTCTACACTATAACCAGAAATTCCACGATGAGGGGGGAGAAAAACACACTCAAACTTTCAACTTCAAACAGCAACTCGGCTGCTCCTCAAGCACAGCGTGAGTGAACACGATTTTGTCAATTTGTTCCATCTGTTCAACTTGTGCAGCTAATACAAGTCATGGGATCTGCTGCCAGCACATGTAAAGATCACAGCCAACACCTATTCACTCTCAACTGTTATTTTCCTCCTTGCCACCCTTCAAGGGGGAGGGAATACCTCACAGCAGAAATTTGGATCAGATTTAGTGCAGGAAGCCACAGCCCAGTACAAGGAGGCTCTGTGCAAGCAGATGACAAACCGCATGTCCAGGGAAGGGAAGAAAAAGGCCGGGGGAGTGGCGGTGGAGGAAATCATCGACCCACCTCACAGCTGGGCTGAGGAGCCATAATGAAAACCATCGCTGCAGACTGGATGGGTTAGCTACAGCTGTACTGAGATAAGAGCACTGGAAGAGAAAATGCACCCGGCTGACACTGCCTCCGGGACAGAGTACCCATTCCCATTGACCAACTTGTCCCCTCTTCCTTAGAAAATTGCCTCCCATGTTGTCTCGCTAAACCATGTCAAATCATGTGAAGCCAACAGGCTGAGAACCAAACGATGAAAGGAGCCTCCCAGATCTGTGCATGCAGTCCTCTAGCACTAGCTCAGGAGGAGGACAATTTGCCATCAGGCTTTCTGGCACCACCAAAGGACTTTGAGGTTCCCTCTAAAAAAGGCACTGTTGGCTGGCATCACAGAGATGGGAAACATTGCTTAGAGTATGCAAAAATACCAATCCATCCCCTTCTGTGCCAAGTCCAGCTCAATGTCAGTTTCTCACAAAGTGGCCAAGTGAGAGTATTTGGGCTATCATATGAGTGACAACAAACACAATGACTTTGGGAAGTTAAGAGGAGGCTGTCGAAAAAGCACATGGAAAAGGAGGAGACGACCTAAGAACAGTGTAACTTCCAGTAAAAGGGTCTCCTTTCCGCAGGAGGAGCACACAAACTGCTATGATAGACAGCACGTCGGGGCAGAGCTTTCAGCTAAACATCCCACCCCTGTCAGGGGGCTCCGCAGACACAGTAACAAATAAATCCACTGGCATGTGACATTATCAGTTTGAGGTTGCAAAAAAGGGCATGTACTTCTAAACGCTACTGCAGCAAGTGAAAATTCAGCTCTCTTACATCTCCCCCTGCTCCCCTGTTCTCACAAGTTTGGTCATCCTTCAAACCCCGCTCCCTTTCACATTTTTATTCTTCAGCCAGCTTAACCACTTTACATTCTGGGTCATTTTATTACTCACTTTGCTGAAACTGAAAGTCTACAGAAAGAATATCAAGAAACCACTGGCAGTTGTACTTAATTTCTGAAGAATTTCAAACTTTCAATAATTAAAATTTGCCATTACAGTTTGAAATTTGTAGTAGAGATTGCTGCTTTCAAAGCAAATGTTCGTAACAATTATTTAAAAAGACATTTAATCTGTTATAAATGGGATTAATTCTATGTTTCTGGGCAGAAAGATGAAAGTATCTTGCTGACATCTTTCTGCAGAAAAATTATAGAAATTAAGAGAATTTAAAAAATCTTGTATATGGGATTTTTTCACATCAGCAGTCACTTTTGCTTAGTGCTTCAGAAGAAAGTGACAACATTCAAAATTATGTGGAATGTGGCAGTGGGGGTGAGGAAGGAATTCCTACTGACTCATGTGAGCAGCTGCCACCATGAAACACCAGATAAGATTTCCCTTTGCAAAAACAAGCCTAATTAGAAGCCATCAGGGAATCCGAGCTACCTCATTTACATCTGGTCACTAACAAAAACATTTACAGCTTAAATGAATGGTTAGTGTTAACTTTTCTTCTGTTGCATTTTCAGTAACAGAAAATATGGTAACATAATATGATACTAGAAAGCAAAATACAGGAGATCTCTGAAAAGAGAAGTGCGTGAGGCAGGAGGCACACTCCACTGCTGTTAGATGAGGAAGAATGTACAGCTAAATCAAGGATGCCTTCTGGATAAAAAACGGTTTTGTTCACATGTTGTTGCATCCGTCATTCTGCTGGACAAATGTGCGTGTGTCAGAAGGCCACCTTGAGCCATTAACCTCTGGCACTGGATTCATAGTCAAGTCGGCAGGGATTAGCCATGCAGTTCAAAGCTGTTCCTATTTCAATTATCCACTCCTTCCACCACATGAGGTGCCAGTAGAACTGTTCCACCTCACCTGAATCCAGCCTAAACCTGTACCTTGTTTGTACCTTCTATCTTCATCTTCCCTTCCCTTGCCTCCTTTGGCACCAGCCACAGTTGGTAACCATCAGGTGTTATTCTGCCTATTAGTCTGGACCTTTAGATAATTCCCCAACTGTGACAAGTGTGGCAGCTTTTAGTACAACAGTCTAGCTCCTCCCTGCAACATCAGAGCCCTGTACCACTTGAAAGCACAACTTCTTTCTATTGATACATCTTAATATCCTCCTTTACAGCCCCGTGAATGCAGTATCACACTCCGTGAAGACAGCCGTGCAACTTTACAGGGTTGTAGTAACTGTGACCCTCTCAGAAAAGGTGGGGAGGAGAGGTAACTACACAGACCTAAATGCTAACTAATAATCATAATGATTAATTCTAAAGCTGTGTGTGATCAAGAGGCCAATCAGTGTGCCTTCCATCACAGGGCTGGCATGTCACATGGACCACAGCAAGTCACTACTGCTTCCTGGAGTCTCCCTGACCATTCTACTGTAACATTTTAGCTCCACGCAGCCTGTCAGTATACCCTGGGTACCAGGAATACACACAGCTCCTCTAGTGGAAGAAAAGCAGAGGACAAATAAGGATAGGCAGGCTAATGTGGACTGGAGGGGAAAAGGAACTATGTGCTGAACTAAGTACAGAATAGGAACACCCCTATGAGAAGAGCGTGTCTGGAAAGGACACACACGAGCACGGACATACAGCATGACAAGGAGACGTGCAGCCCTTGGCCACACCAACAGTCCTTAGCACAAGGGAGACACAAAGGATTACAGAGAGGACAGGGAGGCGCCCAGAGTGGAAGAGGTTTGGGAAGGTATGTGGTGTGCCTGATAGAGGGGCACTGGGAAGGCGAGTACTCCTGGGAGTAACACCAAGTGGGCTCGGCTCCAGCAGTTCACTTTGAGCCGCCTGCAAGGGAGCAGATCCAAGGGCACCTCCTCCTGACTTTATCGTTGGCAGACTGCGCTGAGGTTGAGCGCTAATAAAGCTTCCTGAACACAATCTCGGATTTCCATCTCCCTCACGGGGGAGGGGGAAAAAGCGGAAGGGGGGACACCAGACACATTTTTTCCTACTGTTTTGGAACGGCAGCAAAAAATAACCACAAAAGAAACAAAGTAAACAGAAGAGGTTTAAGAGAATTTGGAAAAGCATGTGGAAGGACGATTGCTTAGAAGTCTAGAAAGTATAGTAAGGTTCCAATCCAGCAAACATCTAAGCTATGCTGAATTTTCTTCCTGCCAGTAATGCCTTCCCTTACAGCTCAATGTGCTTATGTGAGCAAAATATTTTAAATAAAACTTCCAGTAAGTAGACTGCAATGAATGGATCCAATGTATTTAAAAACCATTAAAAACCCCCACACCTAATAGCTGAAATACTGCTTTGCGTTATTTAGCAATGCATTAAACACATGGGAAACTTGCTCATTTTGTGTAGATTTGTCACTTACATGCATCTGCTTTCCTAATATTGTTCATCGTATTTTCAGAAGGAATGAAATACATCAGATACTGACAGTTACCTACATGTTCTCTGAGAATCACTGGCTGCAGTGGTCATCTGTACACAATTAAGTTTAAAATTTACAGTCTCGCTAGGTCAGCACAATTTATTTTTCTTTTGGCAAAAGCTTCCTAGAAATTTTCCCAATAGAAAGACACAGGTAGGACCAAAGTAATCCTGGGCAGGGTATGTTTGCTGTTAAATTTGCTAAGACGTAACAGTACTCCTTATTTTAAATTCTAACCAGTTATTTGTCTCAACGTGTGCAATTATAGCATCTTCAGTATCTTTAATTACTTGACTTCAATATAATTATCATCCTAGTACCTGAAAGGCCATGCCTTCTCTTCCTCTTTCCCCACCCTGCTACACTTCAGCACAGAAAAGCAGCGCCACAGAAGGGGTGAGGGTAGTTGATTGGAAACCTAAAATATGCAATAAGTTCCCAATCCAATAAAACACAGAAGCCACACTGAATTTTCTTCATGCCAGCAGTCCCAGTTGAAGCCAACAAGATCACTCAAGAGCTGAAAGTTAAGTCTGCGTCAGAATACATCACCGGACCGGGACTTTTCATTTACTGCTCGGAAAACACTCAGCAAATATTTATTTAACCAAGACAGTGAGCCATATTTGGCCATAATGCATAACGCCTCATCAGCTTCTTAGACATGAATGGCATGGATATAATCAATTAAAGCTTCAGAACTGTCTTACTTAAACACAAAGAATTCAAGTGACAAACAGCGAGTCCACACTTGGGTTCGAAGCAGCACATAGGCATTCTCCCTCCTGCTCACAGTCTTTAACCTGTGTGACTGTATTTGAACAAGGCAGCAACACCAGGGTGAACAACTGTTCTTTCTCCCAAATTAAGAAAAGTTTGTGTCATGCTCTCTTACCTTGCAGCCAGTCTCGAAAGTAGTGCAACCACATTTTGGGGAGCTGCCTATCCTCTTCCAACAAAACATATGTCACATTGCTGAAACTTCTGTGAAGTTCGTAAAGTAAGTGCTGGACATTTGGATAGTCTGCTTTCTGTGTCACAATATACATGTTGTAGAATGAAAAGTACTTGAACTGTGCAGCAATAAAGTCATATTCCCGTGTTTCCCGTGGTACAATGTCTGTGAGATCTAGTCCATCTCTCACCCGGGTAGTTCCATAAAGGCTGAGCCCAAGTAAACCCAGAAAAAGAAAAATAACCACAATCTGCAACAGAAAACAGAAACGTATTTGATTTTAGGTTTTTAAAGGAACTAGCAATTCATAATGTCATACTACAAAGCCAAATTCAAAATTAACATCCATCAGTACTTTCAAGCTTTTTATTTTTCTTGCTTTTTTTCACGCATGTACATACTACAAGACTAAGCTCACTCGTTCTTCCTTGGAGGGGATCTGCATCATGGATGAGAAATTTATATTGCAATAAAGTTTAAAAGTGACTTTAATTTCACTCTTCACAAGCTCGTATTACTGAAAGTCACCAGAACCCTCACTTGTAACATACATTTGAAGTATGTCTCTACAGCACTTGCAAGATAAAACTTTCAAAGTAAGAAATCAGCTGTAAAATGATTAAAAACTGTTATTCCACAAGAGTTGTATTTATTCCTTATATTTAATACCACTGCCGGAATCATTTTATTACTGGGCAAGGCAGACGTCTAACTTTGAAAAACCGAAAAACAGTTCCCTGATTACCTTAGCTTTCGGTTTTAGGAGGAATGGAGCATAATGCTTTTCTGCAAAAGATGAGAGTGTCCACTTCGTACAGGGTTGCTCAAGGCAGTGTATACTGGAGTCTGAGAAATGGGAAAGTAAATCCCTTGTCGAGCTTGTGCTTTCTGGGCTCTGGCAGCTCAGGTTATCCTGTGTCACTGTCACTGGCTGCACAGATATTTCTGAGCGAGGCTCTGCTGTGGTGTAGTACACCTGCGTGTGAGGATCATATTCTGTGCGCAGCTGCACCGTGGACTGCATCGTAATCTGAGTTTCATGTGCAAAACTGTGGCTGCTGTAAGGGGGTGGAGGACTGTAGCAAGTATTGTCGTTTTCCGCATACGCTTGAGGCTCAACCTGAATCACTCTAGTGACACACGGACTGTAAGAGAAGAGAAAAACATCTGATCACATTGGACAGATCCTTGTTTTAATCAGGCTAGACAGGGTAACGTGCTTTCATCTGAGATTGCTTCCACTTCTGTTAGATGGTTTACGCCAATTACGGGTAACGCTTAATGTTAATTTCATTCTGTGCCTTTAGGAAACATTTCTCAGACATGGTTTATAGTGTAGGCCCCTGAGAATATGTGCACATTTCTTGTCCTCCAGGAAGAAGGAAACAGCATCCGTCTGAAGACACTGACATGTACACGCATCACTCCATGAATTACACATGCTCATCAGGTAGTTGTACACAGTCTGAGTGCACAGTAAGTCCGTGAGTTTGCATCTCTGTACCCATGCTGAGAATGAAGATATTTAGATGAAGAGGCAAACACATGACATACTTGGTTCTTCTGTTTAGAACAACTGAGGTAACCGTTAAATAATATTTGGACCTTCTGGATAAGATCTCAGACTTCTGGGAGGCAGGTTGAAACCACTTGACATACACTGATTGAATATTTTATAAGTCAAGAAAACATTAAAGTATCAATGAAAGGATTCATTCCTAGGAAGGGTGGGCAATATGAAGAGACAAAATCACAGAAATAATTGAAGTATTCCCTTAATTTTAGTCTATGCAAGACCCTAACAGATTACCACTGCAGCCACAATAGACACTTTATCAAGCATGATCCCGTAATGGTACCGATCATTCCTTATAGTTCTATGAAAAACTCACCTAAGGGGATGTCATTTTACAGCTCATTTATTTAGGTTTAAAGGCACAACAGCGTAAAAATTAACACATAATGATTTACTGTAAGTCAGGCTTCTCAGTATCCTGAGTTACGTACAGCTTTCCAAGATTAGCCAGTACTGGCACTGGACACCTTGCAGTATCTCATCACATTCTAAAAACACTACAAGATACACTTAAATCGTGGCTCTTTCATCTGCTTTCAGGAAGTTGTTCTCCAACAGTCAAAATGAACATATGTAGGAATGATGGGAAAAGTATGGGGGAGAGGGGATGTGGGGGAAGAGAGGGAGAGGGAGACATGAATTTTAGCTTTCCCTTCAGGCAGATAAAAAACGAAGTAGCAAACGTAAGCCAGTCACCAGCAATGAAATCCTAACAATAACATGCTGACTCCAGTTTAATGAAGAACTCCCACTCCTGACAAGGAATGGATGCCCCGATTGGTGACCACAGAAAGGACACAGCTCATACATCGATCTACTGCTCACTCTCACCTTGTAAAACAGCAAAATATGTCCAGTCTCCTGTCTTCCCGGCGATAAAGGTCCATGCTCAGGATAGCAGGGAAAATCAGCAGAACCATAGCAAAATTGAACACCACCACAACTGCTGCCTAGAGACAATCATAGGATAAGTGATGTTGCTAAATTTCATGTGGGGCATCAGCTTTACAAAGCATAAAAATCCCTTTCAATTCTCATCCCCGTTTACCATTGCAACCCATCTGATGCTTTCAAGCTTTTGCCTGAGCAAACTGAGAGACATATATTTACATTCCCCTTTCATTATGGTAAGTCTACTGTAGTGAAATAATTTATTTTAATACTAAACCTTGTCTTACTATAATACATCTGTGCCTGGATATGTGGTGATTATTTCTGAAGTGGAAAAACAGAGTCTGTTGACTCAGTAATCATATTTTTTACATAAAATTCTGATGTATTTAGAGTCTCAAGGCAAAATAAAATGGAAGCAAACCTGAAACTAGAACTGAAGTTCTCGCATTTATGGGATCTGAAGCAATTTAAGCATCACAATAATATTAAAGCATGTTATTAAATCAGAAATGAAGATCTCAGGAAATTTTAAAGAAACGGATCTGTTCAGTAAAATACTATGCACTCGATGTTCTTACTTAAAAGCTTAGCCAAGAAAGAGCAGCATTTTGAATTTATCAGGGATTATTTTTAAAGGAGAATCAAAATTAAACCAACACCACATAGCAAATATATGTATTAATATGCCTGTGTTTAACAGAGCTTGATTTATGAGCCAGTCTACCAAAATGAGTCTTAAATTGGAACAAGAATACTTGATTTAATTTGTAAAGCAAGTATCACATAATGAAAAAAACAACCTCCCCGCCCACCCCCTTTCAAACCATACTCCAAACCCTTTCCCACACAGAGATTCCCAGAGAATTTCCATAAACATATGTGGTGCAGCATCTATCATTATTATTGATAGCATTTATTTGTAATGCAGAATTGTTAGGAGCACTAGCTATCACAAAGGGAAAGCTGGGCACTGGGAACTGGAACACAGTTGCAAGAGTAGGAGAAACACTGGGAAAATAATGGTTCAGCCACCAACCAGTGGAAAAAAACACCTCTTGAAAGCTTTATGTTTTTACCCATTAGGAAAGCAGTAGCCATCTCAATAGCAGCTGAGTTTCGTGTTGAGGCAGTCCATATATAAACTATCATGTGCCTCCACCTGTAACTTCTGAAATAATGACTGCTTGGGTTGAAACAGTCTTAAAGAAGAACAAAAGCTGGGCTACAAAAATGACCCAATATAAATGCGATCTCTTTTTTTCCCAAAGAAATGTTCGGCTTCTTTTGATCTTGAGAGATCGGACCTCAAAACTGGCAGTACAAACGATGTGATAGCCAAAATCCGTGTTTTAAAAATTCTTGAGTTACTTTTCAATTAAATGACATAAATTCCTTAAATTTATCTGTGAAAATCATGGTAATAGCACACTGAATGTTTTTTACAGTTTTGAAGCTGTCAGAGTATAATGAAAAGCTTAGATATTGTTTTTACCGTTCTGAAAATGACAGAACCAACTAGTTATGTAAATATTTTCTAGTAATTTCAATCATAAATATACTGCATACAAAAGCGGGTTTTATTGCTGTTTCTCTTCTCTGGTCTCCAGCCTGCTTGAAGTAAGATTTCAGGACTGCTGGATGTCTGTAGACATGGCTACTAAAACAGACTTTACCTGGTACTTGAAGCCAAATTAGTATTTAACCGTCTTTGTGAGAAAAGATCCAATAACTATTTAATGATTTATAAATATTCACACAGAAAGGTATGCAAGGTCATAGCCAAGACTTTAAAATTAAGTGATTTGCTTTTGATCCTCTCTAGAATTAATTCAATCTGTCAGAAAAACAAATGGCTGCTGTTGAAAGAAAGGTGTTTGTTGGACCTCGTACTTACAACTGCTTTCTTTACTGGTGCTAAACCAAAAAAAGGTTGAATCACCCATATAACATGAATAATTAGTTGTGCCTAACCAAGATCTTGTATCAAGGATCAGCTAAGATTTACCGAGATTTGGAAAAAACAGCTGAGGTCTGACTCAATAATTCTTACTCCTCTCAGCATGGCTGAAAAACTAACAGAAGTCCTCTGTTTCTGCTCCATAAACTGCAAATACTTCGCGCCATATCAGTTCCCTCTCTAGACCCCAACGTCCTTAAATCTCCAATATTACTGAATCTGAAAACTAATACTTAACTGTGTGGTAGAGAGGTCATTGAAGTTAGTTATATTGACATTTGATTTTTTTAGGAAGCATCAAAACTAATCCAACAACACACAATAAATCTGCCTACTTACGTGAAATCTCTTTTTTGAACAACTAGATTTTCCACTGTGCCATCCCAGTGTTGATGTACTAACCACTCTGCAAGTGAAATATTTCAAAGCAATCTCTGTTCTGATTTGAATTTAAATAGATTCCTAGGGCTTAATATTGCACTTCCTATATATTGCACACTGTCTCTCATCCACCTCTCCAGCATTACAATTCTCAGTTTTCAGATTAATTCTCAGATTAACAGTTCTCAGTTTTTGCAACTAAATAAATTCTTGTATGAATTCTAATTTATTGTCCCATCACAAAAACTCACCCTGTGACTTGATAAGGGGAGGGAAGGAAGGATTGCTGAGGAGCGATTCAGTCCCTGACCCAAATGCATCTGCCACTGCTTCCTTCCCAGTGCCATTCGTACACACAGGATTGAGGAATGGGAAAGTATGAGAACTGAGACCATGACAACAGCCACAGTCTGTAAAAGCAACACCGAGCCGTGGCAGCAGAGCTTCCAGAGTACAGGCAGCACCTAGGCTGAAAGCACGCTTAGGATTTCTGGGAGCAGGGCATCTTCTCTCACACCTTCAGAGACTGATGGTCAAATGGGAGAGAAAAGGGCCTCAGACCTTTTCCTTGGGAAATCAACAAGGGTAAGATTAGTCCAGAAGGAATAAAATGGGACCTACTCAAGGGTGTAAAATGAAGGCATTCAGTGAAATGAGATCAGAGAGCAGTAAAAAAATTCCATTAAACAGAAAAAATTATGTTGGTCACTTCCTGAGAAACACGCTACGGTTTTTGCATCTTTTCATAATGCACAACCTAAAAATATTATTGCTGCCGCAACTGTTGAGGGAGACAGAAGAATGGCAGTCTGTGCTGGAGGCAGCAAGGGAGCGGGGAGCCAGGCTGGTAGGTATGTGCTGGGGCCCCGCTGAAGTATGTGCTGCTATGTGCCATTCCTGGCAGCCCACCCAAGGAGACCGGGTGTGCTGCATAGCCAGAGGTGATGAACAGATGAGGAGGTCTGTCAGGAAAACTTCCACGCTACTGCTCTCTATCTGCAGCTCCCTCCTGACATGGTACAGGCTCGGATCCTTCTCCCCCGCCCCCTTTTTCCTTAGGCTTTAATTCTGCTTGTTAAATTCTCGTGTCAGGGGCAGGGAAAGGTAAATGATGGGGATAAAGGTGGGGAACAAACCACTTCAGCAGAGTAAGATAATGGAAAGAGCTTAAAAACGTACATTCTTTCTCTCCAGAAACCCACCACTGCCACCTGGTAATGGACTTCTACATTTAGGAAAAAAACTTGTCATTCTTATGGTGAGGGAAAAAGTTACTTCTAACACTTATTGGGAAAAGTTCCACCTCTGCTCATTAGTGGATCCACACCACTCTGCTGTTACGGAAGGAAGTTTCTGATGTAAGAAAAAAAAGTTTGATCATTTTTTTTACCTTAACTTTCCTGGGCAGAATTTACTGTGTGACAGTCTCTGAATAGTCTGTCTTAGGAAATAATACAGCCCAAAGATAGTTACACTCAGCCTTGCCTTCCTTCCTTCATTTACACTCAAAACAAAGGGCTATGTTTAAGACATTCCTACTGTAAACTTCAAAACTTTCAGTGGATTTCTCTGATCACCTCTTCCTTCACCACCATTTTAAGAAACGGAACACATCTGAAAATTCAGAACCTACTCCTTCAAAGTCCTGACTACTCTTAGAGATTATTCTTATGACTGAGAATTTAGGTCATACTCAGCAATCTCAAAGCCCTAAAACTGTTTAAACAAGAGGCTAATAAGATCAACAAATGAAAAAAAAAATTAGAACAGTCCCTACTTGTGCATGTAATTAACTTCAAAGATCTCACTTTCAAAAGAACTGAATTTGACTTTTCAAGTTTTGGAAAGAGCTAACCCTAGCAAACTCCCAAGACTTGCAGCGTTTGAGTTCCACAAAGTAAATTAACAACTCAGAGGTATCAATGAACTGCTTTAGCTGGCAGAATATGACAGAAGCTGAGATAGGAGAAGGCACTGATGTGCAAAACATGAGTTTCTAACTAGAAGTTTGGCTTGCAGATGCAGGAAACTCCCTCAGCAGCCACGTTATTTTACCAATACTGGTCCTCGAAATTACTGAATGGTTGACAATTACCTTGTAATATCTTAAGTGAATGAAGAGCAAAACAAGGTCAAGAGCAATCCTCCTTTTTTAAGCCCCTCTATTAAAAATTCACTATCTAGATGAGAAGATGGTAGTATCTGTGAAAAGTAAATGCAGCAGTATTTCATTGCTTTTTAAGTTTTGCTAGGAAACCATCAAAGACAGCAAGGGCTTCTTGTTTAAACAAGTCTGAGTGAGAGGGAGAGAGCGGAAGGAGACTGTAAATAAAGAAATCCATACATAAATACAGACCACCCACCAAAACTGCCATGGTTCTCCGATTCCAAGTACTGTGATTAAAGTATCACCTGATTTTGATTTTACCCGGTGAAACTAGGCAAAGCAACTAATAGATGTTCCTTTCTACCGACAGAGGATTTCATTCTAATGGTTGCTAACTTTTAAGTGTATCAGTCACATATGTTGCTCTGACATCAATGAATACCCATTGTAGGCCTCCCACTGCTCCTTCTTTGCACGTTTCACCTCTTACATACATATAAGGTGCTACTATGTTCCATCAAAGACAAATTACCAAGTGAGAAAAGTTGGAGCAATTCAAACACTAATTCCTGGACATTCAAGTGGGTTCCTGCACATAAATTCCATACTAATCAGTGCCTTATAAAAGACTTCGATGTTTTTATTCTGAATAATATCAACATGTTCATACAATAATATGTTGAAATCTCACTGGAAACTTTTTTTTGTTACTTTGCTATGCAGGCTTTGTTTTTAAACTTTCAGTGACTCATTCTGTAGCATGGCAGTAGGCAAAAATAAATTACTTTAGGAAAGGCATATGTAAGTTAACTGATTACAGTATCAATTACAGCTGTTGTCTCCAATACATGTTCCAAAGGCAACCTGTCACATTCTGAACTTGAAGAGTGAAAAAAAGAAAAAAAAATGAGCAAAATCTGATCAGATAAGAGAGAATTAATATTGGCGGCCCACACTCAACAGCTCAGCAGTGTGATTACAACAAAATGGCCCACCTGTGTTGAATACTTCTTTATAAAATGCATTTAGGCTGACCTAACTTCTGTAAAGCACAGGTACTACAGGGTCTGATGACGTCCAGTATCCTGTTAGCTGCTGAAGGTACATGTTAAATGTTTGAAATTGGGCCACAGACTTTGGAGACATAAATAACTTCTTCCAGTGGAAGAAGTGATACACTACCCAAAGTATTTCACACACCTAGCTTAGTCTTTACCATGGGAACTTCACGAGGTTCAGCAAAGCCAAATGCACGGTCTTGCACCTGAGTCCCGCACCTGCACTTGTACCTCATATCCCGGTATCAGCACAGGCTGGGGATGAACAGACGGAGAGCAGCCCTGGGGAGAAGGCCTTGGGGGTGCTGGTGGGTGAGAGGCTGGACATGACCCAGCCATGGGGCACTCACAGCCCAGAGAGCCAAACGTGTCCTGGGCTGCATCCAAAGCAGCGCGGGCAGCAGGGCCAGGGAGGGGATTCTGCCCCTCTGCTCTGCTCTGGTGAGACCCCACCTGGAACACTGCATCCAGCTCTGGGGTCCCAGCACAGGAAGGACATGAACCTGTTGGAGTGAGTCCAGAGGAGGGTCACAAAGGTAATTAGAGAGATTGAGCACCTCTCCTGTGATAAAAAGCTGAGAGAATTTGGATTGCTCAGCCTGGAGAAGAGAAATTTCTGGGGGGACCTTATAGCAGCCTCCCAGTACCTAAAGGGGGCTACAAGGAGGCTGGAGAGGGGCTTTTCACAAGGGCATGTAGTGACAGAACAGGGGAAATGGCTTTAAACTGAAGGAGAATAAGTTTAGACTAGCTATAAGAAAGAAGGTTTTTTTTAAAATTTGGGTAGGAAAACACTGGGAACAAGTCGCCCAGAGAAGTCTAGTTGAAGATGTCCCTGCTCAGGGGGTAGGGGAAGGGATTGGGCTAGATGACCTTCAAAAGGTCTGTTACAACTCAAGCTATTCTGTGATTCTATAAAACAAAACAATTCACTATCATATGATCTGTAAGAAGAGATAGCAAGGTTTTGGCAAATCAGCAGAGCTTAATACTGCTAATCATTCAAGATTAAGTGTCTAGGTTTAGTTGCCACAAGTATCTGCTAAACGATGCAGAAAACCAATGAAGCCTTTACACACTCTATTATTCACAACCAAATTGCCTATCAAGAAGGAAATGTAAACGAATTATAATGCTTATTACTAACGTAACTGCAATCACAAAGAGTTTACCATTTTACAGTTTAATGTAGGCATACTTAAATCTCTGAGAACAGCAATAATTGCCACATGTATCAGGAAAAACGGCAGCCCTGCTTCCTCTGGGTAGCCAACGGCTCGAGGAGAATAAAAGTTAATGGAGAACCAGGTTAGAAAAGAAGAAAAATAACCATTGAAATAGTACAGTGCTATAAATTGCTTGTGTCAGAGGAGAAACTCCCAAAGCTTTCTTCAGTCTTCGCTTTTAGAAGAAATCCTTCTCCAGTATCATAAATATTTCATATTTCTGAAGGTATATTATCACAAACAAATACAAGAAGGCAGAGAAAGGGAGAGCAAGCAATGCATGGTTCAGCACATAAAATTCACATTTTCTCTCTAAGCATCTGAACACAAAATTCTTGAAGCTTTCTCCAATTTGCTAAAATTACTGGGAGTAAGGCATTAAAAAGTGCTGCAGTAATTATTAATCTTACAAATGCATACGTACTGCTGTCACTACACTTGTAGTTCTTAAGAGCAGCAAATTGGACGAACATGAATGAAGAGATTAAATTGCTGCTGAGGATCATTACAGTACACACTACACTGCAGTCTACTCCTCTTGGCTTTGGAACGCAAATCTTTCTGGAAACTCGTTTCTGCTCAGTTACATATAGCTTGGGTTTTGCACTCAACCCAGCTGTATTCTTTCACCTGCTAACGGGATGTGAGAGACTCCACGCACGAGGAAAGGGAGCAGGAGGATCAAGGGCAGACAGCAGTCGTTACGACCCAGTTCTGTGGCAAACTGCAGTGACGCGCTGGCTCAGAGAACCGCAGCAGCACCAAGACCAGGCTTCAGTGCTTCCACTAACAAGTATCATCCACAGACTTCAACAGCGCTTAAGAGCTAACAAAATAGGATACAAACTTACTTGGAGTGAAAATGCTCTTAAAGCCGGAATAGGAATTAAGGCAGCCATAAAGAAAGCAGTAACATTGCTGATAGATGTAAGGGCTACGCTTGCTCCTGTTCGCTTCAAACATTCACCTGTTCTGTCCTGCAAAACAAATGATGTGTCTTGAAAGTCAAGTGAATAAGGTGATGTCCTGCAAATGAAGGGGTCATCCTACAGACATAACACAGCAGCAGTGAAAAATTATTACAATTAAATTCTACATGTAAATTTGCATTTGAGAGTGTGTGTGAGAAAACTATATCCTAAGTTTACTGCTCAGTAGGAACACAGATGGAACGCTCAAGTTTTTTGAGGGTAGAAAACATCACTAGAGTTGATTCTAGCTTCAGAACACAAAACTAAATGGGTACTGACAACATATCAAATACATCTGCAGTTGAGAAGGATGTAACTTTTACCAGTGGAACCACTTGGTGTTCTCGTTTTGCAGACAAAATAAGCACGTATTAACAGCATAGAGGCATAACATAGCTACACATCTTGAAAAAATATGTAACAAAACAAACAGAAAGAACACCGCCAAGTCTAGGGACCACACACAAAACCCACCAAGAAATCAAGATAAACACATGACCCTTTCCTAACCCAAAGGGCTATTATGAAGCAGACAGAGACTATAGTAGAGTGAGGCTGTACTGCCTGCATGCAAAACCAGCTGGAGAGAGCACATGGAAGACTGCTTGTGCAAAACAAAATCAGCAAATATACATTAGTTTTAAATGGGATGTACTTTGGATATGTAACTTTGGGCTGAGACTAAAAAGACTAATAAAAGTAAAGGATCATACAAGTGATGACACCTTAGACTTCCTATCAGTTATATGTTATGCTTTGTCATGGTCAATTATAAACTTCAGAAAAAAAAAACCAAGAGAAAAATACAGAAAATAACTCAATTTTAGGTCCACAACAAATAAGGTAACTGTCTTCCCTCTCTTTTCCCCTTATCTCTTGTGTGTTCTTTCATTAAAATCATTCTATCATTTAGTTGTCAAGATTCCTATTGGAGTTTGTTCCTAAATTTGCACTAACTTTCACTGAAATTTTGGGCAGAATTTGGATTATGGAAATTAGTATTTATATAACACCTTATAAATTAAAATTTCAAGACAAAATAAACCTAAGACACCACAAAAAAAAAAAAAAAAAAAAAAAAAAAAAAANAAAAAAAAAAAAAAGAATGTGAACATTCCAAAACCTTCTAGGACCACATGTATTGCTATAATTTCCTATTTTGACAGAAATAACAATTTCTAGACCCTAGGAAAAGCTATTGAGAAAAAAACCTCTACTGATTAATTCTGGATATGGTTATCTGTTCCTATATGAAACTTTTTGTTGTATTTTCCCCCAAATCTCCATTTTGCCATTACCTCAAATGGAATTCTCTTATTCTGTCCTGTTTCACTAAATGCATGTGCCAGAAGGAAAACATCGTCTACACCAACTCCAAGAGCAAGAAAAGGCAAAACCTTGGGGAAGAAACAAAACAAAGCAAAATCCAAATAGGTTGTTTTATGATCTTCCATGCAGCTAGTCATGAAATGGCTAATTAAAGCAACTTTGACATTACACTCTGCACAACTCCAAGGGGAAAATGAAAATGAAAAGGATGCAATACAGGTATTAACTTTTATTCTGGAAAATAGCTGAGGAACTTAAAGTATACCATTTGCAGGCACAAATTCTCACCAGAAGTAATTCAAGTTTTGGATAGACAAAGAGTATCTGACAATAATTCATGTTACATTCAAAATATTTTCAGAATTTGAACATCCTCGTATATTCCAATATAAAAATAAATTTGCAGCTCCTTAGGTAAAACTGGATGCCTCCACTCATATTGGGACACACCAAACAGCACAGAATTGTACAGACTGCATAATGCCTCCTTTTCTCTTCAATATCACTTGGCAGCATGATCATTTAATTTATCACAGCACAAGCTATGAAATAGGAAAACGGCACAAGTAAAAATCTAGAGCCAAAATATTTTTTCAGCACTTTACTTCTCAAAGATTCACTTGTGTTCATTCATTAACAGAGTACTTGTGATTTAACAGCAGACTTGTGTTTTCTAAATACCTGAGTTGTGGCAGCATTAAAGGAAATTCCAATCAATGAGCACAGGCCCAATCCTGCAGCCACCGAGAGTGCAACCAACAAGACTCCTGCCAACCCCACAGCACCCTGAGACTTGGCGCAGTCCCACCGCAGCATCGTTAAACAGGCATAGGCAAGCTGAGGAGAGGAGCAGGGTGGGGAATTCGGGGGGAAAAAAACCAAAAATATTAGAATGGATACTTCTCTAACAGCTGTCTCTCCCCACCCAACCTACAGATCCTCACACAGCTTTTAATCAGAATAGACATTTCACAGAGGTTCCAAAGTGGAACAGGAGAGAAGGTGGAGGTAAAGTTTACAAACTGTAGTTTTTATTTGAAATATTTGTAAAATATTCTGGACAACTAACTGGTAACAATAAAGCAGATTTTTAAGCCTTGCTCTACTACCAAAGAAAATGAAATAGATTTGTTTTATTACCATTAGTAAGTAGCCACTAGCTACTCTGATAGCACTGACATCAGAAAATGACTTCAAGATGTCATCCAGGGTGGTCGTAGTAAAGGAGAGCACCTTCTGAGTAGAGTTTTGTGCAACACTTTGATGAACAACCTATGAAAACAAAAACAAAACTTTGTGTGAATAAAGAATTTTTTCTTTTATTTTAGTCATTTAGTCCAAAGGAGTCATTACCATCTTCTACAGCACACATCTGAAATCAACTCTCTCTGCCTTGATGTTCCTGCTAAAGCCCATGCTCTAGACAGACATCACACTGATGCTACACGAGCGTGTTCCGCGATTTTTTTCTGGCAAGCCGCTGATTATGAGACAGAATTTACACCCTTGGGGAAAGCCTGCTGCATGCCCAGCTCATTACAAACATTCAGCTTGAACCCCTTCCTATAGCTCCACGATGCAGTACCAGTGTTGCATTTAACCCCAGGCCAGCCATCTCTTTGCCCCTCCCTGCCTGGCCATTTGCAGAGGTCAGGGTGTGGGACACAGAGGCCAGGCATTGTCACACAGCCTCCCCACCTGGGCTACTGCTGAGAGCAACCCATGGCTGGCTAATGTTTTCCAGACACCTTTACAATAACCACACCAACCAAAAGCTTTCAAATTCCAGCTAGGCCTTTGGTTTCTTCTCAGCCTCAACAAAGCAAAATTGTCCCAGACAGCAAAATGTGAAACCTTCATGGCTCCTCACATGGGAATAACCGAGCAGCTTATTACTGGGAAAAAAAAGCCCAACCAACAAACCCCCAAAAGAACCCTTAAGAACGGGGACACAATGACTCAATTCTGGTTTAAGCATCTTTCTTAAAGAAATACTGTAAAGAACTGTGACAGAAGGCAGTGGATCTTAGTAGGACTTTGTAGCATAGTATCTAAGTTATTTTCAATTTTACCTCAACATACATCCTCTGCCAGGCCTCCAGAATTGCTGCTGCCTTGTCCTCGTTCCAGTTGATATGTGAAACATATTCATGCCCCTTGAAGTGCTCATACATTTGATTAGGAGTCATTAACTGAAACATGGTTTGCAAAGCCTGGGCACTGTGACATGGAGAGAGGAGAGAGGAGAAAGAGGCATAAACTGAGCATTTTCAGGAAAATATTTTCATGGCATGAAGTCCCAAATGCAATTCTAACAGGAGCTTGCTTGAGTTCTTGATTTTATAGGGCACATGCTTGTATTAAAATTGAACAGAGTATAATTATTCTACTGTTTATCTGGTGCAGCTGTACTGCTCCATGCAAGTATTGAGGCTAAATCTGGTTTCACTGAAGTTAATAAGAGTTTTGACATTATTTTCAGTAGCATCAGTTTCAGGAGAAAATGATATAACCCTACAAATCTGTTATAGAGATCATGCTTGATAAGACAGATTGCTGTGAGGATGCCACAGGAACAGTTATTTCTACGAGGTCTTGTGAATGCTGTTGGCAAAATGTCATTTGAAGACCTTGGTCTTTTTTCATCCCTTGGAGAGAAGTGGTAGTTAAGCTCCTCATGCCTCATAAGTTGTGTGGAGTACACAAGGGCAGTCTATCCTGAATTTGCACAGTATGCAACTGCATCCAGCAATTTCAGAACCTTTTATTAACTAGAAGGAACCGTTTTATTTTTCACTAGAAGTGCCTTATTTGCCTATTTCTTGAGAGACTTATCAAGACTTATCATTATTGTGTGAATGCTAAAAAGGTTAAAAGTTCTCTGGAAAAATTATGCTTCATTTTGTTTAGTATGGCCTTCATTTTTCAGAACAGTTAAATTACACCGGTTTTTTCCCCCACTAAAGTCCAGTGTTCCATGTCTTCATTCCAAACTCTAAAGCAATGGTGTTTGTTTTACCACTCAAAGCTGTATGAACAATACAGGGACATAAAAATAGATTATTCTCTGTACTGACCCTGAATAAAACATTCAGTGGATATTTTGGAACTCTGAGAGAAGTCAAATGAGTGAGCACATTACTCACATTATTTTTTTTTCCTTTTTCCCTTGATCATATTGCAAAATGTGATCAAAGGTGTTCAGTGCTTTCCACGCTGTTCAGTGCTTTATACACACATTCTAAACAACAAAGCTGCCAGTAAGAAGCTTTCTTTCTGAGCACATGCACTATCATTCTGAGGTTAGAAGCGGGAAACGATGACACCATCTCAAGTTTAAACAACTGCCTAAGCACTCTTTTAAATTCTGCTCTCTTGAGCCGTGTCACCCTGAAGCAAAATTTGTAATACACACGAAGGGCAATAGATTTTGCATCATCTTCCTACTGTGCCCAAAGAATGAACTCTAAGAAATTAAAACTGACATTTTCTTTAAATATTTTTTTACCTGACAAGTTTACCAGAACTATTCTTGACTGTACCACCTATAATCAATTCCTCCTGCCAATGCATGTATTTTCTTGATAGTCCATAGCATCCACCACTCAAAACAAGGGCTACATCAAGAGGCTAGAAAAAGGTATAAAGAAGCAATTAATAGGTCTCATAACTTTAGACAAACTCATACCTTAATTCAGCACCCAGTGAACTAGAATCATGGCTGTTAAAGACCATCTGGGTAGTCTACTAGAAGAAATGCATTCAACAAATCAAGTTGAAGAGATCACCCAGATGCTTGTTGACCAGATGGCAATTTCTCCGAAGTCTAATGTGACCGATAAAGGGATATATAAATTCAAGGCCTCTAACTTCGAAGTCATCACAAAAATCAGCAAAACTGGTGCTACTTGAGGCAAGGCTTTGCAGCGTGGTAGGGGCGTGCAGCAGCAGCTGTGCTCCAGCAGTGGCTATTGTCTGTCTGAGGCACAGGCTCGCTAAAACGCCACATCACCGCGGTGCCACGGCCACGGCGCAGCTGACAACTGCACCTTCACTCTAAATGCACAGCACTAAGCACTGCATCACACAAGGAAAAATCCATGGCCATGAGCTAAAAGCAGGTAACAGGACCAGAAAAGTGACATCATGCAAGAACACGACTATATATTGCTTGGAAGAAAATGGTACTTTCTTCTGTTCTGTTTGACCTCCCTCCCCACCCTTCCCCACCCCCCAGCCTCCCTTGAAAAGACATGCACAAGGACAAGCAAACTTACTTTGGTGGAATTTTTATTGGGAGCTGTGATTGGGCAATCAGGATCAGCAGGATTCAGGCAGGGTCGATCCATATAACCATGACCAACCTCTGCTTTTTTCAGCATTTCTTCCCAGCTCTCCACTTGGTAATTTATTTTTTTTAACTCTTCTAAGAATTCTAAGGGGTCAAAGTTGACCCACTGCAAAGGAGGCTTCCCTCTATAAGAGCAACCAGGAGAAAAAGACACGTAGAAAAAAGGACAAAAGGAGGTCTGAAATAAACATACTTTAAAATTCATATTTGAACAAATAACTGAGTTATTTTCTGCTACAAGTTAAAACCTTTTCTGGTAAGGTTGTTTCATAAAACATAAGGCATGTTTTAATTAGATTTGTTTATGTACTTTTCTTGCAGCCCAGTTGTAATGTTAACAAAAATACTTGGCTCTTACAAAGTTATCTTATAAAACTGGTTAAAAATACCTTCACTTACACACAAAGCAAAACAAATTATCAAGAACCTAAATAACAAAAAAGCAGCCAACTGCTGCTTCAAAGAATTAGGGGGGAGGGGAGAGGGACAGAAGAGAGGGGCTGAGGAAAGAAAGCCTTTCTCATAGTATCAGATTACTTCTTGCTAGTCTAATAATCATCTTGCAAATGTAATCAATCAATATAACTGATCTTTGTTTATCTGTAACAATAATGTGCTCCTTCAAATGCCCTGGCAGCTTGACTATCAACCATCAAGCCTTCCTGCTACCATGGCTGTCACCACTATCACTGTCACATCTCCCACCCCCCACTTCTGAATTTGTGATGTCGACAGACTAGAAAGGCTTTTGACTGCCTTATTCTGTGGTTCAAACCACACTGTATCTGCTTAACCAGGCTTAAGTCATTATTCCGAATCTCCCAACCAGAAAACACAAACCCCCTTATTTCCCCATCTAAAACTGTACACTAAAGGTTAGGAGATGGCCATTGCAAATTGCTTTTGCAGAGACATGCAAACCAGGACAGAAACAATAACTCAAATGCTAACTCTTGCATAATTAACAGAAAATGCCTGCACAGATTAACAATTAACTCTTTAAAGAATTCAGGGCATCTAATATCACACTTGTAAACTGTGAGAAACCACCCATAAAAGATACTATATGGTTTCTTTAATGATCTCTGAAGCAAAGGATTTGTTCTTTATTCCTTAGGAAGACTTGAGAATTAACCCAAGACATTTTCTTAGGTCTAAAATTCCCAGCCAATCAATGTTTTTGTATTTTATGGGGAGAAAAAAATCCACCAGAAACAAGTTTGTTTCTGGAAAAGAAAAGCAAAGCATAAAATTCTTAAAACTTCAATTCGGAATTTACGTTTTAATTTGCACGCTAGCAGCACAGGAAAAATAACAGAGGATTTAAATTGAGGTTTACAAATAAGCTCATAGAAACAGGTAAACCTTTTGTTAAATGAAAAAAAAAAAATAATGCATATTTTTTATGTGGAGACACTGTACTTTATATTTTATTTTTCCTGTTAAATCAGAATCTGAATAAACAATGGGAATGCAACTGAAAAGTTGTACACAGTTATACAATTAAAAACAGCCAGACCAGAAAATGATGAAAACACATCCTTACAATAGATAGGCAGTTCCTGACTGTAGCTTTGCTCCCTCCCAGAAGCAGTCCAAAGGAGTGATAATTAAGCAAGGATAAAGATATTCTATGATCTGTCAAAATCAGAAAGAGGAAAAACACAGTCACTAGAATATAATCAAAGCAGCACAAGCTGAATCATGAAAATACACAAGCCTTGTAATTAAATGCCTGCTACACGTACCTGGTCCATGTAACCTGCTTCTGTGATGAGTTCTCCTGATTTGTAACACAAATGTTCCAATTTCCACTGTCTGTAAGAAATATGAAGGA
The DNA here is from genome assembly GCA_013398855.1 of Mohoua ochrocephala. NCBI lineage: Eukaryota > Metazoa > Chordata > Aves > Passeriformes > Acanthizidae > Mohoua > Mohoua ochrocephala. Next base: position 25,107 of record VZTA01012422.1, on the reverse strand, counting down.
CAAGTATTTTCTTCTTCCACAATTACTGAGAAGTTATTTCGAAAATGTAACAGACATTTAAAACTGTAACTCATATACACATACTGGCCTCAAGCAGCAAATTAATTAAGTAAGGCAAACGTTATTAAAAACCAGATATACGAGACCTCACCAAAAAAAAAAAAAAAAATTAAAAAAAAAAAAGGCCTTTCTTTTTGTCATTACAAAGTAGACCTTTGTTTCAGCTGTTTTTATAATCTCTGTAAAACTCATTCAAAATAAGGGAGGTGCTTTGGCACGTACAGCCTAGTCAAACATGTTAATGGGACAGAAATACATCTTGCATAAATGAGACTGCTTGTGACTTAAGATATCGCTCAGTGACACAAGTAAGAGAAAAGCCACCTCCAGCTCAGAGGACTCGAATATACCCAGCTGACCAAGACATGCAGAAGAAAATAAACCATTACGATTTCTGCCTTCCTACTTCAGCTATATTACAACTTCCACCACCATGGCTTCTAATGACTTAGACAGGGCAGGAGGTGCGTAAAAGATAACCGGAGCCTTAGCATTAGCCCATGGAGGAACCAGCTGGGTATGCTGAAAAGAGCTGCTGAAAGACAGGGAGCTTTGTCCTCACAGTCCTCACAGGCAGGACTCCCAGGCACATCACTGTGTAAGCAGTAACCCTGGAAGAGCCCTTTTTCAGGGAGACATCCTAGCCCCGTGCCGGCACCTTCTTAAGGTGCACCATTATTATTTTTCTGTTGGACAACACACAACTCCCGGCCTTCAGTGTGGGGCCACAGATATTCTTTAAGGCATACTCTGTTGTCCATGTTATTATACAGCTCTTATTCCACCTGCTGACATTTCCAACACATCTGCATCTCCCTTTACATCCTAACTATTGGAAGAACACTAGCCTGTGCCATTATTCACAGTCATTATGTACCTCATTATGATATTAGCGAGTCAATTCAACTCTAATACGGAAGGATTTTCAATGTTAGGAATCCCATCCATAAGGTTCTGTGTTTAAGATCACAGACACCATTCTTTTACCAAAAGAAATGCTGCATGCTGCAGCACGGCTCACACGTGTACTCTCTCAGAATCTCTTCCAACACCATTTACCCCATCTTACTTGTTAAATACCAACTTATCACTGCTATCAGGCCACAATGTCAAGCTATCAGAAACCAGTGACACTCAAATCAAAACACAGCCCTAAGGGAAAGGCTCAGAAGAGCTAACCATTTAAAAACACATTGAGGATAGCGCGTGCCCATTTTTCAGCTGCTACAGATGATCAAGAAAACTTTTGATTTTCCCCTCACCTGTTGTACATATAGACATGTACTCTGCTGGCCTGAAGCGCAGAGTCAAGGTGCTGTCGGAGTGCTTCTGTTGTTAGTACATTAGCACCATCTTCCTGTGGAGTCTGGATCATGAGCTGGGGGTTGAACATGGCCTCTTCTCCAATCTTCTGCCGTGTGTAATTTAACTCCCGACTCACTCGTCCACCAACTGATGGGTAAATAATAAGCACTTTGTATTAGCCAGTACCTGCTTATTCTGCATTCTCTCGATGAGCACTCTCCAGTCAAAAAACCCTGACTATGTGCAGGGCCTATTCTTTCTCAAACTGATCACAGTGCAACTCTAAAACTAGGAACAGCTTTTAGTATCTCTGAAAAAAAAACCCACATTCCTCATAACAATACCTTTACTGCTACTGTACTGAAACATTGATGCATAAACCAGAGCCTCTGTTTTTTCGACATTATAACCAATGTCCCATGTGTAAAAATTAAAAAAGAGGAAGAAAAAAGGGAAACCTTTACCTGGCAGACCAGAAGAAATACTATGTTACAATTTCTTACACTTGTATAAACACTCTGCTCCAAAAGCACATTTCAAGATAAATGGCTTTAATTTACACTCTTCTACTAAATAATTTGGCAAAGATAGAAGGCAAATGTTTCTCTTTGGTTAAAAAAAAAAAGGGAGGGGAGAAGGGAAAGAGTAAGTGAGCAGAAGTATTTCTTTAAGCCTTAAATAAAAAAAGAAAAAATGCCAAGTTCATATAAAGAGATGCAGTTTGAGTGTAGCAGAAAGGTCTGTCTACAGCTAATTTACCCCAGTGGCCCAGTACCTGGCTGAACACGCTGTGATGCAGGAGATTGTTCGTGTACAACATCTGTTTCTAAACCCACACGAGCCGAACAGTGTGCTCCATATTAAAACACGGTGGGAAAAAAAAAAAAAAAAAAAAGAAAAAAAGAAAAGAAGCAGAGGGAGACTGCAGAGTCGACAGGCTCTAGAGGGAGCCATACACAATTTGCCTTGCCAGAGAACGTTGCATAAGAATAGAAAACTGTCTTCCCTTCTACAAAAACCCCAGTCAGCTAGAGTTCATATACTTTACGTAACCTCCCCTGTAGTCTCCCTAGCCAATGCATGTGGGAGGCAATGTCAATTAATTCAGCCTATTAGCGGAATCAAGACCACATCCAGATGAGGAGGAGAAGAATGTAGGTCCAAGCTACATATCTGGTCTAATTTGGTTACACTTTTCTCAGTCCTAGGAAGCTTGGCGCTGGTGACCCGAATGACTGAAAAAGTTTGGTTCTGCAACAGTGTGAACAGAATTTAAGCACATCTATTTATTTCTTCCTAGGCCATCTAGCAGAAGACTGATCCGTAACCAGCTGGCGGAGCGGGAGATGAGATTCCCGAGCCCGAACAGGGACATACTTTTTCAATCACTTGGGCCCTCAACCCACCCGTAACACCCCTGGGGCTAAAACGACCACCAGGCAAGAAGCCGGGCCCCTGCATGCATAAAGCTGTCAGAATGAGACCCTCAACAATTAAACCATACAGACATTCTGGCACGAAGCATTGCCTAATTTCTTGTTCAAGTGTTCTTTGAAGAAATAAGTGTTTCTACAACACACTCCAATTTTTTCAGCCTGCCACATGTGGGATTACCTCCTTTATACCATGGAGCAGAGACCAGCATACAGTAAGCAAAACAAAACAAAAAAATAAAATCAAAGTGCAACCCCTTTACCTAGAGTCCCTTCAGAATGCTTTAGCATCACTCTTACTACAGTGACAGGACGTACTATCATTGAGACTGCATTTGCATGGTAACAAAAAGCTATGGTTAATTCTTATCAAGATTTAAACTCTAAAGATACTTTCATTCATCAGCCCCATGTTTATGCTCACTGCTGTGTTTCCACAGTAGTCCACAAACCAGTAGTCCTTGATATTTGAATTTTGCTTCATCTCACAGGAATATGGGAGGTAAGGGAGCAGAGTTATCCTAATCTGTATGTCTTGTAACCAGACCTTTCTTTCACAACTCTTTACGCTGCAAGTGCTTCAAAGACAAAATGACTCTCTCCCTCTTTTGTGTCTCAATGCCAGTCAAGACAATAAAGCCCCAATGCTATGAGGACTGTGGAGTCTACCATAAACTTCTGCTCCTGGTACTATATTCTCTCCCATTCCACCCACGCTTTCCTTTTGAATTTAACCAGAACTTGAACCAACAAATCATACTTCATGCAAGACAAAGGGCGTCATTCCCATCTCTGCTGAAAGTGACCAACTGTTTACTATCAACAGAGATGATCGCTTCCTAATCAAGGTCCCGTCAAACCACGTTAACTTCACTGAACAAGGCAGATCTAGCTAATCAAAATTGCATCACACAAGTCAAGTCATCAGAACAGAAGCTCTTTTTTCCCTTTCTAACGTTTCAACCACGAATAGCAAAACCACCCAAGAAGTTGGGCACAGATTCCAGAACCCAGCAGCAGATCTGCTTCACATTCTTCTTAAGGCATTACACCATTTAACTATTCCTTTGATGGGTCTCTATTATCTACATTTCTTCAGCCAAACATAGTAAAAGTAACTCCAAATATTGCAAATATTTTATACAACGTAGCAGTCAGGTACAAAAAACTCATAAATGTACATTGACAGAATTTTCTTCTGCAAAGCAGAAGATGTTAAAACATATGGACAGACCAGAAGCAAGCGGATACATCAGTGGCCTTTCAACATATTAGAAGTAAAAGAGAGCAAAAGGGAAGGAAAAAACCAATAAAAGGGAAGTTTTTACCAGTTATGTTTCAATTTATTTCAATTAAAAGTTTGCAAAGATCACTGGAGGCTGCCATACTCACATCTCCTAAAGCTACATAATCAGTACAATTAGCTGAACATACATTATTTTACAATCAAGCCTCTTGTTGCTTTATTTTTCTTCCAGATTATCCACAAATGGTGCAAAAACTTAAGGGAGAAACCACTAAAAATGTCACAGAAATGCACCTGAAGCCTCTGGCCTCATTGTGCTGTATATAAATGATACTACTTGCAAGACTCAACACACTGTGCAGAAAGTCATTCCTTACACTTGTAAAGAAAAAAGAAAAGGCATTATAGTCATAATAGTATTTCCACACCATAGGACAAGTGATGTAATGGAAAATATGATCAATGAACAAAATGCTGGTGTTTTGTGGCTTTCCTTTATGGACTCTGTCTTCTTCTGCTTGACGACAATAACATTTTACACTCAAAATGCTACTAACAGAAATTGTATATATGCCACATACTTCAAATTCTATTTCGTATCAAAGACAGACAGAGCCATTTCACTTTAATATTCTGATGAAAAAATCCACATATCACTCTCCTTTTTTGATATACCAAAAGCCACTTGATGGCATTCTAGTCCTTTATTACATGATTCCTTATGATCAAGTACCTAGATGGCTGAGCTGGCGGCAAAAATTCCCATAACCCAAAGGTGATTTAAGTAACAGGTCAGTGCAGCGTCTCGTGGCTGGTGGTAACACAGTGCAGTGGCTTGTACACGACTCTTCTAGCAGTGTCATGGGTGTCTGCCCACTAAAAGTGAGATACCATGCCATCTGTATGATTTAGCTACAATTTTTTTTTTTTTAAAGCAAAAATAAACATCCCAGCAAAGCAGTAACACCAGTGTCCTGGCATTATTCCACATTTAATGTATCAGTTTCTAATTCTCAAGGATGTGTTTGAAGGCTATTGTTCAACATGGAACGGTGTAACTGACAGCATCTCTATTGCTGAGTGTTAGTTATTGTCAAAAAGCTGTTTTTTCCAGAGAAGAGGAAAGTGTCTTCCTCCTCCCCACCCTCTCTGATATCCACAGGCTTCCCTCTTAGCTCTTTGCCAGAACACTCCAGATCTGCCTTGAGCAAGTCAGCATCCCATACCATGGAACATAATGCTGCTCCTCCAGAGACTCCCCACCAACTGGAACAGAAGGCTTGGTCAAGGTAATTCTTTGCCCTTCTGAAGGGCCTGAAGACAGCAGTAATTGCCACTGTGGATGTTGGGTTGCCCAGAACCATGTAAGGACCAGTGTCTCCCTCCCCCGAGAGCAATGAACAGCTGTCAGGTGGTAACAAGTTCTAGTCATCCTTGAGGCAGACCTGAATCCATGACCTATGGATCTAGAAAGGCTCTGGATCCCATTACCCAGCACTGGGGCCACAGTCCTAGTGTTTCAGTCACCGCACATTAAAATGCTTCGGTACACCTGAAGAGAGGAGCACCCAGAAAACCAAAACTGCTTGTCTCTAGAGTAGATTTGCACTAGCACTGCTGCATAACACTGATGCACCCTTCGATGACGTAAGAAAGAAACTGTATTTGTTTTCATTGGCACAATTTTTGACACATTTCCTTCCACTGACTTAGTACCCATTTTGAAGTTCCTGTGTCATTCAGCTCATGTGCTCATTTCCACGGAGAATGTCAGTCTTACCTACACCTTTCTCACAACCAAATTAAAAATTTACATGGCATTACATTAACATGTCTACAAAGAAGTCTGGAATCTACCACTGCAGTCCCTTCCACACTAAGTAGTCTGAGGAGTAAATTTGACCTCTGTCACGCTTAGAGATCAATGCTAAATCACACCATGAGTGATAGCCAGAAGTCACTGCTTATTAATTTACTGTCTGGTGGCTCTAAAGGCATGCAACATTTATTTTTCAGAGTTTCTTACAATGTTTCATTTCAGGTTACTGGAATTGCATCACATAGCCTGAGGTTTCTTTATTTTTCTTGGACATGAACACTACCTCTATTAACCATTCAATAGTTACCTTGTGCACAACCACGCAACCAGTAGCTTAGTAGACAGCAAGCTCTCTCTAAAAAAGAACATTCCTGAGAGACAAACATTTGGGGTAAAACGGTTTGCCTACCAATGTGGAGGACAGACTTTGAGAAACCAAAGCCAAGTTTTCCACAAATACCTACGGGTTTTGGAGCCTAAGTTCTTTTGAGACAAAGTTTAGATACATGAACAGCACCAAGTTTTCTGGAGAACCTCCCTTCTGAAGACTGTGGGCCTTAAGGTGCTTCCATTTGAGCACCTGGGGGGCAGACACACTTCTGCTTTGTTTGAGCAACACCACCTTTTAAATTTTTTTCAGGACTGTAAATGTGTAGCATTAGAGCTATCCAGCCCAACCTTTTGGCAGTGACAGCTCAAAGCAACAGAACTGTACCTCTAATAGTCACGGACATCTCGCACAATCAATGTTCTTATTTTATCTCTTCAAAAGACACTGACCTTCTTGATAAATCAGGCGTATGGATAAGTACCCCTTACAGTGCTTACTTTATGGCCTGAGCAATAGCCAAGGCAGGGAACCTCTGCAATTTGCAATACCAGTTATCACTGCAACAGGAGGTATAGGAGACAAAAAGCCCTTATGACTCAGTGACCATATACAAAGACTGAGAATAATATCCCAACACGTTCACCTGCGACTCAGCCTTCACCAACCAACCCAAAAAGCAGCAGCGTAGAGAGAGAGATGCAAGACCGACAAGCAGAACAGACATCACCCCTCCACCCTGCCTTCTCACCCTTCAGCACCCTCTCTCCACCAGGATGGGAACCAGAAAGAGACTTCATACCTCCCTCCCTGACACCCTGCACAGCCCATCTCCCTCAGCTTTGATTGCTCTTACGGGCTTTCTTCTGCTCCACTTTCTCACAGAGTCTCTTCTTGTGCTGTCCCCGCATGCATCTCTGTGTATACGGGTGTTACTCAAACACTAAGCAATGAAGCTAGTGTCAGTCCATCCCAATGGTACACAGCCAGCGAGACACAGCTCTGCCTCCCCACCCTAACTGGGTACCAGGGATCACAAGCATTCACACCTGCCACAGAGCAGAAAGCAGTACCTAAATGGCCCCAGCGACAACTTCCATTTTTACCGATAAAGAAACATAGACCTCATGAGAAAAAAACACAACAGCCAAATACTACAGGACTGAAACCTCCCATAAAGAAACTGATATAAAGAGTTGAAGTTCTATGGCAGATATGAAGACTACCCTGCTTCTTACTGGGCACGGACAAATAATGGCCTTTTGATTTAAAACTTCCTGTTGCTCTCCAGGGAGTTCTGTCTTCATGTTCTCTCGGATGTTTGAGCTTGTCTGTGCTGCTCTTTGTCAGCAACAGAATATAGTTTTTCTGCACACAGACAGTTTTAGTCAGCATCCTGACAGAAGAGCAGGGAAGACAGCACCTTCCTCCGAATTATCATTCTCTAGGCCTGACAGGCAAAAGCATTTGCTGGGAGAAAGTGCAAAACACCTCCTGGAAGTCCAAGTTTAGTCAGTACCAGAAGGGGGACTGGTTGGAATGTCCACTTCTTTAAACTTTCGAAATGCCTTCTGCTTGCAGAGTCAGAATTGGTATTGGTTTACATGGCTGATCTCTGAATGTATTAACTACTGACTGTGAGATATTATCTATAACGCAATTGATGCTAAGGATGGCTCTCATAAATCCATCAGGATTACATTATAAAAAGGTAATGCAAAATGAAGACTTCACAGAAAGTGAATGAAACTGAGCTACCAAAAAAAAAAATCTGTTGAGAAATGGTGAGCTTACAAGAGCTAGAACACAGTGGTTAACAATCAGCGTCTTAAAGAGATTACATGGTCATTCAGTGGGCTGTGCAGCAGCTCAATAAAAAAATATCATATTAATCACGTAACTAGACATGATCTGTGCCAGAACTGGACTACAGGCAGCCAGAAATTGCATGCTGTGTCTGTCTACGTTTTCTTGCACAGCGTTTGCTGAATACATATTTCTTTTTCTGTATAGCACACAAGGAGCAGCTGTTGTGCCTGCCCAGGTTAAAACAGCCTGCACCCTACCATCTCCCTTCCCAGCACACAGGTGGACACTCCACAATTATCCTTCTCCCCAGTTATACTGTCCAACAAAAGGACACCATCTAGAACATCATCACATCCCAATTAGAAGGAAAATGTAAAAGCAATATGACCATCTCAACCATTTCTGTCACACTGAGGATAAGATAACACCAGGTTCTCCATTTTTACTTAAAAAAAGGGGTAGGGGAAGCAAACAAAAAAAAAAAAAAAAAAAAAAAAAAAAAAAAGCAAAGATAAAAAACCTACAAATGCAAACCAAAAAGAAAAAGCTAACAAAAAAACCACACAACGACAAAGCACTTCAAAAGGCTGCTTTTTATCTCTCAAGCTATCATATGATATGAGTTAAGTTACTCCTCACACATGCTGGGGATGACTCCAGTGTTGCTGTTGCAAATTTCATTAATGCTGACATGATTATGAATAGCAAAAATAAAAACACACATCAAAGTTGCCTTTTCATTCTGTCACAGTATGATAAAGTTTAGAGCTGTGACAAGGACACAAAGCTGTCTGCATACTCAGGAAGACAGCCCAACAACAGCTGCCACTGCTGGTAGTGGGAAACCTTCCCTGCAATTTCAGGAGCTAAACCCTTTTCTTTCTAAAAATCAGCTAAAAGCTGGTTTTACATGTATACATCCGTGTTGCCTATAGGCAGAAAAATATTCTTATCGATTGGGTAAAACAGATAGATTGCTAAATAAAATGAGATATTTTGATTTCTTGCTTGGTGTCCATCTAGGTTGAGAGAGTGGAAAAGTGCAGGGAAAAAACCAGCAAACCAAAATGAACAAATTAAACAGTACAAGCTTAAGAAAAAAAGCAAAACCAACACGCAACCAGCTTTGAAACGTACAATAATGTACAAAACTGGTCCATGCAACTCAAACTTTCAATTAAACATAAAATGCAGTGGCTGCTTACTGAGCTGCGACACATGTCCTTGGTAACAGGATATGAGCTGTTCACCTCTGGGTCACCGTTTCTAATCCAGCCAGGAACAATAGTGACCACAAGTTGTTTACCATCTGACAGCTGTTTGCTAACTTATGTGAAATGAGTTGGTGGTCTCAGTCCATTTCCTACCGGGCAGGTGTCCATATTATAGAATAGCACTGTCACAACGGGCATCCTTGTTGACCACCCCAACAAAGAAACTGAGGAATGAATGGGCATGGAGAGCAAACTATCCTTTCTTCCCGAGACATGGTCCCTTCGAGCCACAACTAAACCACAGCTTTCAGTGGAGAAGCCCAACTACTGAATCTTATGGCTCAAGAAGCAAAGGAACAGTAGCAAAAGTGTCTAAGACTGCCTTTTTTCCTAGACACTGAGGAGACTGCCTTCAGCAGCTAATACAGATTACCGCAATTCTCCCAACAGTTTACGGTCGTGTAACAGTTTATACCCCATGAGGAGCAAGCTGAATTTTTATTCTTCAGTAATTTAAGATAACAGCCAAGCACGCTTCATAACAGGCAAAAATCCTCCATCGAACGTGAAAGTGGCAAAGTTTAGAGGAGTTCCGCTGAGAAGGGTATGTAAGGGGCTTCAAGGTCTAAAGCTAAGGATTTCAAAACAGCTGAATATAATTTCTTTAAGTTACTTTAGGTTGAATAAGAGCTTCTGCTGGGTAATATGTTACAAACAATTTGCTGTGTTGTTCCACAGCAGTCAGCTTTCCTCTAGGCCAAACTTTTCATTTAACCTCTCAGTGCCCTTTCCTCAAATATGTAATTGTTTTCCTGTGTGGTTAAAAGCAGCATTTTTAGGTCTTTTCATCTGTACTCCTGGGATAGCACAAATTTCATCTGTACATGGAGTAGCACAAAATTTGAATGCTTTTTTTTTTTTTTTAAAGGAGCAGCAAACAGACGCAAACAGCATCCAGAACCTTTTAGAGGATACCATTTCCTAAATACCACTTTTAGAAGATGGCAAAACTAACATAGAAAAATGAAAGGAATGAACATGTCATGACACAGGGTACAGTTCCTTTCAAGTATTCCCTACCAGCTGCTTGCTGTACCATCTGTTGTTGCCTAAGCAGCTTCCCTCTGAATGGCTTTGCACTGAAGCAGAACTGCTCTCACTGTTGGACACAATCAGGTCAGGTCAGCGCTCCCTCCAGCACCGAACCTGCTGCCTGTCACAGCTTCCCCCACCTCGATATTTCTTGCTGGCCACCAGCTCCCGAGGCCGCGCTGCATCTGTCAGGAGGCCCATTTTTCATCGCTCGCTCGCCATTCACACGGAGCGGGACAGAGCGCGTCTCACTTTGTGCGGGACGCGCTCAGGGATTCCCGTCGGACACCCTGAGTGTGCGACCATATGGCCAGGTTTAGGATGGAGCAGGAAGGGCCGGGAAAAAAAGCCGAACAAGCGGCCGAGCACACCCCTCAGCACGGCTCCCCTTTTCTCCTTTGGGCTACACTCTGACCGTGCCGGGGGTTTTTCACTGCCGAGCCCA
>VZTA01012422.1:2397-13275 GCA_013398855.1 Mohoua ochrocephala | reverse complement strand
GCCTTATCTGTTATATTTCTGTCTTTCTCTTCTGTTTAGCGCATTCACCGACAAGAGAAAAGGGGCTAAAGCAATGGAGGCTTTGACCTGCAGCTGTAACACAATACTTTCGCACAGCCCTGTCGACCCCTGACATAAATTTTACACCGCAGCTGGCATTTACACACTTAACATTACCATATGTATAGCCTACTCTGTGCTAATTATGCTAATCACCTGTCTAACTCTCTGCTGCGAAAAATGGTTGTATTTAGCAGTCCACTGCCTACCAATACAGCTTACTGTGTGGCTGAAATGTACATTCAGACGGCTCTGAATGGCAAGATTTTTCCACGTTGCTGGCTTCATTCAGACCACAGAAAAATTTATTCAAGTCAACTGGTTTCGGTCCGCAACAAAAAAGTTACGAGAAAAAAGTGAGTGTGTTCCTGCCCTAACATTCTAAGTCTGCTTGCAAGCAAAATGATAAATCAATTGGTGTGGGAAACAAAAAGGGAGAAAGATTTCTTTTGCAAGCCATGTGAAACTGTAACCTATTTAAAAAAAAAAAAAAAAAAAAGGAGAAAAAAGAAGAAAAAGGTCATCCTATTTCCCCAAATCTCTAGAAAGAGCAGTTTAATAGATATTTACACCTGTTCACAATTCTCTCAAGTTGCTACCTTTTATCTACAGTTGGAAGTCACTCTAAACATGTTTTAGTTTTTGTTTCTTGATCTTAATAATTTCCACTAGAATACTGCATTTTCTGTTATCTACTGCTTAAACAGCATCAGCTTCTAAACAGCAAGGGCTTCTCTTCTCTTCTGACTACGGGAACCCTTTGAAAAGTCAGTGAAGACTGGTGTAAATGAAATCAGAATGAGGCCCATGTTGAGAGGCAAATAGGAAAAATGCCCAGGAAACAGTCACCAGAAGAATTGGTGCAATAAAGTATCTTCTTTAAGTACTTTTTTTACCATTACAGAAAAGGTAACTTCGAAAGAAAAAAATTTAAAATTTTGTAATGGATAAGGGCTTTTTTTTCATGCTATCATAGTGTCAGCAGGAAGGGAGATGTTTAATTTAGTCCCTAAAGCTCATCTTTCTTCTGAGTCTCACACTGAGGAGATTACACCAAGATCTGCACTGGGATTACATTCCTGAAGCTATTTAAATACAGTTTATCACATACAAGTAAGTTCCTATAACCCCCTTCTCCTCTGCACACACCCAAGGAAGCTATGGTAGTTCACAGATTTGTCAGATAATCAAAATGTAAATCTGATTATGGCATCACCCTTGGCAATTTCCTTTCAGGTTAGATTTGTGGAATCTTCTTTCAACTAGTTTTAAATGTTATGAAATGGCATGTTCATACACAAAATGGAAAAATGTGCAAATAAACCTTCTATATCCACTTCCGCATCTGCATAAGATAAGCACACTGGAAGGTAAATCATGGTTAATATACAGCAAAGGGATTTAATTAAAAACAAGAACAGCTCAGCAATGTTTATGCTCAGAAGGTCCAGTAACATATCCAGTCACAGCATGAGGTCAAGAAGATCCCTACGTCTGTGCCTTCCCAACTTCCCATCCTTTGTCCACTCTGCTTCCGTGTGCAAGAGATTGCTGCTCACAATAAGGTAAAGTAACAGGTTTGGCCTGTCAGCAATGGTCTTTACTTTAATATTTTACTTATTACATTGCCTGCTTGACTGAATTATAGACCCTTAGCCAAGACACATCTTGCTTTCTAGCATCTCAGTTTCAGTTCTCTGCTAGTCCAAAGCACTAATTTATCTGTGTTCTTTCTGCTCCAAAACACTGGTTGTGCAGCCAAAAACAGAAATAACACTACAACTACTGTTTATTTCAGAGCATGTGGATTTTCCTCCTCCTTTTTTTTTTTTTTTTTGACTAGGAGATGGACCACCCTGCTCTCATGGCACAGAACAGTATTTACATTGCAATACTTGACTGTGTAATACATCTGGCATTTTTGGGCAGGATTCCTGAGCTAGGGGCCAGAAGCCCTTAAGCAATGATTTAACAGGGGAAAAAAATCATACAACTTGACTCAACAGTGCTCATTTCTAGTTTGCTGCACTTAACTTTTGATTACTGACTGAAAAGCAAAAATGCATCATACTGGTAAACAAGAGAAGACTGTTTCTTTTAATTTATCTCACTGTTAATAAAAAGAAGCCTGTACTACAGTTTAAGGACTGAGTTCCAGCTTCAGGTATACGGGTGTACAACGCTGCACATGTGCTTGCACATGAGAAAAATACAGATGTTTCAAATACACAATGATTACTTGTATATTTGAAGCTGGAATTAAGTTCAGTACAATTCTCTAAAGAAGCAGCACCTTTGCAGAAAGAGTCAGGTTATGGTTCTGTTCATTCCCTTACCTCTTGTATATTTTGCTCAAGCACTGAAATAACTAAGTTTCCCAAAACCAAGCAGAAGTCAAAGCCAAGACATTCATTCTAAAAACCAAAATTAAAATTCTCCATACATCAAAACATGTATATGGTCAGCAGTTTCCATAAAGAACTTTCTACCTCATGAAACTACTACTGCTGCCAAAATCAGTATGTTTATAGTAACTGAGGTGATAGTAAATGAAAATAACAGAGCACAACCAAGAACAAGTAAATTGTATTTACAGATATTAAACTAAGTTTACACAGTAAAAAAGGAATCAAGAAAAATGTTTTGGTTTTAAATTCTGAATTAAAAGTTACTCCTTTCAATTCCACTCCATCTATTTCCACTGCATTGTACAATGAAAAACTACTCCAAGTCAAAAGTCACTCAGTTAACAGCAAGGGTGAACACAATTTATTGTACATGGTATTCATCGGTCACATTTGGCACAATCTGAGTGGATAATAAAATAGCACAAATTATGCAAAAATGGAGTAAAATATCTTCCCATTCTCTTTAGTTCATGGGCACAGAAATGAAGTGGCCATTATAACATGGCACGCATTCTCAGCACAGATATCATACTTTAAAGCACCAAGTTTTCCGTCACGAGGCACTGTCTTGGGAATCTGCCACTCCAGCAAAGCACCAACACTAGAGAGTGATATGGTTTCTCAAGTTGTGAATGAAAGTTGTGCATCTTTATTTTTCTGAACTCTGATAGGTGACTACCCTCTTTTTATAGAACTGTCATGCAGACCTTAAGAAGTTTTACTGATTTCTTCAGGTTTTCCCGGGAAGAGTAACTCACAAAGACAACCGAGGCAAGACTTCCTGCACACTATAAGGCAGGAGAGGTCAGAGAAATTAAAAGAACCAAAGGCTGAAATACTGAAGACAAATAAGACAAATACTGAAGATAAATAAGGATGGCTGAGAAAACACGCATGATTGTACAGTATATACAAAGAAGAATGAACTCCTTGGTAAATTCTGCACTCCAGATCCTGCGGAACTCTGAAAAAGAGCAGCTAGAGCCACGTATATACACACACCATCATCTGTAGACAGAAAAAGGGCTGTGCAAAGGACTGAACTTTATTCTGTATACAGAAGAAAACACCTGACAAGTAACAGCCCCACAAGATCTATAACCAAAATGCTGTTTTAACCAACCCAAAAAAAAAGCTAGCTGTGGGGCAAAGAACTTTACGAGCCTGGTTTTACCTGAGCGCTTATAGGTTGAAGCAGGTAATTCACGGTTAAGTTAAAAAGATTGTAATAGTCCAGGAGTGGGAAAATGAGAACATGTTCCATTAGACACCAAAAGGAAAGTAGCTGCAGACACATTAAAACCAGCATCCTAGCTGGACACAGCTCCAATAGGTCATAGGGAGGTCAGTTTTGAAGGAAAAATCCAACTGAAATATAAACATGGCATTGTGGAAACCAGACAAATCTCACATAGCTTTGTCCAGCCAGCATTAATCTAGGCATCAGCTGTGGTGCATAATCTAAACAAAGGGATCAGTCGGTTCATACATCTGGAAGCTGTCATATTTTGGAGCCTCCTAACAGTGATGTGTAAGTGCAACATTCACTTGGATGCAACAGTCTTTAGATATGTTGAGTGGTCAAGAACTGTTACCTGCATATACTACATCATATTATGACTTTCTGGGGAACTGCCGAAAATATTATGTAATGACAGGGCTCGGACCATCTCTTGCCACAAAAAACCCCAAATCAAACCAAACAAAAACAAAAACAAACAAAAAAAAACAAACAAAAAACCCCAACAAACCCAAAAAACCCACCATGAAAATGGACGGATTCAGGGTGAGCAGCTCAGGTTTACCCTAATGCATTCTATGCTGAAAGCAAACCTGAGTACTCATGGCTTTTAGAGTTCATTCTTTCCTGAACCCACTGACTGCTGATGAATAATGAGGAAGGAAGGCCAGTTCTCTACAAAAACAAGCAAACAAACATAAAACCAGGCCACTTAGCAGGTGGCAAGAGCTGGTAGCAGACCCCAAACCACTCACCACCACGTCCACATAGTACCACACCTCAGCAGCAGCCAGCCCTACAGCTGAGTTGGCTCTTTCGCTTACCTACGCTTCCCCTGTTCCTGCTCAGCAACAGCAGCGTGGGGAACAACAATAAAACAATGCTGCTTTCAACTATTCTATTTCACTCCAGGACTTCTGTTCCAAAATCTGCAAGAAATGCCTTCAAACCCTGTTCATAAGCAGCAAAATCCCCAGAGCGCAAGATGACACTCAAAGCTCAGAAGAGGAGGACAATAGCACAGCCAAGGCACCGCCCTGCTTAAATGCACATTCCAACAAAGAAAGAAACAGACCCTTCCAAACAATGATCTGTAGGGCACATTCTGGCACGGACACTGGCACGAGTGTTAAGTTTGGAAATAAAAATGAAGATTAATTTTCTCCACCCTTGAGTAAATTAAATGCCTCTGAAGTCTGAAAGGCAGAAGGAACCATGCAACAATGCGCTTAGAGGGGTGCCAATTCTGCAGGAGGAGTTTCTCTTTCCCTTCCCTGAAGAGGTTAACACATGGGCACGCTGTTAGTCTGCTGTGGCTTTGCACATGGATAAGGCCCGGTCACACCAGTCATCTCCCAAGTTCTGCCACTACATTCAGTGAACTCAGGATTTCACCCTTTACCTTTTCAGTGACCAAAGAATGGTCACAGGCGATACCTTCATTAAAACTCTTACAGATAAAAGAGGAATTTTATGTACTGAAGCTGCAGGGATTTTTTTTATGTACAAGCTTTTCAGCAAGAAGTACCAACTCCAAGCAATGATGTGGACACCCGACACGATGGAACTTAACAGAGATCACCAGTGATTTTGAATTTAATAGCAGGCTCTTGAAAGATGACAATCAAATAAATATCCATGTAAGTAAAACCTTTAAACATCTTTTCTTAACAACTTTCAATACATGCAAACAGAGGGAGTTCAAATTCAAAGGAACATAACAGCCACTGTCCTGATGTTTTTATCCACAAATATCACGTAAATCCTACATATTAGAATTTGATGTTCTTTTTCAAAACAGTAACTTGGACTGAAATACTTCTGCGCTTTATCAATAAACATTAAAATAAGCATGTTTCTCAGATGACCATCCTTCAGCTATCATGTGGAAAAAAAGACATGTAATAAATAATCATACTTAAATCAAACAAAACAGTGGCTTGGAAATTTTCCAGATAAACACTTTCCAATGGACTTTCAATATCTGCTGAGAAACACAACGCAGTGTAAGACAGCATTCAGGGATTAGTAAGCTCTTATGCCACCTGATTCACAGGAAACTGATGAATTTGGTGATGTGATCAGAGGCAATGTCTCGAGCGCCACAGAGCCTGCCAACACCCCACCACAGACTGAAGAGCAGAGTAACTTCTGCTCCTCTGCCATCTACACCGTGCCAACGTGGTGATGCAGGAGCAAGCACATCTAAAGCAGTACTCCTCTGCTGCTCTCCACAACTGTGTATGTTTGTGGGAGAAAGGAATTACACTTGACTGGGTCAATTCCTGCTAACTGTACTCAAACCAAACATGTTACTTCAGCCCGTTCACGTAAGTTTGTCTCCTTTAAAAAACAAATTCGTGCAGATCTGTTCCTCTACTATTCTTTTTTTTTTTCTAGAATACTAGTGTAAAGTTAACTGGTGCCTTTAGGCAGAACTTAAGAACAACTTTCCTCTCCACCTGCACTTAATCTTGCTGGGTTAAGAAAACTGAGAATCTACAGAAATAACACTGGTTCCTGCATCACTCACACGCTTTCCTCATTTTCACCTCATTCTTAAGTTGCATGGGTAGATTAACATATTTTAAGAAGGGTCAGCCATAAATACAATAGAGCAACCTGATTTTTGTCCCCTAAGAGAGAGAGGAAACAATACTACACATAGCTCAAATCTCGACTTACAAAGTGCTTCTACTGTACGCGCTCAGTCCTAATTCACAATTAGAGCACACTCATTTTGTTCCACATACCTGAACTAAACTACGCAGCTACTGAGGCATTCCCTGCAGGAGGTCCCTCTTCCTTCAAATTGTCTTAAAGAAGGAGCTCTGCATGTTAGAGTTCGGTTCAAGCTCACAAAGCTTCACAAAGCTTCCCGAAGAGGGCTGCTTAAGGAGGAGTAGTTTGAGTGAGCTACAGCTAGTGCAAAAAGTGAGGAAAGCAAGAGAGGAAGGAAACCTTGACCACAAAGGCATGATCTTTGACCACTTAAGGAAAAAAACTACTGAAAAAAATGAGGAGAAAAAAAATCCCAAGACAATGATGACATGAAATGAATTATCACAGGGCAAGACTAGACCATCTCTCCCATTATAAGATGCTCCAATTAACATCATTTAAGGCATTGCAGTAGCCAAATTTCAAGCTTCACTTAACAGAACCTTCTCTGGAGCCACAAAACTACCTTCTTTCAGAAGCAGAGGCTGTGAATTTACATGCGTGTCTGCTGTTGACACACTGGGTCTTAGACTGCCTATTAAGAGTGGTAGCAAATAAACATAACCAGTTATGAGCGTGATTTCTTTTCCATCCAGAGTACTCTCCAGTTATGAATGGACGATTCTAAAAGCACATCTGCGTCCAACAAAATTCAGTCACCGAGGAAATCAATGCAAAGCCCTTTTTTTTCTCTTTGTGTGTACAATGTATAAAGATGCTAAACAGTCTCCACACCTCCAGGATGCACGGACACCCACATGCAGCAGTCCAACTCAAGCTGAATAACAGAACTGGCATTAAAATGCCAGTCCAGAATTTGTCTGCCCCAGCAGACAACCCCATCCAGCAGCAAGGTATGCACATGGGGATGACAGATCTATTCATGTATAGAGAGGAGATACACATGTATATGTCCCAGACAAAGACGACTGAGAGCAAGTCCACAAGACAGGAACATAGATGGAGCCCCTGTGGGACACACAGTAATAACTGAAGTATTCCGAAGAGCAGCCAGAGGAGGACTGTGTTTAAAAGAAACCCCAAAAACCAAAAAAGCTACTCTACAACACTTAGCGCCAAGAAACAAGCTGAGAGGAAAACCACTTTGGTATCAGGAGTCTCAGAGAAGGCCAAGAATGCTAGCATAAATTCTGAAGGAGGAAGACTACTACAGGAAGTCCGAAAGAACAATGTTTTGAAGATCTCTCCGAAAGTTTGCCTACCAGGTGAGCTTCTAAACTTCTTATGTAAATATTTCAGCCATAATAGCTGCAGGCTCAGACTACTAATCATTTAACTTAGAATGTGCATGGTCTTAAAACTCATTCAAAGTTCACTTCACTATTCATTAATTAAGTGTGTTATAAAGCAACCCTGTACTTCCAGCAAACTTCAGTGCTGTATTATGTTCCACGGTATTCAGAAACACACCATATCAAATCTGTCTCTTAAATACTGCCAATTTATTCAGCAGTAAAAACTGTAAAAAGCTTCAGTAGCAAATCAAAACTGAATCTACACAGCACATACAAGACAGTCCAGGGATCAGGCCCAGCTGGAATGGGGTTGTGAAAGGCAGGTGCTGCTTGACCAACCTTATCTTCTTCTGTGACTTAGTGGATGAGGGAAAGGCTATGGATATTATTCACCTGAACTTTAATAATACCTTGAACACTGTTTACTACAAAATGGTCCTGGAGATACTGGCTGCTCATGCTTTGGACAGGTGCATTGTTTGCTGGGTTAAAAACTGGCTGGATGGCCAGGCTCAGAGACAGTTACATCCAGTCACTGGAGGGGCTCCCCAGGGCTCACTGATGGGACCAGTCCTGTTTAACATCTTTGTCAACTATTTGGATAAGGAGTTCAAGTGCCCCCTCAGTCAGTTCCCAGAGGACACCAAGTTGGGTGGGAGTGTCAATCTTCAGGAGGACAGGAAAGCTCTGCAGAGGGATCTGGACAGGCTGGATTGATGGACCAAGGCCAATAGTATGAAGTTCATACCACGTTCAACAACATAAAGTGCCAGGTCCTGCCCTTGGGTCACAACAACCCCATGCAGGACCACAGGCTGGGGGAACAGCGACTGGAAAGCTGCCCCAGGAAAAGGACCTGGGGGTGCTGAACATGATCCAGCAGTGTGCCCAGGTGGCCAAGAAGGCCAGTGGCATCCTGGCCTGTATCAGCAACAGTGTGGCCAGCAGGACCAGGGCAATGACTGTCCCCCTGTACTCAGCACTGGTGAGGCCACACCTCGAATGCTGTGCTCAGTTCTGGGCCCCTCACTACAAGAAAGATTTTGAGGGGATGGAGCGTGTCCAGAGAAGGGCAACGGAGCATGAGTCCCGTGAGGAGCGGCTGAGGCAGCTGGGGTAATTTAGCCTGGAGAAGAAGACCCTTGGGCTGACCTCATCCCTCTCTACAGCTACCTGAAAGGAGGGTGTAGGCAACAAGTGACAGGATGAAAGGTAAATGGTCTCAAGTTGCTCCAGGGAAGGTCTAGATTGGATAGTAAAAAAAATTTCTTCCCAGAAAGGACTGTTAAGCATTGGAACAGGCTGCCCTTGAATTACCATCCCTGGAGGTATTTAAAAGGTGTTTAGATGCGACATTTAAGGACACGTCTCAGTGGTGAACACAATGGTGCTACGTTAGCGGTTGAATTTGATGATATTACGAATCCTTTCCAACTCAAAACAATTCTATGACTCTATATTTGGTCAGCATTGCCCAGTTCATTCAAACTCTCAGTAAACAAAAGATAAAAGGTAAAGTGAGACAGCTATTTTAATAAACAGGACAATTCAGCCACTGCTTCTGCTCTAAGAAACCTTGATCTAAAGAGTCCCCTAGCATACCAACCTCCACGGAATGTACTTTAAGGCTGTTAGGACCAGCTGCATGTAAGTGTGGAAGAACAAGTTTGGTGCTGCTTTGCACTTCTGCATAGGAAGAAATGCATTTTCCATACTATCTCTTTCTGTCTCTGTTTCATCTCAAACTCAATCTGTACTGCTGTTTGTAGTTTAGCAACAAAAACATGCAATTGCTATCTTGTACAACACCCTGGTTCGTGAGCAGAACATTTACAGAGCCTCTACCAAGAAAGCACATTTTAGTAAGCTCTTTTCTGTGGATGGTCATGTAGTGCTAGAATGGGAAAACGAGACGGTAATTTAAATAAAATCCAGAATATTTTATTTCACCCTAATCTGCTAGCCTTTGCTGGTTGGTTTTGAAACGTAAGGGTTTCCAAATGCAGAGTTTTAATGGGGTTTTTTAAAATCTGATATGAAAACTAAACTAAATAGATGTGAAATTTCCTAAGTCTGCTCTGTCAAACCGGCTGCATTATGAATTCATCTTGGCCATAAAAACCTCAGAGATCAATTTCCACTGGATTCTATACTAGGGACTTCCTCTCACCTCTTCCCCATAACAATAATGGCATGAGAAGAGGCCAGTGCAACAACTGAACTAAGCAACTGTTTTGCAAATCCTATTTCTTCCTTGAGAATTGCATTTTTACTGCCAAGCCAGCCACTGAGGCATCATCAGCAAGTCGTTTCTCGGTATTACAAGGCTACAAAAAGCAGGTGGCATTAATTGAATAGGATCACCATTCCAAGCAAGTGAACACCAGGCACTATCAGGATAATAAATGTCAGCGGAGCATGCAGGATGGAGCTGCAATCACATATTAATTTACCTAACACAGAAAAGCAGAGACAAAATGCCTAAGAGCAAAAATTGACAAAAGAAACTTCTTCACAACAACTTCACGGTGAGTTTGGAGGAAAAATTAGAAGTGAAGAAAAGCAAGATTCACAGTCATTTTCATTAGTATTTAAGGTGCTGTACTTAGTGACCAGTACAAACTCTGACTGCACATCTTTGCCTACAGATGGGACCCAGCACTGTCTTGCTCTGTTTCTCAGGCAGATCTGTTGGCAGCAGATCTCATCGTATTCTGAGCTCCTGGACTACACTGCATGGACCAAAAAAGGTCATTATTTTCCACAACAGAAAAGCCAACACTCACTAAGTGACCCGCGAATCCCATCCTGACCCCAATACGGCTGTCATCTATCTGCAAGGACGGGCTCCGATCCTATACGCTGTAATTCACCTCAGGCAGGACAGACCACCTTCAGAACAGGCACCGACTTTGTTTGCACCCAGCACTAGCTTTTCCACATACACTCGTACAGAGAGCTATTTAGTAATGATTATTTATGCAGCCTCCCATATTAACTTTTATAAGCCAAATTCTGCTGCAAGCTACTTTGACATAAACCTAGAGTAGTAATTGCTGCAGTCAAGGACCTCTGTTTCCACGTCGACCCAGCAGCTAACGGGAGAACGTGATGCTAAATAAATAGTATTTTTTCCCCAAGGGGGAAAACAAACAAACAAAAAAAAAAAAACACCAAAAAATAAAGAAGGGAA
>VZTA01012421.1:0-45811 GCA_013398855.1 Mohoua ochrocephala | reverse complement strand
AAAAAAAAAAAAAAACCCTAAACAAAACCCCACCAAAAATCTACAGAATAACTGTAGCCAGTAGTAAAAGAAGTAACACAGATGACTTCCTGGGCAACAGAAATTAAGAGTGTTATGTGTAAAGTCAGAATTTGCTTCTCAGTTTAGCTTGTTTTCATTCAGCTTGTAAAAAATTTGCCTTCCTTTGGAATGAAACACATGAAGTATTATATTCAAATTCTTGCTTTGAATTCTACGTTTTTGCATTTTAGGGAGTAGGTGTTCCTCTTTTTTATGACTGAAAAATAATGCTTTGAAATGATTCAGTTTCACCTAGCTATTTATGCAATAACCTGTTTCGAACTCCTCTAAGACTTCAGGTTCTTCTAGCCTACAGTAAAATACACTCTTTGACAGCATTCCCAGCCCTTTCTAAGGAATTTCTGTGAATCAAAATTACCATACTATAACCATAAAATTTTACTTTACTGGGTGCTGACCATATCAATTTCCATTGAACTCAACATGATATTAACTAAAGTTCTCAGTCAGGAATGTCAAGGAAAAACATGGCTTCATAATGCTGACTAATTCAGGACTGTTTTGCATAGCAAACAAAAAAGTGCTTGAAGAAATAGCTGCTTCTTTCAGTGCCGATTGTTCCACTGCTGTCCATTGATTGTGAAAACAATAGCAATCTAAAATTCAAACTGAAGAAATCTTGAAAAATAGGAATATTTTGAAAATCAAGCTTATCGTAAAACTGAGTTTGCTTTGCAACTCCAGTGCTACCATATTGCATCAGAACCAGTGATGAGACAAGTGAAGTTCATGCAAATATCTAGAGGCTTTCCATGTAAGTAGAGCTATTTTGAAAAAGAGTAATTAATAAAAGTCTTATTTTATGAAAAACTGTATAAAACTCTCTAAGTACTATCAAAATGTGGTAGAGCAGTTAAGGAGCAGAAACACATGTAAGAGTACACCTTTCCAAAGATGCAATGCCAGAGTTAAATTTTCACTGGAGAATGATTTTATAACAAGTAAAAAATACTTTATCTTGCTATTAATTGATTGGCAAAAACCAGCATAATGACTATGAATATAACAAATTACGTGGTTCCTAAGTGTTTCACAGCTGCACACTGCCAAGGTACTGGAGTGTGAAATTAGTGAAGCACTTATGCAATATACAGGCATTGTGAATATGATTATATCTAAGAGATGACTCTAGTAATGATAACTTGAAGCTCACGCTAGAACAATTACTCATTTTCATCAGGTGATAAGGGTGACAATTTTAATGTTGAAGGTCTCTATCTTGATCCCTCCAGCATTTGTATGGATGTAGCCAATGCAGCCATGCATTTTCCATGTGTGGAAACAGTTTATTTTCTCTTGAGAGGGCTAATCTTATCTCAGTTCTGTGTGGTGTTCCTGTGGCTAAAGAAATTTCAGTGAAGCACACAGAACACTAAGCCATGAAATATATTTAAAGAATAGCATAAAATAGAATATTTCAGTTTGAAGAGACCTACAAAAGTAATTTAATCCACCTGCAATATTTTGTTCATATATGTTACAGGCCAAAAGCTACTATTATGTGGTACACTGACTGCAAAATTATAAGGTGGGTCAAAATTACGCATGGTCTAAAATGACACAGTAAAGACTATAAAATGAGAAAAAACCATCAGGCTAAAGCTAGGTACTGATCACAAAGTGTCTGTTTGGACACTTAGGGTCAGCTGCTCATGTATGAAGACAGATTGTGCACATACTTCAATTCATGGAAATATCACTGGTGATCAGTAATAAACCAAAACCAGTTGTATTTTTTACAGGAGAGAGTTCCGTTAAGATTATTTCTCTTTTTCAAGGGAATCATTCTGGAAGATACAGGCTCTCTACCCTGTCTGTAAAGGCACAGCAAGAAAACCTATATGGACAATGGTCTCAGGTACATGGTGTGACTCCTGGGGTGTCCTGCAGAGGGCCAGGAGGTGAAGTCAATGATCCTGATGGGTCGCTTCCAACTCAGCATACCCTATGATTCCAGAATTGAGACCTAGATTAAAAAGAAGCAACACAGGTATGAAGACATATCTCGAATTGTGCAAAGGAGTTTTGACCTTTGCTACAATCTCGGGTATAACTCAAACGTGTATTCAGTGTGAACTGACAGTTCTCTGCGCAGTTGAACATACCATCAAGCATTGCTGGAACTCCAGTAGACAAAGTCTGAGTTTTAAAAGAATCCCATTCTCTTGAAATCTATAAATCATGGCAGTGCACAATCCCGGTATTTAAAGTTGTTTTTATACAGTGACTGACTTGACATAGTCTCTTTTTCTGTCACTGAAGCCAACTTGCACAGAGCTTCTCAAGCACTGATTTGAAAAGAAGAAAACTCCCAACATTTCTTTGAATATGGGCCAGAAAATATCTTGTTTTTCAGGCAAATGCAATCACAAATACACAGAGGTATTTGTCCTAGGCATCTTTAACTTTCTACTCTTTTGTTTTGATGTCCTCAAGCAAGAATTCTTAATTTCATTTTTGAACATATTACCTACTGAATTATAAATCTAGAAACACTGACAACTAGCCTGAAGTAAATTTATTTTAATATAATCTGAAACTTTTATTTGGATCCTATCTTACTCCAATGGCAATATAATCACCAAGATGATTTGCATGATTAGTTGGAAAACTCTTTTTCAATACTAAACATGAATACTTGAAAACCCATGCTGGTTTATTTTCTTCTGTATTTGAAAATGAAACCGAACACTGTCCTTTCTTGTTGAACCTAAGATTCATGCGTCTACAGAGTAAGAACATTTTTAAAAAACATTTGAGGGAGCAGGTGGCTCAGGTATTCCTATAGCTTTCACCTTTCCTCAAAATTTTCGTAATAAAAATGGGTGGGATCAATAAAGGTCTCATTCCAACAACTTTCCAGCAACTTGGCTTTAATATGAGTCACAGAATTAACATCTGAGAGGGTAATACATTGTCTCATTCTAAGCTGACCATGAGCTAATACAACTCCAAGAACTCCAAGAGTTCCAGCTGATGGAACTGAAGGTCCTTGTCATCTAGTTAAAGACTCAGGCTTTAATGCAAATTGTATCATACACTGAAATTTTTTAGTTTCTTACACTTGCTTTTACAAGAATACGTGTGCAAAAATCCACAACACATCTACAAATATGACATTCAGATTTCCAGATTTCCTCACTGACCTGACACAGAAGGTGTAATAATTTGTAACAAGGCTTTAAACAAGGCAGAAGAAGAAAAGAAAATGTTCTCTTAAAAAAAAAAAAAANAAAAAAAAAAAAAAAAAAAAAACGAAAAACTTGTAGGTCAGATCCTGGTCTTGCCCTCAGGAGACCAGTATTCATTTCCTGATTCAATAAGAGGTTCATTATATAATATTGAGCAGATCTGTGTCTCAGTCTCCCATATCAGAGTAAAGATAATGCTGTTTAACACTCTCTAACCACAACATCTCAAAACCTGCTTTGAGTTTCTGAAGCTCTCTAATGATTTTACGTTCACAGCTTTGTCTGTACAGTCTCTCTTAGGAAGGTGCTGAAGCGAAGGAATAAAGCAGCCTTGCCTTTCCCACCAAAAAATTTCCTTCTCCTGTGATCATCTAACCTGACTGGTTTTGTTACTGTCCAGATGGTCTCACTGTATTTTCCTTGTATTGTCCTGGTAACCCTAGTCAAACTCCAAGGATGTTATCACTTTGGGGAGTCCTTCAGCTTATGTACTGTCTTGTTTATTCTTGCTTCTACCAAGAATATCACATTCTCTGCGTCTGTAAATTCTAGCTTCAAGGAAAATCAGGGCTGTAGGCAAATGCATGTAGCTACATCCTTAGAAACAGTTTGGAGCTGAACAAAAACCCACCAGAAATCTGCAGAATAAGGGCTTGGTAGTAAGATGTGGACAAAACAATATTTGGTGTTAAGCAGCCAGTCCACCTCCGCCCAACACCCTCCTGTAACTCATAACAGGTCTCGTTAATTACATATTGCGACTCATGCCAGCATAACATTCCATTTGAGGCTATGACCAGACGGAAAATGAAGTAACAGTAAGTGACATCTTAAAGCACGGAAATGATTTTTGAAAAAATATTGCTTCTAAAGAAAATGATTTTTTATCTTATTTAAGCAACACTGTGAAATGACCATTTCTACATTAAATGATCCCAGCTGGGTGTCCAATGTGTTCTAGTTTTGAAAAAGTGATGCTCAAGTGACGCTATAAATTTCACACAAATGTTCCAGTTATTTACCAAATGATTAAAACCAAATATATTATTGTCATATTACAGACTTTTTTCCCTAGAATCTTAAAAATGTTGCTTCAAGACATGCCCCTTTACTGCTATTTATCAATCCTGAAAATGTTTTGTTCTCATATGGCAATGACGGAAAGTTGAACATGAGTCAGTACTACCCTGGCAACCAGCAGGGCCAAGCGTGTCCTGGGGGGCATCAGGCACAGCATCGCCAGCCAGGCAAGGGAGGGGATTGTCCCACTCTGCTCTGCACTGGGGCGGCCTCAACTCGAGTGCTGGGGACAGTTGTGGGTGCCACAATGCAAGAAAGACATTAAACTGTTAGAGAGTGTCCAAAGGAGGGCAGCAAGGATGGTGAAAGGCCTCAATGACAAGCCATATGAGGAGTGGCTGAGGGCACTTGGTCTGGAGAAGAGGAGACTGAGGGGAGACCTCAGTGCAGTTACAGCTTCCTCATGAGGGGAAGAGGAGGGGCAGGCACTGATCTCTTCTCTGTGGTGACCAGTGATAGGACCTGAAGCTGTGTCAGGGGACATTTAGGTTGGGTATTAGACAAAGGTTCTTTACCCAGAGGGTGGCTGGGCACTGGAACAGGCTCCCCAGGAAAGCAGTCACAGCACCAAGCCTGACAGAGTTCAAGAAGTGTTTGGACAATGCTCTCGGGCACATGGTGTGACTCTTGGAGATGGTGCTGTGCAGAGCAGGGAGTTGGACCCAATGGTCGATCCTTGTGGGTCTTTCCAACTCAGCTTATTCTGTGTTTCTATGATAATTTTTTCTCATAAAAATGTTTTGAAGCTGTATTCACTTTAATAATTTAACAATAATACTGATCATGTAATGTTTTAAGTGCCTATTTAAAATTCATTTTAGACTTTTTATATTGCAGCTTTTTATTATGGAGTTTTCTGAGGTAGGAAGTTGAATTTTTTCCACTCCAGCTGTTTTATATTCAAAAATGAATTTATTTTTATAGAAAAAAATTCATTGCAGGCCAAACTCACAATGTCACATAATTAGTGTTGAATTCCTTCCTTCCTTTAGTTGGATAAGCTCTCCAAAATTAACAAAACAAGTTTGAATGCAGTTCTTTTCTTTTGTTTCAGATATCTGGCTTTGGGTAAGAAGACTTTTGTTTGGTAAGAACCTGTCTCTTTCATTTGAGTTTAGGTTTTATGTGAGGGGAAGAGGACTCCCTTGTCAATGTTTTGAGTCAGAAATGGGAGCCAGAAATTGTGAGTCCATAGTAGTGGGGGCTTTTTTAAGTACTCTGTCTCTGAGATACTCCCTCCCTTACTTTGGGACATAGATGGGGCGATCCATTATCTAAACAAATATCAGTAATCTGAACAAATCAATAATCTAAACAAATAAAAAAAAATTATATTTGTGTATTTCAAATGTCTTAAGGAACCTACCTTCTGTTGACTGATCCAAATCAAATACAGGGAAATGTGAGTTCTGTTAAATTCAAAAGCATAACCATCAAACTGCTGCTTTCAGGTGGCACACAACATCTCTCTTGTGAACTGACTTTTAGCCTTATTACGCCATTGATGTATTTTACCCAGAAACATAGCAGACATTATTTTCTCTTCCCAGAATTCTAGTAAGTGCTAAGTACTTAGTACTTCCCAGGACTAAGAAAAGCCATCAAGTTCTTCTCAGTAATTTCCTTCTTTATTCACTCTTTTGAAATGTCAACATGGAAAAAAATTTAAAATCAGAGAATAGATCATTATATGCATTTTAAGAAAAAATACAAGTACCAAGCTGGTAAGAAATGCATTACTTCTACGAGAGGCTTTTCTTGTCATGCTGTTGCCATTTGTTTATGTCTGCATTGCAGCGATTCTTAAATCCTAATCTTAATTTAGACCAATAGTACACTGACAGGTATTGCATTCTGTAGTGTGTTCACTTGCTTCAAATTGACATTGCATTGACTGGACATGCAGAATCAAATCTACCTGCAGGATTAAGTGACAAGCAATAGAGGTGAGCATAGAAGCACCTGTGTATAACAACAGCGGTAAAGGATGGGCAAGGTAGCACTTTCATACATCCACCAAATTTTACTGAAAGTCTGTAAAGCTGATCAGAGAATTGCAGCTCAAATAATCTCAGTGCCAAGAACAGAGCCTATTGAGAATTACAGTTTGAACATCTTTCTAATTAAATCTGTTAGCTACACATCTGTGTGGATGGGGGGTGTGGGTGGTCATTTTTCTGCTGAAGGCACCCTGGACTTTTTTTCACTGATCTTTTTCTCTAATTTACTTAGGCTTTCATAAAGCTGTATGTTTCATTGCCATATTGGTCTCTACTGCATTAGAAAGTCTAAATTTCAAATAGAAAAAATAATCTAGAACCAACCAAGCCAATTAAAGTCTCAAATGCTCTCTCTTTAGGTAGCAAAACAAAAAATAGTGTTAAAAACCAGGCTGCCCTGCCCTAAATAAAGCATAAATAATTTTTTCTTGTAGAAGTGCTGACACACTGCATTAATTGTTAACCTGGTCCTTCCTAAATCAGTGGGGCACAAAAGTGCAGTCAGTGAGCCACAGATGTATAATCAGAAGATGAAATGTGGGGCAGAGAAGTCTACTGTTACATGCTGGAGGCTGCTGAGAAGCCATCATAACTGCTCACTCTACTGTCAGCAGAAGAAATGTGTGTTGAGGTGCCTGATCGGCATCAGGGCGGGTTTATATTGTCAGAATAACTGAATAAAGGTAGTGTCCAGAGGAAAGCACCCTCAGAATTCTTCATGCTGGCCAGAAAGCACAAAGGTCAGTGCTTTACTCAGAGTGCAGGTGTAGCTTCCACTCATGCTTGAGCTAGAGTGCAAGTCTTGTGCATTGCACAAGGCTTACAGCGTCAGAGCTTTTCCAAAAATGCCGGAAATTATTCTGAAGGGTTCACATGCCTGAGCTGAAATGCTACTGCATGATAAACTGCTACTTCTATTCCTTTCAAACAAATGAAAATATGTAATCGCACATCTATATCTATATACGTCTCTCAAAAAAAATGTTCTCACTTTATGTCAATTTGTTACAACATGAAGCGCATACATTCCTGCTTCTTTTTAAAACATATTTTACATAAAACAGTATTTTGGACAAATGATCTATGGATTTAGATTAGCTGTCCATCTGTGCCAGAAATACCCAAGTAAATTTCACCCATTGTGTTTTCAACATTCCAAAACTTTCTGAATTAGAAGTGGATCAGAAATAAATATTTCAAATTTATTAGGGCTGGTCAGAAAATGAAAATCTGCTATGGAAAAATTATTGAAGTTTGCAATTTACTCAGTAACTGTACAAAACCAAGATCTTTCAATTTCTAAAGAAATTCATGTAAAGATATGTATATTAATAAAAGACATGGTCAAACTTTTATTCTAGCTGCTCTAACTGAAGATATTGGATGCTTGAATCTATAATTCTCATTTATTTTGGGTAGAAAATGCTTTTTTAAAAAGAAAAAAAGTCCTTGAATTTTATATGCTCCCACTAACTTTTTCAGTCTGGATTAATAGATGTGTTTTGACAAAATTTATTTCATCACAAATTCCAAGCTGTTCTTTCTCCAACATTCTCAAATTTTAGTGATTTAGATAAACCTGGATGTAAATCTAGATAGTATTCATTTCAAAACCTAAGCCACATAAACCAGTGTTGACCAGAGGGAAAATAAAAGTAGAATACAATCTCTTTAGTGAGCTGTGGTCATAATAGGCTTAATCACATCAGAAGGTTGAACTTAGAATTGTACTTCTTGATTTCTAGAGTTGCTGCATTCTAGAAACTGAAACTTAATTGTAGAGCCTTGCCACACATACAGTTAAGACAGATGAGACTAATAACATTTATTTTTGTTTGATAGCCTAACGAGATTGCATGTGCCATCATGATTTGCCCACTGCCTCTTCTCTGAGTGAGATGATACTTGATTTGTTTTATTTGTATTATATCTCACTTTTAAAACAGAGATTAAATCAATTTAATTTCAATAAAATAACACTGCTGGATGGAAATGTATTTTATCACTCTGTATCATTTGATTGGTATTGATTTAAGAGGTAAAAAGAGATACAATTCAAATATTATATGATTTTTTAAAAAAGAAATCAGAAAGCAAAACTCACTTCTCACACATGAGATTTTAATCAAGTAAACATACAGTACCATATCACATACAATTACCAAGAAACTTTTATTGCCAGAAAAATATAGAAAGAACACTTAGAGTCATGAGCTTGAAATGCACAACCATTCAAACATGAGCACCGAAAGCCTGAAATAACGCACAGATCTCAGGGGGTCAAATGTAGACAGTCTGTTTCCAGTGCTCCCACTCAAGGGATTCCAGTTTTTCTTTCAACATAGTGGCACATGTGGCACATTATTTTTTTTAATAGAGATCTTGTCAAGTACTTAAAATAAATAGATTCGTACAACTCTTTCTCTTGACATGTCACTCTCTTCTCACAGGATGAGCTTTCCTTCTTGAATTCCTTGCTTTAATGAACTCTTTCCATGCCATATGATAACTAAGAAATAAAATCACTTGAATTTTGAAAAGTATGAAATCTGGTGAATAGTGTAATACTTTCAACTGTCTTTAAAACTAGGTCTCCCACTGAAATGCCTAACTATGCTAGACATTCTCTCTTTAATACAGCATGAAAAAAAAAGGGTATTTTGTTGAATACAAATAGTTATTAAGGACTATTTTAAATATATAAGCCCTATTGTATGTGATTGAGAAAAATTTGGACACATGTAAAATCAGCTTATGTGCTGTTTGTTATCCAGTTCTTCTGTAAAGAGCACATAGTTAAGCTCAAGAACATTAAAAGTTATATCAGACCCAAAGTTTTAGTATTTAGGATATGTTCCTGTAATAAGGTGTTTGGAATGAGGGAAGCCTTGGTGAGATGTTTGATAACATTGATGGCTACGGTCAAGACTTTGATCAACACAATAAACAGAAGCGTTACACAGCATAGGGAATTTGTTAACACAAGTCAAGGACAGCTTATGTGCAGGATTGGGGTAGTTATCAATGAAAGCTGGTGTCTTAACTGCAGAATGAAAGAAAGAGTAATAGAAGCTTAGCCTTGAAGTTCAGTGTCATTTGTGGTTCTGCAAGGTTTTTCTAACACAGAGTTTACAGATGCAATGCCTCGTCGTTTGGTTGTAGGCAGAAAGGACAGTACAGTCCATATAGAGAGGAATGACTGTGAGACAATAGATATTGCCAGCAGGAAAACTCTGCATAAAGAAAAATAAAAATAAAACAACCACTAAAACAGATTTGTAAAGAGAGATTATATAGACAATTTCTTTCTTTCTATGATCAGTGTCTGAATTTTCTACTCTAAAGGTTTTGACCATCCCATATGAAAAGAGGTTACTTTTGACTGCACCTACTACAGCAGAGAAACATAACCAACTTTTGTTTTGGCAGTTGCAGACAGAAATACTTTTCAGAGCAAATACCTCTTATGGGCAGAATTGGAATTTTTGCTGCATACACTTGCCTCCATGAGTTACAGTATGCCTCTGCACAATCATTTGATGATGATTTGAGGAGGGCGAAGAACTATCCAGGAAATCTTTTGAAACAGGATCCACAGAATACAGCCACTTCTATGTCTTCTGTAAGGATTGCCTTGGTTTAACCCTAAACAGCAACTAAGCCCCACCCAGCCATCCACTCATTTCCCCCTGGTGGCATGGGGGAGAGAGTTACAAGAGCAAAAGTAACTCCAGTCAGCAGCTCCAAACACTACCCAAGCAGGATTTTAAAGCCTTGTGGGGGGGGAAGGGGGGGAAGGAGTATAATCCATAATGAAACCAAAACAAATTCATTTTGGTTCTGAACAAGGTACATTTCCAGTTTAAATAGATTGAGCTTCTTATCATCCACATATGCACTGAATCTTTCCTTTGGGGAAAAAAAAATATTATCAAGTATGAGAAAGACGAATGTGGGAGAAAAACATCAA
The DNA here is from genome assembly GCA_013398855.1 of Mohoua ochrocephala. Lineage (NCBI taxonomy): Eukaryota > Metazoa > Chordata > Aves > Passeriformes > Acanthizidae > Mohoua > Mohoua ochrocephala. The sequence goes on along the minus strand of VZTA01012421.1, from coordinate 35,489 downwards.
TAAATACAAATTCTTCATACTTTAAACTGTTATGAATATGTAACAAACACTTATTGATGTGTTTCTCAAATATGCACACAAATAGCTGAATCTTGTACTTCTGTGGCTCTTGAAAGAAGGAGACGAAGATGGAAGAACAGCTCCTGAAGCTGCCTATTCCAGGTTAATATCAAGCGACTCCTAGTGAACAGAAGTAAAACAATGTAAGTATGATTCAAATCATGCAAGTTATGCAGCACCTTTTGTATTTTAACAACACTTCACAGTAGTGCACGAGTGAAATTAGTCAGTTCGGTTTCCACAGTGATGACAAAGGTTTCAACTTCATTTTTATAGTCAGAATAAGAATGTAAAACAAAAATCTTAGGGTTTAGGGGTTTTTAAACTAAAATCTTAGATGAGACAGTGGTCCCATCTCTGAAACTACATGCTCATAGTTGTTCTTAATGAAGACAGGGTGACAAGGGGTGGAGGGAATATAACTTTGTAAGAGGTGATTGTTTGTTTTTTTTTTCACCTAAGGACAGAATTATAAAATAGTCTTACAGACATTGGTATGTTAAAACCAGCATTGCAATACACAATTTGTCTTGATGAAACTATAGCAGTTACAAAAGGTCACGAAATCTTCATTACTTGAGATGACGCTTCTCCATCATATGTTCCTGTGGGTCTCCAGCACATGGTGTGCATAATTTCATGTCAATCCAGCATTTACTGCTGAAGCTGTGGTCAAACACTTGACATCTATCCAATTTACCCCACTTCAATGTCTGTATTATAGGTGTAGTTCCTATTATAATTAACAGGGTTAATCACATCAGTATCACTCATATAGTGGTCTTGCAGTGTTTACTGTTGACCTTACAATTTAACTGTAATAGGTCAAGATCCTGAAGATAATATATACTTGCAAAAAAAAAAAAAAGTAGCTCTGTTATACAATATATCCTGTATTAACATATATAAAATATTACCATTATGATTTCCTATATCTTATATTTACATTTATGTTTGAGATTTCAATTACTATGATCCTTTATATCTTCAAAATTTATCACTAAATTGTGAGGTTTATAAGTGAATTGTTATTAATATGTTCTGTGAATAACTGTAAATGAACAAAACTACTAGCACATAGATGATATAATTTTTTTAATGTTGTTCTACTTTAATTTTACCCTTGATTAAATTTTGTGAAGGTTGTATTCTAAGCTCTGTGATGAGAAGGTATCAGTTCACATCTAAGTAGTTCATGGAGAATTGTAAAACAGAGTGCTGAGATAATTAAATAAGTATTAAGTGGATTAGTTGGTCACATCCCAAAGCTCTGAAAGGCCTTTTCAGTGTAAAAGAATGCAAAATCCCTACAAAACCTGATGGTAAAATTTCAGTCATGGATTTAGCTGTCTTTGTGAGGTTGAGCTTTTACTTTCTGTTGTATTTTGTCATTGCCACCTTACAACAATTATCAAAGAGTCATTACCGTATTATAATTATTTGCTATTTTCAGTATTAGTTTACATGGAAGAGAAAGGCTCTAGAATGAAAATTTGACTCTTTGTAATTCCCAGATGGATTTCATAAAACGTGTAAAATATAGGACCTTCCAATACCCTTTATTTCTACTCTCATAGAAAATAAGTGTCATACTACTAGAACCAAAGTATCTTTAAGTTCTAGATATTTGTTATTTGTAAGAATTTAGATAATGACCATTTTTCAGGAAAAAAAGGTCGTAAATTGTTCATATTTAACATTAAACTATATTTTTTAACAGTTGTTTATTTGGAATTAATACTTATAGCAGGATCAAAAGCTTTCAACTTGAATGGTATCTCAGAATGCAAATAATATTTCTCAAGAAGTAAACATACAGAAGGGCTAAGACCTTGGATAAATACAGAACTTTTTTTTTTAAAGAGAGTGACCAGACTTGTTAAAGTCAGTCACTTTAGGACTGTAAGTAATAATTAACTGGAGTGTTTGCTAGTTTTCTCATTCTCCTTTGGAAATTTGAATTATTCTGCATCCTGTCCACTGGTAGAGTTTCACTGGTAGCCAGATGATGTGACCATGGCATGGCAGCCTGATGTGGATATTCCATTTCAAAGCTGAAGGCTATAGGCAGCTACAAGCTGCTCTAAGGTTTCACTTTAAAAAGAGTTGATGTCTTTTTCTCCTAACAGTATTCCAGTTTTCTCTCTTTTTTTTTTCTTTTTTTTTTTTTTTTAATCTGGCCTGGAGAAAGGTACTTAAGCAAACACATGGGAACTGTTTAATCACAGAGATTTAAATATAAGTTAATTAAATCAAAAGTCTATCTAATAATTCTTCAAAGTGAAACTGTACAGAAAATGTTTGTCTTCCTTGGAATTTCCTGGGTTAAAAATCTGATTAATTAGCTTTTAATTTCATCTCTAATTTCTTGGAAATCATATTTCTTTGATTTATGAGCTTCATCCTTTTCTGAGTCCTCTATCATGAATAACACTGTTACATTTTTATTCTGTGTTGTGCACATTTTGCGATACCTTTTCATGTCAAGCCACATCTTCCTGGCAAACCCTCCCATTTTGTTTCAAGTATTGATCTCTGATGGATTTTGCTTTAGATATCTGAAGAGAAATTGTCTTTTGTCACTCAATTTAAATCCTCAATAAGAAAATATTAATCTTTCCCAAGGTATTTCACTGGAAATTCTTTTCTTTGGTAATAATTGGCTGCAGCTTGTTAAATATAAACACATCCTAAATTTTGAAAATATGATGAAAGGAATTTTGCTTGAATAAGCTAAAGGCTTCCTGACAATGATTTGCAATTTTCTTCAAAAACATAAAAAAGAGCAAAGCCAGATCCAAAATTAGCAGACAATGGACAGCAGTGTAAAATCAGCAGATAATTATAATTAGTTATTTACTTCCATGAATTATAATTAGTTATTTACTTCCATGCTTTCCAGGTGCCTTTAGTCAGCAAAAATCATTTGTTAGTAACAAGCCTATGCATTATCATAGCTCTGCGTAATACAACAAACTACATATCTTCATGAGGAGTTTTGAAATAAGGAAATTCCAGACCATTACAATTTTATATGCTTATTGTTTTAAAAGCAATTGTCATAAAGTAGATGGCCAGTTATCTGAATAAGAACTATAGAATGTTTTGCAAGAATAATCTTTTTTTTGCCAGAAAACATTAAAGGTAGCATCAGAAAAGCATTGCTTAAAGTGGTACATGTGTTACAAAATCATTTTGAATGTCTTTGTCTATAAATATGCAAGCATCCAGGTAAAAGGAAAGTCAAAAAAAAAATAGAAATAATCATTACAAAAAAATTATAATTTTGCTTCTTTGGCTTCAAAATTGTCAAGTCTGGAAATTCTGGTAGAAATTGTACACACACACTGACTTCTTTGCAAAAACTCTATCAGTTAGAAGGTCCTTAAAACTGGGAGGAAAACTGAGATATAAGAATATCTTTTGAAAGGCCAGGACTCTCTCTCTCTCCCTCTGTTGAAAAGAAAGGAAATTAGACATTAGAAAGGTAATAGGAGAGAGTATGGACAAGATATAGGAAAACCCCCTGAGTAACAGCAGAGGAAATACTTATGTTTTAGTACATGTCTTTAACCACCAGTTCTTAAGGTGTTTTCTTTTTACTACTGTTTTAAACTACCTCTTTTCAGGCTGAGAAAATTAGTAAACTGAATATAAAGTTTTCCACTGAAGAGACTTTATGCAAATGATTCATTAATGCAGTCTCCAGGATGTTGTCAGCCCAATCTGTTTCTATCTTAGCATTAACTTCATAACATATGTTTGCATCTATTTTATGATACTGGTAACACTTCTATCATGTGAACCAGGAATTGGCCCCAAAACTTCTGAGTAGTAGCAGCTTGCTATACAATACAGGAAACTGTTGTGCAGATCCTTTAAAAAATGATTTAAAACATTCCCAATACATCGCTTAAATAAATTGCTCCTTTAAAGGATTATAGAATAAATAGATAAATTGGTTCTATCCATTACACATGCTGATATATTTCTTCATGCTGGGCTATACTGCAATGTGTCACTGCTGGTGAGTTTCCTACTTTGTTTCCTTACTATTTCAGATTTGACATGCTGTTACTGTGACTAATGCAACCTTACAGGGCCTAAAGAAACTTACATGCCAGGAATCAACGATAGAGAGCATCTCTTCTTTAGTTTGCACACTTTTATTTATTTAAAACAATGAAAATATCTTTTTCTTAGTAACAGAGACAGTACTCACTAGATCCTATTGACTATTTTAAAAATAACCAAGAGCTACAAAAAGTGAATAACTATTCTAAATAATATACAAATGAAAATACTTTTCTGATTGCACAGTCCCTTAAAAAAATCCTTCTTAAACTGACAAAAACTGAGTTTTGTACATAAATAGCCAGTGGCAAGCTGATATTATTCTCTTCTGCTCTCAATAAAAATGAAAATTATAACCCCAAAAGGTTTTCTTCTTTTGGCATTTTTAAAATTTTGATAGCTGCCTTTATACTTCAGTTTGAAACGCTGTCTGAATGATTTTAAATTAATTTTTGAGAGTACCAGGTTGCGAGAACTCAGAAATTTTAAAGTATTACCAGTACAAAAGGCATTAACATCCCACTGAGCAGGGACTGAAATGCTGGATGACTTCTTAAGCTGTCTCATGAGTTTTTGAATGAAGCGTAATTTTTCTACCGCCAGAATGAACACCAGGGGCTGGGCCAGTGATGCCATAGAAAGGATGTAGCGGATACGCAAAGCTCGTAGCTTCCGCATCACAGCTGGGGGAAGCAGGACGAAGAAAGAGAGAACTGAGAGCTTCAGATAGGAGGGGTCTTCTCCCTCTGCAGAAGCTGTGGTCCCAGCTTCTCCTTTTGGAGATGGCAGCAAAGGGAGCCCAGCTGTTCACAGCTTTGATACAATGGGGAACGAAATGGTGCAATAACTGGCTGTCTGGCTGCAGCAAGAAACTGGCTTGGAAAACGGTACGATCAGAAGCTGCTCAGCCTTCTTCCTAAGTTATCATTCGTAACAATTGCACTTCAACTACACTTTCACTTTGTTCTTTTTTGCCCTGGTCTCATGAATCATACACTTTGATTTGCACAGTGATGCAGCTTTGTCATATAATTAGCCTGCAACAAGTGGTCATGGTGAGATATGGATCTGAAACGGCTGGACTGAAATGGATATTTTATCTTTATCACCAATTTCTTGCATGATTCATAAAACTCTCTATAGAAAGTTGGCAGGAAATAGTGGCCCATGGGCAATAATTTGCTATAGATGCTTAAATAGTGTACAGTCATTCCTTTTTAATTTGATGAGCATATCTACCTGCAGATATGTCAGAGTCCTGAGACTGAAAAGCAACGGGATTTCAGGTACTAACTCTCTGGTTCTCCTTATTTCCTAAATCCCTGATCAACACATGAGTATTTTGAAGTATCTAATTTCTCTGTGTTGCACGCAGGCTTTCCTACTCCCATATTTGACTTCTACTCAAATAAAAAGAAAGATCTAATATATGATTTCCAAAAAAGTGGCAGCCCTAGAGTAACTGTGGGAAAATTTCCATCTCTAACCCCATTGCAGGATCACGGTGCAAACTAGTAAGGAGGTTGTTTCATCTTAACTTCTTTCCACCTACAAATTTGCGTCTGAGCATTGTAATATTCAATATTTTGGGGCTAAAATATTGTCTTGGATTTTGCTTATTGACCTGTCTGCGGTGGATTTCATCTTTTTTCTCTACAGGTTTTCAATGTTGCTATTGTTGTTGCTGTGACTGATACTATTTTTTTCACTGCTAAAATACAAAAGTAAGACAGATATTCTCCAAGTTTAAACAAAATAGTCACCAGGGACATGACTATAAGAGGCATAACTAGACTCTTGGGAGCACAGTAAGAGAAAATCATTCCCCCAGAAGATTCTGCTTCCGAAGTTATAGCTGTGGGAAAGAAAATAACAACCAATATAACAATGAAATCCAAGAGTAAGAGCAGAAAGGAGAATGAAATGAGGTAAAGAGACTCAATAAAGGTATTCTTTAAGGAACAAATAAAGAATATATCAGAAGTCAGAAAACAAAAAGAAATGACTGTTACTCTGCTTTATCAACACTTGAAGCATAAACACATTTTTATTCCCTATATGAGAATGTTTAGAGTAGATCTTTGGATGAGCAGAAGCTCACAGGTTTATTTCATAGCTTTCCTTGAATTTATGCTTTGGTTTTTTCCCCTAAATTTGAGTTTCAAAGAAAAATGCCTATAGAATATAGCAGAATCATTGTCTGACGTGATTACTTTGTCATAAAAGACTATTGAAAAAGAGAAATATTGGCTAAGCATTTATATTTAAAATTGCATGTTTAAATATAAATGCAAACTGTGGGTTTAAACAACAGCATAAAGTGTTTTCATGTAAGTTTTTTCAGCTGTGATTTTAATCTGTAAATGCAGGTAAGACTTCTAGTGCTCTTCAAGTGTTTGCACATATGAGAAAGAATCAGTTCATTCGAGAGATTTAACAAAGAAGTTGCTTGAAAACCTTTCTAGAACCTCTTCCTCCTCTTTTTATGATACTCCTCCTCATGCATCATTAACTATAGGACGATTCGGCCTAATATAAGGTCATACTTATTGAATACAAATTCAAATTGTTTTCATAAAAGGACATCTTAAATCACATTCCCTCCTTGTGTTTCTTCTGTTCTTTCTTCTTGTATTGTATGATTTACATGTGTATTCTCCTCTGAAGTGGCTCTAATGTGGTTGAAAATAATATTTGAGGGTATATGGAAGGGGCTTGTCTGTGCCATTAAGGTTATCTGGTCAAAGGAGCCGTAGATAAGAACCCACAGAGACAAACCTGACCAAACAGATAACAGGGGCTGTGATATAAAAAATTGTGGTTAGTCACCCAAATCACTAAGGACATATGGAGGGTGAGAAGATTCTTTTATTCCGTTGGAAGGATAAGGAAAAGGAGGGAGACAACACACAGACATAAAGCAATTAATATTTTCAAAGAGAACAGGAAACAAACCTGGTCATTAGCACTAAATGATGTGCTTTCAGGAAGCTGCAGGCAAATCAGGACACTGAAACTGATAAGGATATGATCTTGAGGGTCCAGTACACGGGAGGAGGTCAGTGGGACTAGGCCAACTGGTGTGGCAATGTGCAGGGTAAGGGCAAGCAGGGAGCAACAAAAATGGTGTAAAAGGGAGCAGCTACATGAAAAATGGGGCCAGACAGCACACTTTTCTGACTGAGCCCTGTGTCCGATCACCTCAGTCTATCCTACCTTCTCATATCTCATTCTTAAACCTTTTCTTAGCTATCTCTCTGTGTAATCTCACTCTCTGTCTTGTGTGTATTTGTGCCATACAATGGCTGAATGCCAGCTACTGTTGAGACCAGTATGTGTGTGAGTGGAATTGGGTGCCAGCTACTGGACTCAGGCTGGGGGTATGGGTACCCCTAACCTGTGGTGTCAGCTATGGGAGCGAGGGTGGTCTCAGCAGCTGGGATGAGTGGGCATCTTTAACTTTTGGCCATGGAGTGGGAATAGTGAAGGTCCCAAAGAACAACTACTCAGGTGACCAGGGTGAGTGAGAAGCTCAGTGCTGGTGGATGGAGTGACACCACAGGACAGAGGCCGTGTGCTGTGTGCTGGCTGATGGGGCTCTGGGCAAACTGTTCATTTTTTTTTCAAATTTGACTTCTTTCACAGTATGAAAATGAAAGGAACATAATATACAGGCAAAAATATTTCTACATATTTAAATAGGTTTGGTACAAAAATAGGTTCATGATTCTATTTTCAGTACTGAGTGAAGATTCTGTCTTTCTTATACTCAATTAAAACGGTATCTGTCAAATTTTCTTTTAAAATCATGGAAATCCACTGGATAATTAATTTCTGTGTAACTACAACACTTAGAGCAAAGACCACTTGTGTATTGTTTTTGAAGATGGCTCAGATTTGTGTAGAAATGTTCATTTTATGAAATAAGGGAGTATTTAGTTAGAAAACTGACACTTTTTCCCTAGCTGCAATCTATGACAAAACTTATTACCAAAATTGCATTAACTATAAAAAAATGTGCATGGTTTGGTGTCTCTTGTAGAGCATACAAAGAGCATTTCCAAGAAGCTGCAGATGTAGGGACATAATGCAAATGCCTATCACCAAGCCAACAGAGCATTCTTTCACATGAGGACCAGAAGGTCTGTGACCTGTTGAAAGACCTCAGGAATGGAAAAAGGAGTTAAGATGTTTCTGAGTCACATTTCACTTTTCTGAATCCCTCATTTTGTCACTCATAAGAGTTGCCCACAAAAAAAAAATCTAAATTAGAAGCTAGTTAGAAATCAGGATAAATGATGCTCACTAGGTGGATCTAGACTATCAGAAAACAAATTTCTTAATCCTTCCAGCACTTGTCAGCTCCTCTCACTCATCAAAACAGAAGGTGGGTGTTCTGAAATTTTCGTGATCTTCAGAGACTTCAATGAAGCATATACAGTGTATGTTGCACAGAGTCACAGCAGAGATGCAGGACTTCTTCCAATAACTGTTTGACTCAGGGCATGAATTCATAAGCTAATGCCAACTAAAGACACGCACTGTTTGGTGTGGAATCACATTTTTTAATCAGGAGAAGGAGCAGGGAGCTGAGCCAGTGCAAAAAAAACCAAACCCAAAAACATTTCAGGGATAATGTGATCAATAAATTTCAGTCTGTGTCAGGAGTCTGATTAGCATATCCCAGATGTAGTGAAAAGGACATGCAGGGCACCAATAAAAAGGTCAGAATACAGCACAGAGTGGTAATTGAGTGTGATGCTTATAAAGAACCTCTGCAGGACTGAGTACTGCCCTTTGTGAGAGAGTGAGAGAACTAACTGTAGGCATTTTTCATTTAAGAAAATTTAAAGGACAGCCTCTTTTTGCATTTTTTCCCTAGAAAATTAAAATCAGCAATTTACAGCAATACTTAACGAAAACAAACAAACAAAAACAAAGCAATCTCTTCCCCCAATAAAATTCTAACTCCCAGCAAGAGCTGATACCCGATCATTTATCTAAATATGGGTTCAGATGTGAGCTCTTCATCTCCAAATTATTATTTCTATTGAGGTCTAATTCTAGATATCAAAATAGATGAGCCAATTAACTATGTTAAATTGGTGTTAACATCTGCTTTAGTTCTGTAATAGCACTGTTATTTTTAATAAATGATAAACAGTATAGTGTTCCTCAATCTAAGAATAATGCAGTTCAGATTCATGTAGCAGATTACTGATTACTCTGTCTTTACCACTCCTGAAATCAAAGTGAAAATTGCAGTTGAAGAGAAAAGTTATAGGAAAGAGAAAGACACTGGTAATATAAGCATTGCCTGACTGCAGGTCAGATGAAATTAGTTTACACACCTATTTGTGTTAAAAGGAAGTAATTCAGTAAGAGTTTCTGGCTCTTAATGTGTCTGTAATACTTAACATGAGAAACCAGTATCAATCTTCCTAGTAACAAACTGAGAATATGGGATGGAAGAAGTATTTTTCTGTGTGCATTCAGCATAGCTGGTAGTCTCCCAGTCACTTGTGTCTGTACCTGCTGCTCTAGAAGCATGCCAGCGTAAACATAATCTGCAAAATCTCATCCCAAAATAACTGTGTAACAATCCCTGTGTTACTGTGATATTTTTCTAAATTCATTATAGAACTCAGAAGAAACTGATAGGAATTTAAGGAAAAAAATTGCCTCTTTCATTCTGTAGAACACCTATGGATCAAAATCCTGCCAGTTCTACCAGAGACACATAGTTGAACCTTTGCAACAGACTAACTCAAATACCTGTATGAGAGATTTTCTGGTCTGAAACCAAATCTTACCTGAATGCCTAACTCAACACGTCAGCTTAGTACCTAAGCAAAGGGAAGAGACATATTTATGACACATATGTTAACTATGACCTCCTTTCTCTTTAATGTGTTCTACTATCAGACTCTCAAATTCCTCTCCTTTGGGACATTGGCTCTTTTGGTTCCCATGTTCCAGCCTGTAGCAGAGGTAACATGAAAAATTAATCTGTTGTGAATTAATAGTGAATTCCTAACATTGGTATGTCCAAGGTCTGATGTCTCAGTACTGACTTGTAGGTTACTTGTAGTTGCTGTAATTATTGATAATGGATTGATTAATGCAAGTAGAGACATAGCCAACAAAATATGTAACATTTGTAAACTGTAGGTCTTCAAATATACAACTAAATTCAACCTGATTGTGTCATTAGTGTAAGTGATTTGACTTCTTCATAGTGATTCTTCCGGCAAAGCATATTGAAGAACATCACGGAGTTTCTTGTGTAAAACAGAAGCAGCATGTTCACACATCCTAGCTGGCTGTAATTTCATGCTGAGAGTAGTGTATGTGCTCACTGGTAAGGGAGGCTGGCTACGGCCCAACAGGCGTCTTCTTCTACCCTGTTTAAATATAATGTACATATTTGTAAATTTGCCTACCATGATTCCTAAAGCACTGCCTTTACTATAGGAAAGCTTAATCCCGCTGAACATGCCACAAGAGAATAGACTTGCATAAGCACAAAAACACACAAACAAAAACCGAAAAAATGTTCCTTACTTTTCAGAGGAATTGTATTCCCTTATTAACCTCTCACAAGTAGCAAGAATTCATATTCACTGTTTGCCTCAGGGAAAGAGTCCTGTAACTATGGTTGATATGGAGATAAGGTTTCTACTGTAGCCTCACATGCAAGTAGATTCAGTCCTTTCAACTGATGGCAGAAAGGAAACATATTTTATGCCTTCCTCTCCATCCCACTCAGACTATAGCAAATGGTAGTGATACCCTCCTTGTGTTTCATAGAAGTAGGTACAGTAGCTCATCTACAGCCAGCTACAGCCATTTTTTTGCCCTATGATGCTCATAGCTTATCATGAAGCTGACAGACACAATTCAGGGCTTTCAGGAGACTAGCAGTCTTTTGAAGCAGCAGCTGGAAGCCAAGAGGGGGACTCTAGGGCATACACCTGGCTAAAAAACAACAGGGTAGATGGAAGAGGGGACTCTGAACACTTTAAAGTTCATTGCTAGATCTGCAATTCATGTAGCAATATGAACACAGCAACTGATCTTACATCCTTTTAAAAATTAACTTCCATCTCTGCCAGGAGTGTAAGGTAGCATTCCATGACCTCTGCATTTTCTCCCATGTTTCTACACACTGGGAAGGAAGATTTGGAGGAAAGATTGAACATGTACATCTCTATGCAACCCATAACTCTCTTCAGACAGGAGTTATATGGCTATAAACACATTAAAAAAAAAGTGAACTAAAGACTCTACTCACCCTTTTGTCCTGGGGGATGGCACCATACCTAAAGACATAATCTCTTTCTTTCTATTTTTCTGAGTATGACAGCATGCCCAACAAGTGAATGATGCAGTCCCTTTTAGGAAGGTTCCAAGTCAATCAGAAGCACAAGGGGCATATGATTTGCCCTCTCCTATCTTTACCAGAGTTTAATTCACAGGCATTGCATAAGCAAAGTGAGTCAGATGAAGGAGGCTAGAAATGTGGTTAAATTGTTTGACTTTCTGTCCTAAAATACTTCATATCACACACATTTTCTTTTATCTTTCAGGATGTCTTTCTTTTTACACTCACTACTTTGGCATTCTGAAGGGCAATGCTCATTTTAAAATATGTATAGACTTCATTCAATATAAATGAGTCTAAAATCCTCTGGGGCAAAACCGTGTTTGGTGTATCTCAGCTAACTTCAGTGGAGTTACACCAAGGTTGAATCCAGGCCTACATCCTCTCGTCACGAGCTTAGAGAAAAACAAAGAGACACCATTAAAAATATAGGTTATTTTACATTCTCTCCTTCATTGACTAGCTTTGTTTTATGGCCTTAATAAAACCTTATATTAGTGAGATTTCATGCATTTATCTTTATGTTTGATAACGTTTTTGAGCACTGTGATAAAACCAACGGAAATTAATGTAATTGTTTCCAGCCAGATTCAATAACTCTAATTACCAACATTTCTAGTCCAACTGCTTAATATGCTTAACTATCCAATGTACTGAAGAAAATTTAACTACTGCTGAATCAGTGTTCTTTTATATTTGTATAAGGATAACAATCAGAAGAGTAAATAAAGAAAAAAATGAATTTGCAAATTTCTGTTTGTCATAGAATTATTATTATTGCCGAGCTCCATAGAAATATATGAAAAATCCAATCAGGAATCTTTTTTCATGGTGCATTTACAATTAGAGAGAATTGTATGAACACATTATATGAAGAAATGTGGTGACACAGTAATGCATTTTTAAATTGAAGAACATCTATGATATCCTAAAATAGCTAGCTCTTTCTGGTATGATATATTCATGACTGTCTTTGTACACTTCTACACCCTTATTTTTATATTCTTCTTGACTGAAAATGTCTTCAATGGCTTCACGTGCTGAAAACAACACGAAGAAAAGGATCGAGTCTTGATTATTTATCTAAATTTGGTCAAGGGAAACAAGGAGAAACTATGACCTACTTGTATCCAGAAAAATTTTAAGCACACATCCATTTAAATACTTCTCTTACTAAACGGTAAAAAATGTACATATATCACTGAATTATGGGCATTTTGGTTTATGTAGATATTTCTAGGTATTTTCATCTAGAAAATAGACTATAAAACACAGGCACAGGGCGTGGAAGCTGCCGGCATTTTTTACCTTATCACAGCTGACTCGTGACTCTAGGCGGCATGTTCTACTACTTTTTAAGTTACCATGTAACTAATAGGGATGGTATCTCTGTTACCTTAAGAGGAAAGACAGAGAAGAAAGACTGAAGAAGAAAGATCATAATGTTTGCTTGTGTGATCACTAGGGATGGAGGAAGTCACTACTCTACCATATGATAGATAAGCAATATACCAGCTTCATCCCACTGAAAATGCAATTATTTGTATTTCAGAGACAGTCAAGATCTGGAAAATGCTTTTGCATTTTCTATGCAAATTAAAGTGTTTAAAGCTTGTTGTGGATATGAGATTACAATTAATTCTTCTCAAGACTGCAAATACAGTGATTCACTGAGTTTATTACATGTGGCTCAACAAACCATGAGATTTAAATATATATACATCGCACTCTACCTACATTAAAATAAACATTGCCATTATATGGTAAACATGAAATGCAGAAATTTTTTTTCTAAAATTCTCTATTTTATAGAGAATATAAGAGAAGATATATTTTCTGTTCGTTCTTGAACTTTACAAAGTAAGTTTCCTATGCAATATCAGAAATACACACTAATTTATCTTACTGCTTATATGTTCCAGCAGTATATTTCAATATGCATCCCTATGGTGTTCACTTTTACTTGTCCACAAACCCAGCTGAGGCATAGCAAAGACACAAAAATCTACATATCTTGTAAAACATATATGTCCAGAAGCTCAAATATCCATTACTGTTTAATCTGAAGCAAATATAAAGCAGAAATTCCCTGTTAGTTTGACATGCTCATCACATCCCCTTTTTTTCTTAATAGAAAAAATTAATTTCTCTGCAGAGTAGTAGCATAGAACCTCTACACTACTTACAGTGCTCTAAATCCCTGAGCTTTGTATTGTTCCTCTTCAAAGTCATCAAATTTAGCAAATTACAGGACTAGTAAATAGTTAACAGTCCTGAGTGTCTGTCATTTTTAGAATGACATACTAGGTCATGTTTATGTTCTCAGCTTGCTTTCTCTATTTTGGTTCTTCTCCTGCTCTGGCCTGCTGCTATATTTTGTTTACTGGTGCTTGTGCCAACCTAGTTCTTTCCTGTTCATGTGGAGACCGTCACCTTTACAGCGACTGTGATGATTCCAGTAAAATCCAGCATCTCAAGGAGTCAGAACACTTGGTCTTCCTGAGAGGTGCAGTAAACATTGAAGTTTAGGGGTGCAACTAATATTTTTAAATTAATTGATTTAAAGAACAATGACCAGATTCACTCAAGGGGATGCAGGGAGCCTCGGTAACTCCAAACATGCAAGCTTAATTTACTTCTCAGACTGCAGAGTGATAGAGTGCCCTAAGGAAGGTCAAAGCACCTGGAAAACCAGACTGTCTTTAGGAGAGCCAAGCTGTATGCTTATTTTTTGATTTTTAGCACTCTAAGGCTTCCTTTAAAATAATAAAATATTATTTCCTAATAAAAATATTCTTTATATCTATTTCCATAAAAATGTTTACTCCAGTAGATATTTTTTCAAAAATAAATGCTTCAGAAAGTGCTTTAGTATAATTTGATATTGGGTTTGGGTTTTTTTTATCTTTGTAGATAGCTACCATTTTAGTACCAGCCTTTTGTGAACTACTTTTGATCCTGGCCTTGGGTTTTTTTCTCTCTTATTAGAGTTTCACATCCTCATCTGAACTGTGTCAGACAGAAAGCAGAATCATAGGTACCACACACTGAACACCATCTAAGCTGCTGCTCTAACACACTGCAGATTGGTGAATATATACAGTAATGATCACTAACAATGACAGTGCACACTGTACGTAGATCACCTTGCATGCTATAGAGCTGAGGAAAACAGTGTTGTTTCATTTACCTTTTGGATTCTGACCTTTTTAGTTGCAACCAAGATTAAAGATGAGGAGAGGAAAATAAAGAAACAAAAATGCTCCATAAGGAAGTGTAAAAATTATTGATGGTAGTAATGAAAACAAATTTACTATAGTATCTAGAAGCTAATAAAACCAGAAGGAGGATTTTTTTTTCTTTTGAGCAAAGCAATTATTAACAGTTCATTCATAGATTATATTGTCAGAGATGTTATGTATTTAATAAAAGAGTTGAACATTTTTGCTCAGATGTAGAATACAAGAGCTTTAAAGCAATACAAGTACTTTCTATTTTATTATTTTTTCTCACTGAATTTGTTGGGGGTTTTTTTCCCAGTATTCAAACACTCTGATGATTATTTGCCCTTCTTCAAGGAAAATATTTTAAAGTACCACAGACCCAGTAGAGTTCTTTGTGCATCTGTCCAAGATCTTGGCATACTTCCCTGTGCTCTTCTAGCCTCAACCCTAAGGGCAGCCAAAGGCAAAAATATTTTCAGCAGACTAAGAAACACTGTAAGCTTCAGGGATTTCTGGATGACAGATTTTAAACTGTAACCAAAGTAGAGGTGTGATTAAAAATAACAAGAGCTAAAGCCTCTCTCTAAATTGTAAAGGGAGATGTAAAAATTTAGCTTTCTTCAACATTATAATTGATGACTGAATCATTTCTAAGTTATTCACAAAAATTAAAACCAGGACCAATCAATAGGATATTTGAGCCGTATTCCTAACAAAGCAGTAAAAATTTAGATAACATTTTTCTGTCATTTTTTCCTGTCAAGATTCAGGTGTTTTGAAATTGCCCTTGCTGTGTATAAGGTGCTAATGTCAAATGTCTCTGCTCCTCTTGGCTCTTAAAGATTTTAATTTCTTAAATTCTGAAGGAAGCTTGGTAATTGTTTACTCTGGAGAAGAAAAGGCTCAGGGGGGACTCAATGATCTTTCTCAACTATCTGAAAACTTCTGCCTAGTCTCAAGTAAAAAGACAAAAGGAAATGGCCTTAACTTGTGCCAGGAGAGGTTCAGATTAAATGCTAGAATTTTTTTTTTCACTAAAAGAGTGGTTCAGCAGGAGAATAAGTTTCCCAGGGAGCTGGTAGAGTGTTCAGGAGGGGTCTGGATGTGGATGTCTATTTCAAAGTAATAATAATTTATATGCTAAATTTGTAAGTATTGCAACTGAATATATTTGTCTATAGATTAAGATTTGTATCGTTTAGGGAATTAGAAATTGTGTTGGGAGTGATGCTAAGACCAAAAAAATCAGGTCTGTGGAGTTGATTCTGTATTGTTAGCAACAACAGCTGCGGCCCTCGGGGGTGCTAAGTTCCTGTAACTGAGGTGAGCAGGCTTGATAGGTCTTTGACATAAGAAGTCAGACAATGAAGTGGAATTGTCATCTTTCTCCATCTTCCTCGCTTATTCCAGACGCACTTACACTACTCAGTCCTCCACCCCAAAAGGAGCTTTTATGTGCTCCTGATGCTGCTTATTTTATTTGGTTTTTTTTTTTTTTTTTTCCCCCGGTCATCCTCATGGACTTGGAAATAAGTGCTACATATTCACAGGCTCTTGTGCTTACCTTCTCCGTTGTTCTCTAACTTGAAGGAACCATGATTTGGATGCCTCCTGGGACCAACCACACAAATATTTATTTGTCCCGCTAGGCTGACACGTTGCATATGTATTTTTGCAGAATATCTATTCATTTTATTTGGCTATGTCATCACAGTACTACAAAGTACTAAAATACTCTTGTTGGTCACATTATTACTATGCAAACTTTGAGCAATCCCATCCTTGGAAGTCTGGGCTGTTCTCCCTTATAGGCAACAGATTAATTTGAAAACCATTGCTTTTTTATGTGTGTTTATTTGATTTTGCTATTTAGCCATTTTCCATTTAATAGAGATTAGGATTTATCTGAGTCTTTTTGTGTATGGGCCTTGATCATTCTCACACACTAATGTATCAAATTGATGTAACTTAAGATCTGTGATCAGCAGAAACCATCAGCCATGTTGCCACATCACTCTACACCAGAGCACGATGGAAATACTCATCCTGTGGGACCTCCTGGGCATTGCACTGTGTTTTATGCGCAATGGCTGGGCTGCATCTTGCTTAGCAGAAGATACATTTAGTGCAGAAATCTATGCCTGAGCTAACTGCTTTAGGATTTATTAAGTCAGTACTTTTTGTTCGCAAAGGAATAGACATTTTTTGGGTGTCATTCAGCTGATGAGATGAGACGTACCATGACATGCCATTTTCTTTCCATTGGCTCTGAAGGTAACTAGCTCAGGTATCTGTATTTAGCAGGACACTCAACTTGATGCCTAATTCAGGATAATAGCAGAAAGTCTCCCAAGCTGAAAGAGTGATGTCTGCATGTCAATCTATTTCTCTATGTAGCTGAGTAATAAGATTCCAACATCTCAATGTTTAACTTGAAAAATGTAACTATATAGCAGGTAGTACATAGCTGAAAATCCAGACCGATTAAGATTGGTAGAACACTGGGCATAGCACAGATTCTGACCCTACATTCTTTGTCTTCAGGGTCAGAAAAAAAGGCAGATATATTTCCTTCCTGGATAAGTAACTGTAGTGGAGTTAGTCAACTCTTTTTTGCCTTTCTGACTAAGTCAGAGCCAAACGTAGTCTTGTCTTACTTCTTTCAGATCAGCTTGGTAAGCTATATTTGCTTACATTACTTATCTTGTCATTTAGAAACAGGTGTTACTAAAATAGCATCAGTTTATAATTTATGTCTATTTTAAAATTTAACTTCTATCCTAAATTTATCTCATATTTGATCTTTGCTATGAAAATGGATCTGAGTTTAATAACGTGGGAGTATATTTCTTTTAAAATGCTGTCCTTGCATTTTTCCTAAATACTACTTGGAAAGACTCCCATTAATTTCAGAAGATTTTTTTTAGGTCTTTGTTAAGGAAAAACATTTTATTTTAAAAATTCTATGTTGCCAGTTACAATATTTCCATATGGAAAATAATTTTCAATTTAATTTTTAATTCACCATGGCACATAAAGGTACTGCAAACATAACAACTATACAGAGATTTATACAAATTGGAAATCCTTTTTAAGTCAATACACCAAGAACAAGTAATAGGTTATATAATTTGCATCAGTGTGAAAGTCAATGTGATTTAAAGCAAGATGTAAAAATAGATGTCTGAGATAAGAGTGATTGAAAAGTTGATGTAAAACTGATATGATTTAAGTCCAGAAATTGAAGCAGGCAGTGAAAATAAAGCAATTCAAAAAACTGATGCAGCTCTAAGTGAACAATGGAAATAGTGAGCTTAATTAAACGTCAAGAGATTTAAAACTTGAAGAGATTTAAAACGTGAAGCAGCTAGGTGCATCTGAAAAAACTGTGTGATTTAAAGAGAAGATTGGAAGAGAGGACCTGAAGTAGAATTGACCAAAAAACTGATTTAGGCTGAAGTGAGAAACAGAAATAGTCAGCAGAATTATGACTGATAAGTTTCAAGGAAGACACAGTATTAGATCACATGCTATGTCCTTGTTGAAGTCCAGGAAAATTTCTGCTTTAAACCCATGCCAGCCTCCAAATATAAATGTCAAATGCTTTTATGAGAATTTTCTTGGATTTCTTTATCTTTTGGGTTGAAAATTTTTTTCACCTGAAGTTTCCTGTGGAGCCTTATATGCTTCTGCCTTGTGCTTCTGCAGTTTCAAATGCAAGATTTTGACCCAAGCAGTTGTTTCTTTTTATGATTTAACCATGGCTTTCATACCTACATTCTGGTCCACCTGTGTTTCTCTGTATCCCAAGGTTTTAGAATATTATGAAACATCGCAGAAACATGCTGGTTTCCTTTTTTTTCAGTCAGGGGCTTTCATGGACCTTGAGTGATATCTTCATGTGTTTAGAGAACAGGGATATGAATCACGAGTGAGTCCAACCTTGGCACTAACTTCGACAGCTCCATGGTACTGGACAAGACACTTCATGTTTCTTCATCAATTTCTCTTTTTGTAAAACTATGATATAAACACTTCTCTGTCTGCAGGCTGTTTCAGTGAATAATTGAATTTGTAGGTGTTCAGACCACTATTGGTGCCAGTTTTTTTGGCACAGAAAAACTTAATAATGATGCTGGTGCTGTGGGGAGAGTGCCTGCTTAGGGAAACAAGGGGGATCTGGGAGTGGGGTTGGGGCGATAAGTACACTTAAGTATAAGTAGGACTGTCATTATTGGATAAAACTCTAAAATGCCCTAGGGAGGACAATGACAATGATGTGATTTTAACATGAAGTAAACCTATTATTGATAGAAGTGCATGTTTTGACATTCTATGGGGTTTACAGTAAATCAGATTTTTTAGACATTGGTCTTTAAGTTATATCTCTTAAAATCCTGCACATCGCACATATCAGCCGACGAAGTTAATCTCCGCAATTTAGTGCCCCATCTGAGTTTTGGCCTCCTATGGACCTGCATATACAAGACTGACTTAGAAAAAATTTGAGATTTTGTCTCTTTTACTACTGAACACAGACATGACTCTGTTCTGGATATGATTTCAATTCATAAATAAGCTGTATCAGCATTTAAAGGATGGAAGGTAAAGGATACCACAGCAGGAAGGGTGGAACAAGTACTCACACAAGGCGCATTATTAACTGCAATTCACTTTCCTTCTCTGCTATATCATCAGAAGGAAAATACAGTGGACATCTTAGGCTGCCCTGTTCCCAGCTGCACTACACAGAACAAGTTTCTGTAGTTTTCCATGGAGAGTGAAGAGGTGAAGGAAATCAGGAGAAAGGTAACACTGAAAAAGATTATTCACTCATTCCAGATATTTGACTGAAAAGTTCAAGGATAAAATTTTGTAATTCAGGAGACTGACTTAAGTTTGGGGGGGGAAAAAAGGGAAAGGTATTTTCCATTTGCCCACTTATTTATTCTGTCCTACAAAAGAAATTATGAAAAGAAAGCTCAAAGGAATTGAGCTTTAGATGAATTCTAAAATCACTGTCGTCAAATGAGCAATCTACTCATATGGCTGACAGTCCAAGTGACAACTTCATACAAATCCAGACTTCTAGCTCTTACGCAAAGACTATTGTTTAACCAAAAGTGTATGGATTATCCCATTAACTTGGTGAGACTGCAGACATGTTTTACATGCAGGAATACATAGAAGCATTTTCAGCAATAGGGCCAAAGAAGTAGAGAATACACTAAACCTGAAATAAAATAGTAATTTATCGTATTTTTGTCTGCCAGGGGGAAAGGTCTCTGGGAATATAAATACCTTATTACTAAATCAAAATGTAAATTCTATTCATCCTTGGTCCACTTTTGGTACTGCTTTGAAGAGAATATTGAAGCAGTAAAATGATGATTAGCTTTGATATTCGTCCAAGAATAAGTTAAGATTCATGACTAGGGCAGGGGAGAAAAGATTTAATTAGCATCCAGTCTGCTTACTGGCAGATATATTTTGGTTGTTAGCACTTTTTGATGGCACTCTGCCTCTTACTTGGTTCCGCTTAAAATCTAGATATTCAAGACAAACCAGTTATAATATTAGGAGTTACTTCTGAGCCGGACAGTTTGAGATTAGTCAAACTGTTCAATATCTAGGCATATATACGTGTGTGTGCATACGTGTAAAGTCATTGTTTATTGCTTTGACAGAGAATTACCCAGCCAGTGTCTTAGGCTGCTGTTTCCAGACAGATCAAATAAAGAAATTGCAATTTAGTGTGCTTGAGACTTAATTTCTCTATTTTCTTCAAGGTACATAGGAACAGGAATAAAACTCCAAAGACCTGTATTCTAATCCCAGTTTTACTATTAGGTCATTCTGCTATTTCTCCAAAGTCACTAAAATATGCTAAAACTTTAAAGGAAATCAGGACAAATATGAAAGCTCACTGCCCTTGGCTTCAGGAATGAGGACTCTGGTCTCTTCATGGACCTACTCGGTAGAGTCCCATGGGATAGAGCTCTGAAAGGTAAAGGGGCCAAAGAATGCTGACCGAATTTCCAGGATCACCTCCTCCAAGCTCAGGAGTAATGCATATCAACAAGGAGAAAATTGGGCAAAAATGCCAGGAGGCCTCAGATAGATAAGGAGCTGCTGTGCAAATTCAGAGTGAAAAAAGAAGCTTTCAGGAAGTAGACATGATGGATAGGTGGCCTGGGAGGAATACAGGAGAATTGTATGGGAAGCTAGTGACAAGTTTAGGAAAGCCAAGGCCCAGTAAGAATTGAGCGTGGCCAGGGATATTAAGGATAACAGGAAGGGCTTCTATAGATGCGTTGCAAGCAAGAGAAAGTTTAGGGATAAATGTGGGTCGTCTCTAGAAGGAAAAGAGAGAGCTTACTGCCCTGGAAATTTTCTCACTTTCATAAGAAAATTAGAGATTAGACACTGAGGTTTTAAGTAGTGAACAGAGGTCTAAACAGATTAACTACTACCAAAATCAATACTGATGTCTACTGTATTAGTACTTTAGTGTCCATGTTATTCATACTCTAGATTACTCTGGTTCCATAAGCCTGTGGAATATAGGCTTGGGTATGACAGGGTAAAATCAGCAAGGTAGTGAGAGATGTTGGAGTAAGCAAGTTAGTGAGAGGTATTACAGTGTGGGTCCCAGATTCTCTTTTTGATCTTGGATTTCTGGAACTCTTATTACTGTTTCACACCCCACCAAAAATAAATTTTAAAAAAAGTTGGGGGGGATCACACAAAAACCACCAAAGTGTTCTGTAGTCAATGTAGTCAAAATTTTCTGTATACCACAGATGAAAGAAGAATTTTTCCTGAGGTCAGCTCCAGCCACGCATGGCATAGTGCAAAGGGAAGCTACTCTTTCACCTGTCACAGAAAATCTTAATGATAGCTAAAAGTCCTTCCAAATCTCACTGAACTCAAGGCAAATGCTTCCTCTGCCTGCGCTGGAAAGGAGTAAGAGTTAACAGCAGGGAACTGGCATGACAGAAGACTATAAGGACAAGCGAAGATAAAACTAAATGAAAGGAAAGCTAAAGCAGATAATTAAATTAATAAGGAGAATAGCTCAATGAACAAGAAGATAATGAAAGAAATGAAAACTGAAGTATGTGAGACACATAACCAACAGAAGGTACAACACAAAAATTAGCTTGAAGCAGTTAAGGGAAAATTGTCTTTTAAGCAAAAATCTGAAAGTGCAACAAAATTAAAGGATGAAGGATATAATTGACTAAATGCTGCTTAAAAAAATCTTCCATGTCTTCATTACTGTTCCTCTTTCCTCCCTCCTCATTTTTCTGATTCTTTCAAAAATCTGGTGCTTAATTTTCTTCTGCAGTGGTCAGCAGTCAATGCCTAAGATTGTCTTAAAAGGACCACTTATGGTTAATTTCAAAGGCTAGTTGAGCTTTGTATGTCTATTAGTTACAGCTTCTAGCTAGCAAAATTTGTAGATTCTGCATCTGCTACTATACTGGCCCTCAGTTCCCTACTGATTTTGCCATCAGAAACAAGAACACGGCGATTATGCACATTTACTTTAAAAATAAAGTAATCCATTACTCACCGCCTGCTAATCAGGAACTGCAGTCACATGGCATTAGAGAAGAAAATACACATTTGGAGAGGTTTCTATCAATCAGAGAAAGTCTTCGGAGTAAATGAGTTAAAGATCCCAGAATAGTTTGGGTTGGAAGGGACGTTGGAGATCATCAAGTTCCAATCCCCCATCCATGGGCAGGGACAGCTTCCACTACACCAGGTTGCTTGAAGCCCCATCCAGCCTGGCCTTGAACAATGCCAGGGATGGGGTATCCATGATGTAAGAAAGGAGTCCAACAGTGATCTGTGCTGAGAGGTAGGCCCATAGGAGGGGAGATAATATCACTGACTAAGCATTGTTATAAAACAGGAAACCTTCCCCTAGTGTGTATTCATTTGCACTTTCAGATGAAACACAAATGCTTTTGTGAGGAAAAAACATGCCGGTTATTATATTTGCTTTGACTACCACAATGCTTTTGAGTTCCATTCTTGGCCAAGGATCTCACCGTGCTAAATTAATTGAATAGATAACAATGTTAAATACTTCTCTATGGGTGTTTCATATTGCTGGTAAATATAAATAAGTAAATTAAAAAATACAGATTGCTGACCTTCGGCATGCCTTTTTGAGCCCTGTTACTCTTTGCAGTGGGACCGAAAGATTCTTTATTTAGCCAAAAAAACTCCATGTTTTTAGATTTTTCATGGTTTCTTTCATAACAGCTTATGTTGTTTTGGTGTGAGCAAGTGTTGTCCCTGCAAGATAATCAGGTTTTGGACAAGTGGAAGATGAGATTCAAACAGATTTTTCTGATCTATGGCAAAAGTTCCTGGGAAACAGACAAGAGATTGTTTAATTCAAGATATGACTTATCTGTAAATTGGATTACTTGTTTTTTTCCTTCTTTTTTTTTTTCCCCAGAACTTTTTGTCTCAGTCTCTGTGCGCATCTTATAATGTACTGAATAATTATATCCAGGACTTTTCTTAGAAGTAAAAAATAACGAGACTTCCAAAATATAAATATAAATATATGTAAAACATTAGGACTCAGTTCAAACTTAGTGGCAATTTTCAAATCCAAATTAATTGCTTTGCCTGGATGTTATAAGTCACCAGTTATAACTACTGATGGACTGATAGCTTCTGATTAATTAAGTAGTCCAAAGTCTGAAGTCACATTTTTAAGAATATCGTGCAGCCCGGAATGGATAGATCCTAAGCCAGTTTAAATTGTGGTATCTTCCTTCTCTGACTCTTAGCTAAAATCCAACATTTTCCAGAGATTGAATACGAAGATATGGACAGGTTTCACTCTTAGTGATATTCAGCTGGCCTTTCCCCAGCTTCTTCCAAGAGATATTCATTGTGTTATAAAACACCTTTTTATTTTATTCACCCCTTCTTGGTGAATAGCTAATTTCCTTATTGTGAAAGATGGGTTAATAATGTATCTACAGCATTATGCTATTATGCAACTGTCGCTCTTTCTTGATTTAGAAGTAAGAGGGTGACCTCCCAATATAGCTAATTTAATCTGCAAAAATAATCTTGCAAATTGACTTGCCAGAAACTAATATTAGATGAAATCTTTGTTCTATTGAACCTGACTGTCATTTGTGATTCTCCATAAAAGGCTTAATCTGCAATTGTAAAAAATCTCTACTAATGTTGTCAGGTTTCATAAAATATCTATTCTATTAAAGAATTAGTGATGCTGATTCTGGTGGATTTGCAATATTTGGGTAGAAAGCTTGGATCTGATTCAAATTCAGATCACCTTTTGTATTGAATTTGGTAGAGCTGAAAAAGTGCTGCAGTAGCTACTGTGGGTATAAATCAAGAGCATATGGTTTTAAGAAAATGTTAATTCTTCTAGGAATATCAAACATTTTTGTTTTCTATGAAGAACAAGAGTTAGATCATTAGAATATTTTTCAGCAATCCTCATTAATGTGACTGCAATTTTCTTTTTACCTAAATAACTGTACTCTTTATTTTAGATTCCCTATTTCAGCACATAGGAACAATTAATCTTCACAGCAAAACAAATATATGATGGTGCTGCACATTGTAGGTAGTTCTACAAATTTCAGTATTGAAGCAGCAAATCAATTTGAAATATATTTTAGAGCTAAATATATTTAAATTTGCTAAATACTAAAGCAAAGATACAACAGCTACACTGTTGTAGCTAAAAAAGTCAAAAATTCTTTGTGCATATCTGGAACAACCTCTAAAATCATATAAAGGTAAGTAAGTGAGGATAAATAGGAAGACGATTCTCTAATGCCTAGGCTGTGCAGTGTTTGAAATGGTCTCCCACCAGACAGAGTGAAGTGCTAACACCTGATCATTTAAAATTAAAATGCATAGATCAAAGTTATAGTGAAAAATCAAGCTTTGACTGGGTGCAAAATAGATGGGATTAGCTACTTGTGACTTCTCTATGATTCTTTTTACTTTCAGAAAGTGCTATGAATTGCATGAGGACAAAGAATAATTTTTTAAGATTCAAATATAATAGATTTTATTAGTGCATATGCACATGTTTTTTACTAGGTCAAGATTGGAGGCAAAAGGCAGGTGCAGGAAACAAGCAAAGTCACTTTGAACACCACTTCATAAATTGGTGAACATGAATTCAGTTCAAAATTCAAAACTAGATATTAGAACTCTTCCTTCTAATGGTCCATTGCATAGCATGATTAAATACTGAACTTCATCCGAGGCCACAGCAATATCTGTATACATATATATGTATGTGTGTGCATGTGTCTATATTTATATGTCTTTCCAGAATTTGCCTGGTTTACATTTTGGAGCTAAGCTCATACTTGAGTGCTATTTTGAGTACGTTTGAAGAGCGTCATTGGACTTCGGACTGTCGCATCAAGATACATATGTACACAAAGAATACAAAGGTTTATATTTATCTGAAGTATACCTAGGTATACTGTTTATGTATATTGTTCTATACCATACCTCCATTTTTAATGCTGTCAATATATGATTATACAAAAATACACAAAAAACAAGATACATGTAGTTGATTATGTTTGCAGATAGTTGTGTAAGTACCAACTAATTGCATAGATGTATTTATTCATCTTTGTACAAAATACAACCAGGTGGAGTCTGTTTTATATCTGCTTAGAATGACAATAAAATTTCTACATTGAAGTCCTTAAAAGCTATTCAGTAAAGCCTAATTTTGGACGTTATGCTTATAATAATGGATCAAACTATCATACTGCCATTTTATTTTCAAATTTAATAAGTGAATTCAAAGATGATGCTTGTTTTTAAATTAGCTGCCAGCACTGTGTAAAATAAAGAAACTATTTTAATAAAGAAGACATGGTAGCAGGCTTCCGTGTTGATATTACATAGAATGTGAACAACACATAGGCAGCAATTCCAAATAGGCCACAATAATTACCCACTTGAATTGCAATGGGTTTCTTGCATCATATTAAATAAATAAACATTTTAATGGGCCAAATAATTCATGTCCAAATAAAAAAAAGGTCAACTGTCACAGTGTATACTAGCACTTTCCATTGTTTCCTGTGTGCTTGGCTTGAGCTTGGGCTATAGTTATGTAAAACATCAGGACAATATTTGATTAGCTTTTAGCAATCTCATGTTTTCCTAGTCAAAAAAGCCACTGCAGGAACGTCAAAGTTTCTCTTGACAGTATCTTTTCATGAAGTAATACAATCAAAGGAAAGCAATTTGCATCCTTATAGCACGTCTGTCTGCATCAGGACAGTCAGTACATTTCTTAGGCATTATGAAAATTTCCACCCTACAGTTAAAAATTATTGGTTAAGAAAAAAAGCTTTGTTAGGGAACAATGTGAGTCTGAATATGTAATGAACTACAAAAGGATCCTGGGACCTCATCATTTCGCTATTGCTGCTTGTATGGTGACTCATTCCAGTGGGCTTTGTTTCTCTAGCAGGCTGCAGCTAGGTCATCCGGAGAAAGTCCCACATTTTCTGTGTTTCAGCTATTGCAGTCTGAGTCACCCAAATCCTCCAGATGGTGGAGGTGAGAGAGGAGTTGTTCACATTTGGAAAATGAAAGGGTAGGGCAAGGAGTTGGAGTGGCAGTAAAGACAGATCCTGAGGCACCCAGAGAAAGATGGAGCTTGCTAAAATGAACTAGGGGGCAGGCTCAGCAGTCAGGGGTTGAGAAGTGATTATGTAGACTTTGTTGCAAAGCAGACACAGCTGGAAATTTTTGGGTCATTCCTTAAGGCTTAAAAATGTTACATCCAAAAATTTTTTATGGCAAAAGGAAACCAGATTAATGGAACAAGGAATTTATTGTCTGTTAGTGCTTTAACAGTCTAAAAGAGTAAATTATCATATTGTAACAGAAAAACTACGTTAATAATTCAATTAAAATTTTATATAAACAACCCACTACTGTTCCTGGTTTATATTCATCTTTCCTCTAGATCTTGTGTTTGAAAGTTTCAGTCTTTCTCAAAAATCACTGGGTGTATATAAGCAGGTGATACATGAGATGCCATTAATAATATAAGACTTCCATGGAGAGGAATATGATGTTCATGGTGAGAGTCCCCCCCACTGAACGTTGGGGGTCCTGCTCAGGCAATTTTTATATTCTTCCTTACCCTGGGCTCCTGCCATCTGGCTGCTTCCAGCTGAGCATGAGCGTGGCCCTGCAGCCTCCCCAGGCTCAGCCACAGCAGCTCTTCTTATTTGGGCAAGGTAACAGGCACGTGGCTCAGGCTCAGGCAGGGAAGGTAACAGGCACGTGGCTCCACGGCAGGACCTGAAGCCAGCCCAGCCCAGCTCCTGCAAGTTGAGCCCAGGCCAGTTCTGAGACCAGAACTCGCAGCTCAGGACAGAGTGTGTGATTTCTTACCAGGGTTGACAACCTTATTGGTCAGGCAATGCCAAGAGCATTTCTCGAGCTCCCCTTGTACTCCATATGAATTGCAGAGGTCAGAGACAAAGAAAAAGACCAAAGATGTTCTTTAGAGATCAAGCATTGCCCCTCCAGAGGTCTTGACCTAGACTCTTCTCGCTGCCCCAAGTTGCTCATAAGCACATATGCACAGACCTACTGAAAGTGGAAGTTTTTACATTCATTTACCCAGGCACTTGGTAAGAAAGGTAGGTGCAAAATCACACCCCACTTACCACAGCATTACTCATTCTGCACAGGAAATTCATAATAATATGCTAATTCTTCATACTATACAGCTTCAAAATGTACCCAATCTTCATTTTCTTGAG
Organism: Mohoua ochrocephala; assembly: GCA_013398855.1. Classification (NCBI taxonomy): domain Eukaryota; kingdom Metazoa; phylum Chordata; class Aves; order Passeriformes; family Acanthizidae; genus Mohoua; species Mohoua ochrocephala. Next base: position 7,914 of record VZTA01012421.1, on the reverse strand, counting down.
AGCTTATTAACATAATATAACTACACATCAACATAAACATAGTCCTACCATTAAGCTCAGAAGAAATGTGCACAATAGGAAAAATAATACGATAATTAGGGAAGAAAATAAGGGAGGAAGAAGTTTGACTAAGATCATCAAAACATCTTCAAGAGGCAGGAAGAAACCTAAAGCTTTTTCAGAAACCAGCAGAAAAACTGCACAATTACTAGTCCTTTGAACTATCAACTAATGAACAAAGGAATCAAAGCAAGGCGAAAATGAAAAGTAGCTTTCTACACTGATATTTTCTACGAAGGGCAATGAGGAAATTTCTTGACTCAAAGATAATTTTTATAAGAAATTAATGAGTGGACTTAACAAAGGCTGATGCCTCTAAGAAAGATGTTATTGAGCAACTCAAAAAACTCCAGGGCAGTAAATCACTGGGACCAGATGGTGCTGATGAAAGAATTCTGAAGGAACTGAAGTGTGAAATAGCAGAGGTAGCAATGAAGATATGCAATATATCCTTAATAAACCACACACTGTTTCCAAAGATTGGGAAGTTGTTATCTTAGGTTAAAAATAAAATAAAAAAGCCATATATGATCCTTGGCATTACAGACCAGTGGGTCTTATATTTGCTCCAAGGAAACTGATTTCGAATTTAATTAAAGACAGCATTCATGCAATTATAGCCCAATAGGGTATGGCTTCTGTAAGGGCAAACCTCTCAAACCTCCTAGAAGTTTTAAATGACAGTGGAAAAAAGATTGGTGCTTCTTAACTGACCAGAGTAATAACGTTTTATAGGTTCAGCATATTACCGAACACATGAGGATTACTGTATACAATCTAATAGATACAAGTGAAGGAAAGGTACTTCATTTTACCTTCCCAGAGTTATGGTGTCAGGAGAGGCAACTGGGTGCTTCTGAAGTGCTGAAAATGTAATTGCCATGTGAAATGAAGATAATCTCACTTGCCTGCTCCTTAAAACTGTAATCTCAGGAGAAAGTATTCTCTGATGACCTTTCCAGAGTCACACAAGTAAATTCTATTGACTTCTTACTGGTACGTTTTTGAACTTGCTTTTACAGCAACTGTAAGGGAGGTGGTAATGAAAATTTAACTTTGAATAAGCAGACATCTACTTGGAAAGGCTGAAAAATGTTGCTTTAGGGGGACTACTATCACTTTTTTGTTATGGTCTCTTTTTTTCATTGCCAGAATTCTCGTTTTCTACCTCACAGCTTGAAAGAAGGTAGCTGCTAGAGGCTCTGAGGTAGCAAGAATTCATCATTAATCTTCTCATCATTTCATCTTTCTTTCTCTTCTTCATACCTAATTAGAACTGTGCAGAGAGGGAAAATTCCATTTAATCAAAGATTTTATATTTTGAAATTTTGTTATGAAACAAAAAAACCCGACCAAAAATAACTATTTCTTGTTGGTGAAAGAAAACAGACCCCTATCAAAAGAGTGGAAGATGTGGGTTGTCTAAAATTTTTGCATCCTAGAAACCCCAGAATCCATGTTTCTGGGTTCAATCCACATGGTTCAAGACCAGACAATATGGAAAAATTGCTTGGTGTTACAGTACTGGGGAGCTGCGGGATCCTCAGCCCTGTGGCAATCAAAGTGTCTGGCAGCTGCACCAGCCAAGTTATCTCCCTCAGCCAATCTATCTCTAGAATGTCAACAGTGCACACTGTAACACCATGCAGATACATTAGCACAAATCCCAAAGCAATATATTCAAAGTTATATTGAATTCACTTCAAGGTCTTGCTTGTTCAGCACAAGAGTATCGCTCTGGGCACCATGCAGAGCCACATTTACAGAACTGCACTCCTAGGAAGCCAAAACTGCTGATGGATTGTGCAGGTAAATTACCAGGAGCCTAAGAATGCCATATATTTAGGGCTGATTTACAAAACATACGAAGTTTACATCAGATTATTTTTTATAGAATTCCTAAACTTCAAAAAAAAATACTGTGCTTGGGATAATATGACACCAAATTAGTATGTGCCTGATGCTTTGGTTCAACCTATTTCTCTACTGCAAAGCCTTCACTGGATTTCCACCTCCTTGCTCCTCTATCGCATTTCTCTTCAAATAAATACTATGGCATAGACTGTGAAGTTCTGTTTTATACACCATATAATGCAATGAGTTGTTCTTCAGGCAATACTTCAAAACAGATGTTAAATAGCAGTAACAAAAATTTCATGCAAAATACAATTATATCAGAAGAAACTTGGGTTCTTACTTGAAAGAGGATTATATATTTGCTTGTTCTATGACAGATTCATTTTTTCAGTCTTGTTAAATAGTTATCTGGTACAAATGGTCAATATGTTTTCACATGCTTGTTAGCCTCCCTTGTAAATCAGTAGTATATTTATAAATGTTTATTTTTGACATACTGAATGTTTTAGCTTCAAAACAAATTATTTTTCAGCAGAGGAGTTAGTTATGAAGGCTGTTGAGTTTCACAATAATAACACATCTGTCTTCATATCACTTTTCTGACTGTACAATACTCTTTTGTAATGCAAATACCAGAGTAATGTAGGTATAATGCTAAGCTTAATTGCCTTACAAAATCTTTATCCATTTCTCAACATGCATTTTTGTCATTCAACTATTCATTAACAGATAGTTTGCTGTGTGGAGATGATATTTTTAATATGTAAGGCAATTTATAGAGTATAAGAGTGCTCGCAGTACAGAGCTGTTATACAGGTCATTGACCTGTATGGAAATTAATGAAGAAAGCTTCTTAACTTAAGAGTGCCAGTGAAAAAAATGAGACATGCCAGCAATGCAAATACATAAAATTTATCTGTGTAAATCTCTTCTATATACATCAAATTCCAGACAAAAATCAATAAGTTCAACTCTTTTTTCTTTTTTCCAGCAATCACTCTATTACAGGTATCAATAACCAAATCAGGCAAATGAGAAAATGATCTTCAAGTATGATTCATTATGATTTAGGGTAATATTTGAAAATTAAGATCTACCAGTCACTAACCTTCTAAAACAACCCTTGCACATAGATTCAAGTGTAATTAAAATCTGTATCAGCTCTCAGTTCTGAGGTCATCCTAATTATGTCTTAATACTAAGACAGGTGCAGGACCTTGTCCTTATTGAACTTCACGAGGTTCATACAGGCCTACTCCTCCAGCCTGACAAGCTCCCTCTGGATGGCATTCCTTCCCTTAAGTGAATCAACTGCATTGCTCAGCTTGATATCATCTGCAAACCTGCTGAGGGTCCACTCAATCCCAGTGTCTGTTAATAAATATATTGAAAAATACTGGTCCCAGTAGAGACCTCTGAGGGACACCACTTGTTAGTAATCTCCTTATGGACAAAGTGCTGTTGACTGCAAGTCTTTGGAAAATGCCATCTGTCCAATTCCTTATTCATTTTATATTCCATCCATCAAACCCAAATCTCTCCCATTTAGAGACAAGGATGTTGTGTGGGACCACTTCAAAGGCCTTACAGAAGCCAAGGTAGATGACTTCCATAATTCTTCCCTCATCCACTGATGTGGTCAGTCCATCGTAGATGGCCACCAGATGACTCAGGCACAATTTTCCCTCTATGAAACCATTCTCAGTGTTTCTAATCACCTCTCTAGTATCCACATGCCTTGACGTAGCTTCCACAAGAGTCCGTACCATGATATTACCAGGGATAGAGATAAAGCTGTCTGGACAGTAGCTCCCATGAGCTTCCTTTTTATATAGATTACAAATTTTGGACATTTGAATTAGTATAATTTTCAATTTTTTTAAATGCTAAGCATATACAGAAATGCTACTATTATTTTATTAAATACTTTTTGACATAGGTGTTGTGGAAAGTACTGTATACTTTTTTTACAAGCATGCTTTAGATTTCAGTGATGAAGAGTCCACTAGCATGTGATGGCTATTTCAGTGATTGATACTGTGTGCTGTTTCTTGGCGCTGAGTTAATCTGCTTTCTGCTTTTAGTTTGTGTTAGTTTCATGCATTTGGAATAGTACCTGATTCCGTAGGACATCTGTAGAATGTGTATTGAGATTTTTATTTTTCGTTTTAAATAGTTGTAAATATGTTATAATGAAATTTCTTAAACTGCTTTATAAAGGTTAGTTAGCTAAGCCCTTCACTTCAAAGTTCTGAAATGAACTTGTGTCATTCTTCTAGCTCTTTTCTAAATCCTGAATTATTTTTCTATATACTTTAGAGGAGTGGAAGTAAGGAGCAAGGAAGCAAGGATTATCAGGTGCTACATTGAAAGCCTTGCACCAGCTGAAAATCTATGTCTACAGGTGTATGAAGTATCCTTTAACATCTCTAATGGTTCTCATTCTTTGTAATCTCTATTCACACTTAGTATCACCATAGAGTTGTGCAGCATTGCTTTCAAAAAGTATGATAAATTTATCTGTATAATATGTCTGCTTTTGCAAAATCATTCGCTTTTTGTATTCTTCTCCTTGTAAGCGTAATGCAAATGCTACGTTTCTACCTGTGTGATTCAAGCCATTTAACATGTCCTGTAGAACTGACTTGTTCCATTCCAATGATGCTAACATGTTCTTCAGAGTGCAAGACTATTCATAGTAATCTACTCAGCTTTATTAAATGTCAACAGCATTAGAGATCTTATTTCTCTCTTAGAATTGTTAGGAATAAGGTACTCAAACCTATAGATCAAACAAAAAAAATCATTTTCCTTTTAGAACTCACCTTATTATTTCTGAAACAGAAAATATGGTTGTTTCATTGAAACTATGAATTTGTCATTAAACTCTCCTGCAGATGCAGTAGGAGAACATTTGTTGAGCATCTTAATCCACCTTCCCGTGCCCTTATTAATCTTCTACAACCTTTATTTAAAGAAAATTGAAAACAACAAAAACCTGCAACACAGATCACTTTCAAACAGCATCGCACTTTCCCATGATTAAAGTAGCATTACTCTTCCTGTATTCACTTATGCATTGTCCTTTACGTTCCTGGTTGAATGTTTAAATGCATTTCTTTCATTGGCACAGTCACCTCCAGTTGTGGTCTATATATATAAATATAACTAAAGCCAGTGGAGAAATGGATAACACCCACAAATTAAAGATTCCTAGTCTACTGTTGGCTCTGTCAGCAGACCTCATGAAGACTTGTCAATATGATGAGGATCCAAATACATAAAAATTCAGGTCTATAACAAGCTCAGGGAAAATGAATAGTGTGGTGCCTTCCTTGTCATTGCTGTTGGTACTGTCACGTAAAAAGAAATACTGAGGCTTTACAGACACGTGGTTGAAAACAAAATGGCAAGAAAAACAAAAGGGATAGAATACTGTATAGAAGGCTCCAGGAATATTAATCTCAAGATTTAGGATTACATTTTTATCCTGTGTTCTCCTTGTTATGCTGGGGATTGGTTCTTTTGGTTATGTTAAATTCAAAATGTTAGGAGACAGTTGAAAGCAAGCAGATTATCACCCACTGTTTCCAGAAGGCATAACTACATAAAATCTTCTGGCAGCTTTGTAAGCAAGAAGAAACTGATCACGATTGGCCATTTCAGCACTGAATTCATGCATATTTCCCTCAATATTCGCAGTTCCCATCCCTAATGGGAGCTGACAGAATGTAAATGAGTTTCTAAAGGAACCAGCAAAAGTGGCAATTTTTCTCATTTAATCTTCAGATGAGCTGTCTGTCTCCCAGCTGCTGAGCTTCATTAGAATTCTGAAACTAATTTCACCTATCAACACATGATTATTGGTTTGAGTGAGGGTTTTGGGATACTCTGAGTAAAAATCACTCTACAATGCAGAGTTGGCTCAATAAAACAAAAAAAATTAAAAAAAAAAAAGAGGATTTGAATAAAACTGGCAGGCTTCAGAACAGTCAGTTCTTACCCTGAAGAAAACTTTTATCTATCTTTGGAGTCTGGGAAAAGTTCATCCTATACAGATCAGCAACATAAAAAAATGTGATATGTAGGAAAGCTAGAAAGAGATTACACTTTACTGATTAGCATGAAACAAGTTAGAAAAGATTAATGGTTTTGCCTAATGACAAAAGCCAGTATTTAGCAATTACTGTTGTGTTTAACCAAATAAACTACAATGAGTAATAATGAGATTTAAATTATAAAGTAGTAGAATATACTGAAAAAAAATAGAATCACTAATTGATTCTTCTATGCAAAGTGAGCAAGTTTTCAATATTAACATGACATTAATATTGTCTTTTCCATATTCTTCTATGCAAAGTGAGCAAGTTTTCAATATTAACATGACATTAATATTGTCTTTTCCATATCTTCCCTGAAGATGCTTTGGTCATCTCCAATATTCATTTTCTGTCACTCATTTTTAATCAAGCAATCAGGTATGTCTGTTTATCTGTTTCAAGATTTAGGATGACCACAAATTAGTCATAAAAACTGTATGTATACAAAGCAAGAAATAAAAAATAATTAGTTTTGTACATTTTAATTTGTCCAGAAAATTACATATGTCTGTAAGAGATGGGTATAATTGTAACCATGACTGTGTGTCCTTGGCACTGGACAATTGTGTTTTGCTGTGATTGCCTTCCCATTTATTACCAAGAAATCTGTTCTCTGTCATCCATTTACCTCTGTATTTTGTCTTTATGGATCAGTACATGCTCATAACAAGATGCACTTCATTTCTCTCACTGCTTTCATCTGGAAAATCAAGTTTTCCCTAATCTCGCAAACTATTCACTGCTCTCTTAAAGTACAGTCCATTTCTCACAATAATTCAGCTTCAATCTAGTTATCAGTTACATCACAAATAATTTGTCTCTGTTGGTCCATCTGTTATCTGCACAGCTTCCGTGATTTAGCTTTATTATGTAGGGGTAACAGAATGGCTAATAGTCTCAACTGGCAGCCCGTTTCTTGTAAAGAAAATTCCTTTCCCCTGTGATATTATTGAATGCATCACAGCAGTCTTGAAATTTCTAAGTGACTTTGCCTAGTATTTTACATTCCGTCTCTTTCTCCCAAAAGAGCATTGCTCTCAGCTTGCAAGACAACATTTCGATTGTTTCCAACTCTGATTTCTCTACACTACTACCCACTTTAACTTAATGCAATTTTACACCAGGAACCTCTGACATATGTGTTAACGTACCAGAGAGGCACTGAGCAGAAAGAACAATGTTGATTTCTTATCCCTCAGTCCAATGGCATGGGGCAGATTGCAGAAAGATAAATATACCACAACAGAGATTAGCATAACCTGATACACCAGAGATATAGTACAAAAGAAAAGGAACAAGCTAACTCTAAAAAAGAGAACCTGTTTTTCAAGGTCAGATCATTATATTCTTTTTAGAAATCAGGATGTCCCAGGAAATAAAAAGAACTTCTTGAATACAGAAGACTTGGAGCTAAAATATCTTCATATTCCCTTTTCATTTCTAAGGGCAATGGAGCACAAGGATTTCTTAAAAAATTAAAATTAATTAAATTAAGGAACAAGGAATAATCATAGAGATATATACAACAGTAATTTGTTCTTACTAATTAAAACTCAACAGACACTTTCCAATAAAACACTTATAGGAAATGAAAAGTAAAATTTCAACTATTTCCAATTCTAGTATACATATACAGGCTTGAGAGGTGGGCCCCTGCAAACCTCATGAACGTCAGCAAGGCCAAGTGTAAAGTCCTGCAAGTGGCTCGGGGTGATCCAAAGCACAAACTCAGTCTGGGCAGAGAATGGATTGAGAGCAGCCCTGAGGAGAAGAACTTTGGGGTTTTGATTGATGAGAAGCCTGACATCACCCAGGAATGTGCAATCACAGCCCAGAAAGCCAAAGGTATCGTGGACTGAATAAAAAGAAGCATAGCCAGGAGGTTGAGGGAGGTGAT
>VZTA01012420.1:295567-324774 GCA_013398855.1 Mohoua ochrocephala | reverse complement strand
ATACATATATATATATTTATATAGAATTAATTTTTTTAAAAAATATGTTTTTAAACGTGTGACCAGACATCTTCGGCATCTTTTAGAACCTGCCTCAGGAGCAGTACAAGAGACTGTTGATGGGATATAATGTATATAAGAATAAAAAAAGAATGAAACAACACTGAAAACCAATATTAAAAGCATTTTAATCACTGCCTGGCCCCTGGCTCCCATGGCTCAGCAGCAGCTCCCGTCCTTCGGGTTCCTGTAGGATCTTCATCTGCTTTCTGTTACGGGGCTGATTGCACATGATTCACAATAATGATGGTAATGGTGGTGATTTTCTGTCTCTTACCTTGCTCAGGCAGCAGCAGTTCATGAACTGATACATCTCTTTCTTTGTCAGGCCCAAAGAGGACACCTTATTTGAACCACATAAAATAGCCTAAATAAGGAAAGCGGGAAGCATTTCCAACTGTTGCCTCTTCCTGACTGGCTGGGGCATAACACAGGGATGAGACAAGGAAAAGGGTTCCTGTTCCAACCAAAAGGAGCAGGAGCCAACTGCTGCCTTCAAAGCCAAGAGAGGAGTGGGTTGGCCCCGGGCAGTTGGTTGCTGGTTTGCTGGGGGATCGGGCAGGTACGAGGCACAGACACACATTCAGTGCGTACCCTCCCCTTCACCCCACACCCGGCCAAACATTCAGGTTCCTCCTCCTCTGCAGAGCATCAGCAATAGGTGCTGCTGCTCTCGGCAGGAGGACTCTGTCCCAGGTGGAGGGGTGGGGGCTCCAGCCCCCCGTGATCCCGAGGTGGGGCTGCTGGGGTGCAGCTGTAAGACAAAACCCCGAACAGCCAGAGACAGATGGGCTTCCTGCAGGTGTTAGGAACCACACCAAGGCAATTTCCCCTCAAATACTTGCTGGCCACATTCCCTCTGTGTACCCAGACACGATGTCTGTCCGTGTTTATTCTTTTCATCATTATTTATGAAGTTCTTACCCCAGAGCTCTGTGGCAGTGCCCTGCTTGGGGTGGGCTCTGCCTCTCCAAAAGAAGCTGCTCCGCTTCCCCTCGCCCCGCACGCCAGCAGCTCCCGCAGCCCCGCTCTGTGTTTGCCATCAAGCAGCGCTGATTACACATGCCATCATTTCTGATGTTGCTCATTAGTCTGTATCATTATTAGCAATTCAAACCAGCAATTCTTTTCCAGCTGTAATCCTCCAGCTCCACCAAGGCGACTCCAAGGCTGCAGTTTGGGTGCTCACCTTTCCCTCCCCTCTGCCCCAGCAAGGCCAGCGGTTCCTGCCCAGCCTGCAAAGCCAGGAGCACGCCAGGCTGAGCACCAGATAATAACAGAAGTTAATTCATGAATAGTTACAGCATTTCCTTCAAGGCCACTCTCACAGGGGGCCAGGCACCGACTTTGCCATGTCCTTGGAGCAGGGGGGAGGGCACTGGCCCCATTCATCCCTACCTGGCCGCCCGCAGCCTTGGCCAGCTGGGCTCCAGGATTTGCCCTTCTGCTTTTGTCAGCTCTGGCTTGCATTGGAAGTTGTGGCCGGTCTGAAAAACAGATTATGACACGGCCCTTGCTGAGGTCAACACTGTGCCGGAGAAAGACAAGAAAAGGATGAGTAGGTAGGCTTGGAAAAAGAGACAACAAAAAAAAAGCAAACCCACAAAAACCTGAACCCACCCACCCAATCAATAGGATGCCATGAAGTACGATGTGAACAATGAAACCCTGTTCCAGGTTGCCAAGGCAAATCTGTCAATAGAGTATTGAACAAGCAAATCTGACTTGCAATTATTGTCTCCTTCTAAATACAGGCTGCCCCTCTGCCTTGCAGCTCAGCCCCAGTGCTGGTGTGGGGAAGCTCGGTGATTGCTGGTTCAAAATGGTGAGGGAAGAGTCAAGTCTGGCAGCTGGGCTGGAATTTACTCCAACACATGCACTAAAACCCCCCGGAGCATCCCCACCACCTTCACTGCAGCAGCTGAAGTGACACGTGCCCTGCCCCCAGTGTAACAGGCAGCAGCAAAAAACCCTTTGCAAAACTGTTCACCCTTTAAAGCTTTCAGTAAAGCATCCAGTGCCACGGAGCACACACGGGTGTCCTCAGACACCGAGTGCCCAGCATTTTGTAATGCTCAGGAAAGCACCGTGAAGAGCCCGAGCACTCGAGGCTGAGGCTGCCAGTGTGGTGGCCTTAAAATCCAGCACAGCAGCGAGGTCTGGAGCTGCCACCACCCACCCAGAGGCAGCAGCAGTGGGAAAATCCAGAGGCGAAACCACCCTGAACTGGGTCATCACGTGGAAATTTAAATGGCTTCACAAGTGCATCGCTGCTGCTGCTGCTGCTGCTGCTGCTGGTGCACATGGGGCCGTGTTAGGCGAACGCTTTTCTCTGGCGCTGCTTCCAGCGCAAGCCAGAGAAGGTTGTGAGCAGAATCCTCAGGAAGGAGACACTTGCAGGAGCTCACAATGTGCTTCCACAGCAGCTCAACACAGCGCAACGGAGCAGTTCCTGTGCAGCCGACGGAGGGGCTGGGGCACAGGGGACACAGGGCAGTGCCACCCAGAGCAGCTGCTTTGGGAGCATGGCTGGGCTCCCCTCGCCCCAGAGGAAGGAGAGACAGCCCTGCTCCGCAGAGCTGCAGCCGGCACAGGAGCGAGGGCAGCACCCGAGAGCGGGTTCCCAGGATGCTCCATCCCTCGAGCACTCTCGGCTGGGAATAACGCCCCTTCCCCAGGGCTCTCTTCTGCTGCGCCTTCCCCCCCACAGCCTCATGCATGGGTGCCAGTGAGGGAGCCTCAGAGACCATCTGTCTTTAATCTTCTTAGAGCCAGGCAAGTCGGGAGAAATTCAGAGGAAAGAGGCACTGAAGTCCCTCTGTCCCTGGCTGTGACAGCACAAGGCTCAGCACGCAGCTGGTGGGAGCAGGTCCTGCCTGCCCCACATCCTCAGAGCAGTGCAAGCTGCCTGAGACACCAGGCAGAGAGCACCGGGAAGCACTCCCACCCCCTGGAGCTGAGCGAGACAGGAACCCCTTCCCCACGCACCACGGGGAGCCTGATCCCCGTCCCCAGCCCCGTCCTGCCCTGCACCTCCCTCAGATCCAAGCAGCCCTGGAGAGGTCTGTCCTCGGAGCTCTTCCCCCTCTTATCACTTAAGCTGATGCCGTTCCTTGGCAGCTGAGTGTAATTATGAGATTTTCTCCATCAGAACTGGGGCTGTGCGTCCCCGGCACGGCTGCACCCACCCGCGGTGGCAGCGAGGACGCTCCTCAGGTGCGGGGATGGCCCCGTGCCCACTCCTCCTGCTGAGCCTCCAGACACTCAGTGCCACTTCTCCCTCTCGGGCAGGAGCTGGGCTGAGCCCGGGGAAAGGGGCTTCGGCCGGGCACAGCATCCACAGCCCCCCGGGGGTGCAGCCCAGCTGCCTCATCTCGCACACAAACTCTCCTGTCTCCCAGCCACGCAAGCAAAGCTTCCTGGGATGGAGAAGCATCCACAAGGCCTTCCCTAGCTGCAGGGGAAACTGGGCTGGTCATGCCAAGCTATTTAAGCGCAGAGATTGATTGATTGATTTGCTAAGATTGCAGCCGAGGACAGTTGCAGCCCTCTCATGCTGGGACCTGCGCTGTGGGTACCGTGAGCTTTTCTGCCCGTGCTCTGCTCCCACAGCTGTTTGTGCAGCACCTTGGCGCTGCCAAGGCTGGGACCAGCTCCTCTGGCAGAGCAGTCCGACGCCACGTCGTGCCGATCCGAGGTGCCACCCTGGCCTCCCCTCCCCGGGCAGAGCGACGATGAGAGCGGCGATCGCCCACGGTCACAGCTGATCCTTACTGGCTGGGGCTGGGACCGCTCGGGGACCTGTGGGAAGAGCGGCAGCGAGGGCCTTGTCAGCACATGTCCTGCCTCGTGGTCCGGGCATGGCACACGGCAGAGCTGGCACGTGGACAAATCACCCAGCACAGCAGGGCCGAGCCCTGCGCTGAGCTGCTGCGGGCGCTGCGGAGGTGCTGCCCTGGGGACGGGGACCCTCGGGCTCTGGGGGCTGTGAGACACCCCAGAGCCCATTGCCATCCCCAGGGATGTGGGGTCCTGGCTGCTGCAGAGCAGCGGGGGTCGGCATTGTGCTGTGGGGGGCTGTGCTGTGCCATGGGGGGCTGTGCTGTGCTGTGCTGTGCTGTGCTGTGCCGTGCCATGGGGGGCTGTGAGCCGGGGTCTGTCCCTACAGGAATGGCTGCGGGATCCTCGCTCCAGAGCCAGCTGGGAGCTGCCGGGTTGGATTCAGCAGCTTTGCTGTGGACAGAGAGACTCTGCAGCCCCAGCCCAGCCGAGTGCTGCTGCACGGGAACGAGAGGCTGCGGCCGCTGCCCTCCTCCCCTCCGGCAGAGCCGCTGCTGGTGTCCAGGGGCCACAAAAAGCATCGTCTGGCAGAGGTTTCCGCAGGGCTCCCGCCCGAGCCCCGCTGGCGTGCAGGGCGCTGGTGTGAGGGCAGGGAGGAAGCGCGCTCGGCTCTGCGGTCAGCCAGTTTCCATCCCTGCACCTGAGCCGAGGCGGCGGCACAGCTCCTCTCAGCCCTTCCCTCCGGCTTCCTTCCGCCCGCGCCCCGGCGGCTTCTGCTGAGCCCTGACTGCGAGGCAATTGCACCAGCCCGCAGGCTGCCCCGGCACTTCATCCCCTCAGAGGATTAAACCGAGTATTTTTGTTTTCAAAGGTTTCAGAAAGATTTCCTGGCCACGCTGTCCTCCCGCCACGTGTCGCGCTGTCACCAGGTCTGCCCGCTCCAAAGCTGCTTAGTCCGACCCAAGTCGAACTGCACTAAACCCATCAGGAGGTGGATGCTTTGCCCGGGGGAAGGAAGCTGTTGGTCTCTGCAGGGCAGAACCTCAGTCCAAGGCACGGTGGGGGCTGCTCCATGCCCCTGCTCCTGCTGCTCTGCGGGGCTTGGGCACTGATTGTGCGATTCGGGTGGCTCAGCACCCGCACCCAGCACAGGTCAGCTCAGCCTTGGGCCTGGAAGACATTTTCACGGCCTATGAACTCCTTACACCCACAGGCTGATGATGTGTGAGCCCTTTGCACACGTGTTGGACGGGGCAGAGCAGGCCCTGGGCTCCGGCCGAGCGCTGCACTGCTCGCACTGGGTTTCTGTGCCTGGGAACAGCCCCAGAGGTGCTGAGTGAGCACAGCTGGGAGACACAACTGGTCTCTGACTGGTTAGACTGGCTCCTCCAACCTCTGCCCTTCCTTGGACTGCCTGGGTTTGGTTCTACAGAGCCAACTCTTTGCTAAGGGACTCAGAGTGGCTCCCGGGATCCTGCACTGCTCCTGCCTGGCACCGTGGTCCTGTCCCACCTTGTCCTGGACTCTGTGGGTGTCAGTGCCCGACCCTCGGATGCTTTCTCGTGCTGAATGCTCAGGTGAAGGCGTTGCAGCCAAGACTGCAATTCACCCCTGGGAGATGGATAGAGAGCAGGGCTGGGGGCTGTTCCTTGGAAAGCTGCAGCCCATCTTCCTTTTCACTTCCCCTTCTCTCAGGCGACTGCATGTGCCCTGGGCAGCTATTTTTAGGCTGCTGCTCGCTATCTGCTTTCCCCCGGGGATGCTGAGCAGGTTCTGGGAACTCCAGCTGTCTCTTGGGCAGCATGAGAGATGCTTTGCTTCCTGAGCTCGCTCCTTCACTCCCCAGCACATGCCCTGGCTCTGCCACTCCCCTGCAGCTGCCCTGGCACCGGGCAAGGGGCTGAGATGCCCATCCCAGGAGCACTGGCGCTGCTGAGGGATATGGGGGGGTCTCCTGTGCCGGGGCGATGCTGACGCTCTGCCCAGGCAGCCGGGATTGCAGGGCAGCGCTGATTCACGGGGCTCTGTCATTGCAGCCACAACCGCTGTCCTGAGCCCCGAGGATTTACTGCCCGCAGCCAGGAAATACGGCACAGGCAGACTTCTCGTGTTCCTCACGCTGGAGGGGACATCGGGAGCCCTGGTGTAACCCAGGGCTGCCTCAGACTCCCCGCTGCAGCCGCCTTGCCCAATCGCCCCCCTCCTGCTCCCTTTTCTGCCCCCATACCCCGTTTCCTGGCCCCCGGCACAGTCAGCCCCAACCATGGGGACACATCTCACGCGTGTCCCAGCCTGTGGTGACCATCTGGAGCCTGGATGGGGCTGGGATGGAGCCCCGCAGTGACAGGAGCCACTCTTGGGGGTGACACTGAGGGTTCGGTTGAGTCACTTGGTTTCTGGCACACCCTGTGTCACTCGGCGGGCGCGTCCTCCCCAGCAGCCCTGCCCCGGCACTGGGCAGGGGGGGTTCCCGGGGCTGGCAGTGCCAGCTGGCCCCTCGTTTCTCTGCCCCGTGGCACCTCTGTGAGCAGAACCAGGGCTGCGTGTGCCGCTCTGGGGCACGGCAGGTGCGCAGGGACACGACGGTTCGGGGGGGACGGGGAGATGCGGGGTGACACCGCGCACAGGCTGGAGCGCCAGGCAGGGACGCAGCGTTGTCCGAGGCGGGATGGGAGCTGCGAGGGGCAGGGATGGGGGTTGCAAGGGGCAGAACCTGGGGACCCCAGTAACTGGGGTGCTGCCCACACGGGGCTCTTTGCTGCTCAGTCCCAGCTCCCTGAGCACAGCTGCCCGAGCTGGGGGTGTCTGGGGCACCTTCACGGCGTCAGGGCCGGCCCCGGGGAGGCTCCAGCTCCGCGTTCCCGCAGCCCATGTTTGGGCTTTGCCTGCAGCAGGGCCATAAAAGGCAGCGTGGGGAGGGCGCTGGCGCCGGGCCCGCGGCATCTCCGTGTGCTGGGGCATCCCGGGGAGCAGCTACCGGGAATCAGGGCTGGGGGCCGGGCAACCCCATGGAGAGGGGGCTCTGGGTCTCCCCCAGCCCATTGCTGCCCAGTCTGGGTCCCACTGCTCCCACTGCTCCCACAGCCCGGGGCGGGCGTTGCTGACTTCATCCCCAGCGCTCTCCTGAGGGCCGGGGATCCAGAGCTGCTTTTGTCTAATGTCACCCTTGGTGGAGTGGCAGTGGCAGCGCATGGCACGGGAGGTGCTGTGGATGCCGGGACCAGGAATGGGACCAGGAGACACTGGCATGGGCTGACAGCATGGAAATTAAACCCAGGCTGAAGCCACACTGCAAATCCATCCTTGGGGATGCTCGGGCTCGGAGGCGTCTCGAGGGGCGGAACGGAGCCCAGGCAGAGGGGAAGGAGCAGCAAAGCTCATCCACATCCGTGCAGAGAGGGGCAGGGAGCAGCCCTGTCGCCCCACGGGGGCTGATTCACGAGCAAAGCCCGAGCTGCTGGGCTGGGTGGGTGTGAGCCAGCCAGGAGGAATGCGGGGAAGACAAACAGTGAGGAGGAAGGGCGATTCCCCAGGTATCAGGGTGGGCACCACTGAGCTGCAGGGCAAAGTGTGAAGGCTGCGGAGCCGGGGCCAAGCATCGGGACAGGGTGGGAGGACTGTCCCCAGATTACGTCCCCAGGGGCCTTCCTTCCGAGCTGGGCTGGGCACAGGCTGGCAGGCTCTGCTGGGACAGGGAGCTGGGCTGTGGCTGAGAGGAGCCCTGGCAGGAACTGTGTCCTTCCCGAGCCCTGGCTGACCATCAGCTGTGTCCTTCCCAAGCTGTGGCCCCAGCACTCAGCTCCCCGTCCCAGCACACCCAGCAGCTTCCTGCTCCTGCTGCAACTTCCAAGGGAGTTTTGGTCGTGCAGGTGTGTAACAGAGCCCAGTGCAGCCATTTCGGACCTGCTGTTAGACAAAGCAAAGTAAATCTCCATTAATGGCACCTCCCCATGCTCAGGCCGCTGCCACGGGGTCTGGGGGCTCAGCCCTGGGCCCAGCAGGTGCCCGTGCCCATCCTGTCCCCTGTGCCACAGAGGATGCAGGGCTGATTCATCTCCTGCCTCGGCTCCTGCTTACGTATGTTCACTCTGTTCATTCCCTGCCTGAGCAGCTAAATTAAGCCGAGCAACAATGGGCCATCGATTATCCCATTATATTTCCATCGGGCCTGACTTCCCAGCGGCTCCTGGAGGGTGGCACACGTGGCCTTGGCAGGGGCTCCGTGCAAAGAGCCCCTTGCCCAGTTCTGCTCTCACCCCTGGTGTCCCACACACCGCGGAGACACCGGATCCACAGCCCCACACCGGATCCACGGCCCCACACCGGATCCACGGCCCCACACCGGATCCACGTCCCCACAGCGGCTNCCTGAGCAGCTAAATTAAGCCGAGCAACAATGGGCCATCGATTATCCCATTATATTTCCATCGGGCCTGACTTCCCAGCGGCTCCTGGAGGGTGGCACACGTGGCCTTGGCAGGGGCTCCGTGCAAAGAGCCCCTTGCCCAGTTCTGCTCTCGCCCCTGGTGTCCCACACACCGCGGAGACACCGGATCCAGGGCCCCACACCGGATCCACGGCCCCACACCAGCCACTGTCCTGGCACTGGCAGGGACGATGTGGCAGAACCCAGGTGCCAGCACTGATGCACCTGCGTAGGAAATGGTCTTTTGTCAGGGGAACCTCCCCATCCCGAGGGCTCTTGGGGACCATCCCAGCTCTGGCAAGGTCAGGTCTCGCTCCAGCCGTTTGCACAGACCTGGGGGCCGTGTCCTCTCTGTCCTGTGCTTTCCCCAGGGCTCTGTCCCTCCCTGAGTCTCAGTTGTCCGTTTCTTCCTGTGTCACCTATTCCAGCCCTGCTTGTTCCGAGTCTTTGTATGGTCCAAAAGCTGACAAGCAATTTTTCGGGACCGGAGAGGTTGACACGTGTGCACCTTCCCCGACTGCCCCACAGTGCCACTCTCCAGCTCAGCTCTGTGAGCATCTTGGAGCAGGGAGCATCCTTCCAGCCGCAGTTTGCTGGGGAAGGGCTGGGTCAGGCCGTGTTGGCGGCAGCAAGGACAGGGGTGGGCATCCCGGGGTGACCCGGGCAGTGCCATGGGGGGTGACGGCCCAGGGAGGGCCCCGGTCTGCTCCCTGCACGGGGCTGGGTCGGTCGCCCACTCCCTGCTCTCAGGGGGCTCTGAAGCAGCTCAGGAGCTGAGGGTGACGCTGCTGTGTCTGCACGGGGATGCGCCGGCAGATCCTACCTGCGTCAGCAGCTGAATTCCCTGCTCTCGTTCCCGCTCCGGCAGCGCCTTAACCCCTTCCTGCCACCCTGAGCACGGGCTCCTTGGAGCTTACGCCAGGGTGGCTGTGACCCTCCGGCTGCGGCAGCCACACCTGCCCTGTCCCCCCTGCAGGAGGGGCCGCAGCATCCCCCAGCTCTGCACCCTGTTCGGTGCCCCGGCTCTCCCGCACCCTTTCCTTTCCATCCCGGCCGGGATGGGCGCTGTCGCTGCGCGGGGCTGCTCCGGAGCCTGGGCTGTGCTGTCTCCGCTCTTTCCGATCCCTGGAGAGGGGCGGCAGCGCTTTCCCAGTGCTCCCGCTGCTGTCGGCATCGGCATGGGGCAGTTTTATCATCGCCTTGGCAGAGGGCCTAAAGGCCGGCTGGTGTTTGGGCTGGTTCCAGTCACGGCCGGAAGTTTTTCACTGCCCACCCTCACCTGCAATGTGTGGAAATTGGGTTTCTGAAACCAGGACCCGGCTGCTGGAGCCGATTTGGGCCAGGCAGCCCTCCCGGCAGGTGCCTTTGCTCCCCAGCACGAGCAGCACCAAAGGGCTCTTTGCCTTCATCCCCAGCACGGGCTCTGCCCGGTGCTGAGGGCTCGGGGTCGTGCAGGGGGCTGGGGTCGCTGTGCCGGGTGTTTGCCGTGTCCCTGGGCTCCCGTGTCTCTCCTGCAGAAAGCTCTGGAGAGCAGAGAGGGCTCTGGCAGATGCCCGTCCCTCAGCACCTCCCCAGCCGCCTCTGCCGCTGCCAAGGTTAGTCAAGCCCTGGCCGCAGACAGAAGAAGCTGAACTTGTTTGTGGTTTCTGAAAGACAAACCCAAGCCAAATGAAATCAAAAATCCCAGGAAGAGTCCTTAGGCTGCTCCTTCTCCTGCTGCTGCTTTGCCACATGGAGCAGGAGCTTTGGCAGGGCCTGAACGTGCTGAATTCAGAGGGACTTGGTGTATTGGGGCACTGGAGGGCTGGGGGCTGCCCCAGCCTCTGCTGCTCTTCCAGGTGCCGTGAAACCTCATTGAGAGCTGTGTTTGTGTTCAAATGAGCGAAATAAAGGGCGTGCAGAGCCCAGGGCGCCGCGCTCGGGCAGGGCTGGGCTGTGCCCGGGGCAGGACGTGCCCGTGAGCTCCAGCCGGCCGGACTGGTCTATTTTTATGGCCCAAGCGGAGCGACCCGGGGATTAATCAGCCAGCCCAGGAGGACAGGCTACGTTGGGTTTGAAATTCTTTAGTGCTTGTAATAACTCAGGTGAGTCTCTTTGTTCTCGTGAGCTGTAATTTTTCATTTGACAGGCAGCGTCCCTTGACAAAACGGCCAAACAGCCACATCCCAACACACCCGGCCCTGGGACGTGGCACCAAGCCCCTCCACCTGCCCCTGCCCCGCTCCCAGGGGACAATTTCCCCAGTGCAGCAAACTCCAGGGGTGGTTTGGCCAGACCCGTGTGGTCAGCGCTCAATGCCGAGGACAAACGAAGCTGACCCGTTGACCCCGGTCCCGCTCGCCCGGGCGTGGGACAGCTCCGGGCCCCCTCCCAGCCTCGGGACACCGTGTGCCACCTCTCCCCCCGTGCCCAGGTGTCCTGGGACCTGCCCAGTCTCCATCTCGAGGTGTCGGGCTGCTCTGTTCCCTTCTGCTCAGGGTTCCAGGTGCAGGATCGGGTTCCCGCCGGGATTATGGAGCGTAGCGTTACCACGGGGCAGAGGACTCAGTTTTCGTTCCGCCCTGCTCCCCTTCCCCCCGGCAGCGGGAGGCAGGAGGATGTGTCAGCTCAAGGCTGAGGCTAAAGAGGCTTACACTGACTATTTACCTTCGCGAGGGGCTATTTTTGGCTGCTCAGCTGCCGCTAATGCAATGCTCAGAGCGGCCACCGAGGAGACGCCACGTGAGGGTCCCTCTTCCTGGGATCCACTTTCCTCCTCTGCAGGGACCAAAGCTTGGCTGCTTTTTTGTTCCCTGGGGGTTTTATTCAGATGGCAAAGAGTGCCACAAAGGAAAATCTTGGGGATGGGTCAGAAGGACCTTGGAACTGCACTGCCCTGTCCAGTGTGTGACTCGTTGCCATCTCTGCACTGCAGGGAAATCCCAAACTTCCAGTGCTATCCCAGGCACTGCCAGAGGGCTCCAGGTTGGCTTCACAGACCCTGTCTCCCCCTAGACAAGCTCAGACGGTTGTGGATCTCCAGTGTGAGTTAAATAAAGGCATCACAAGCTAATGGACAGGCTGAGACTGGAATCGGGTCACTGGGACGTGAGCGCTGCTGGTCCTTGGGAGCATCTGGGGAGCAGCTCCATCCCTTTGTGTCCCTGCCTGGGGCCAAGTGGGGTCAGTGCGTGCCAGGAGCATGGGGAGCTCCAACGGGGAGCACGGGGACAGACACCTGAAGTCTCCTGCTGGCAGAGGGACGCTCAGGGCACACCAGGCATGGCAGAGTGGCCAAGGGTGCCAACCGGTCCCAGGGATGCACACCCAGAGCTGAGCCCTGCTCCAAACAGGACCCAGCTTATTCCACATGCTGGAAAGCTGCAGTGCAGAGTCTTTAACTAAACGAATCCTGAGTGATTTCCACATTGCTGAATGACATTTTAATAGTGGAAAAATAACGCTCCAAATTATCTACTTCATCTCTTCCTATTGTCTTTTACTGGCTGGGAACGAGTGCTGCAGCAAAACCAGCTCTGGCTCTTCTGGGAGGGGTTAGCCGGTGCCTCCCAGCCCACTGCAGGCAATGGGGAGGCGAGGAGGGGCTGTTCCCCTGTGCCCAGCACCCCGTGAGCCCAGGAGGGGCTGCCCCCATGCCCAGTCCTGGCAGGGCTGCCCACAGCTCGCAGCGCTCCCGGGAGGCTCCGGCTGCCCCAGCACCAGGAGCGGCCACGGTGCTGCCACGGCCTCGCGGCGATGCCCATCCCACACGGGGCTGGCAGGTGGCAGAAGGCAGCGTCTGGCTCCTGCTGTCCCCCTGGGGAGCTGGCACCTGTCCCCGTGCCGCCGAGTCGCTCTGCAGGATGAGGCTTCTGGCATTTTCTGCCGCGTGGTTTTTCTGACCTGAATTCAGCCACTGCCACTTTGAGCTTCCATCTGGATGGAGCCATCGAGCGCTGCCACAGGTCCCCAGGCTGCCACCAGCAGAGCCTGGGGACAGCAAGGCAGGCCCAGCACCCAGCACGTCTCTGAGTGGCTGCAAACGGGGCGGCTCAAGCTGGGGGACGGTGTCTGCCCGAGTGCCGTCCCCAGCCTGCACAGCAACGCACACACAAAAGCCTCACACAAACTTTTATTATCACTGAAACATCATAAATCTTGACAAACTCCCTGCCCCAGAGCAAAGCAGCCCCAGCCCTTACACGAGGTGTCCCTTGCCAAACCCCAGCTCACACCTGCAGCCTCGGTGCTGCCGCAGCCGGGCCAGTTCAGAGCTGTGCCATTCCGAGTGGGTTTCCCCACTGCTCTCATCCAGGGGAAGGTTTTCATCCTCTGGATTAAAGGCACACAAATCAGGAGCTGAACTGTCCTCCTGCCACTCAACAGCCAGCCCTTGGCATGCTGCCTTCAGTGGGTCAAGGCTTCTTCCATTCGGGAACGCCGCGTGCTCTCGGCTGGTGCTGGTTCACACGGAGCATCCGAGCTCCAGCCTCGCTTCCCAGCAGGAACGGGGCTCCAGGACAGGCTGTGGGTAAGGCTTTGCAGAAGGATTTTGAGAGAAATGTGCTTGTCAGGTGCAGGAACCCACCCAGCACTGCCCGAGGACACGGTGGTTCCACACAAACATTCCTGAGAGGCAGAGCTGGGAGGGAGCCTGCCCAGGACAGCGGTGTGGGAAGCACTGTGGAGGGAGTGAGAGGGAGCAGCGCAGCCAGGGAAGGCTGCAGAGGGATGCAGGGAGGCACAGCCCGCTGCCACCTCGGCTCCTTTTCCACCCCCACAAGGAAGCTGCTCCCCTGGCTCTGTTTGGCACAAACGCTGGCTCAGGACACGCCTTTGGAGGCCACGGAATTTGGTAAGAACCTTTGGCAACAGGGCTCAAGGCCCCAGCTCCACTTCTGGCTGGCAGAATTTACAGCAGACAAGGGGAGAAACGCTGCCCTTTCAAAAACACCCCAAGGGAAACCTTTATCAGACAGAGCTCAGCAAAAAACGACTGCAACAAGGCCAGTTTCATTTTCACTTTGGGATGTGGAACAGGGGGCACCCCTGGCACCGACTGAAGAGCCTAAAACCCACACAGAGTGTGTGTGCCACAGGCTGTGGCAGTGACAGGCAAGGACAGTAAATATTCAGTAACTGAGGAGAGCCAAAGGAAACACAATGGGAAACATACTGGAAAAGGCAGACTGAAGTATTAAAGTCTGCAGCTGTCAGCATAAAGAAACAGCTTTGCTGTAACGGCAGAGAATCACAGAATGGTTTGGGTTGGAAGGGACCTTAAAGCTCATCCCATTCCACCCCCTGCCACGGGGTGGAACAGGGACACCTTCCACTATCCCAGGCTGCTCCAAGCCCCATCCAGCCTGGCCTTGGACACTTCCAGGGATGAGGCAGCCACAGCTGCTCTGGGCACCCTGTGCCAGGGCCTCACCTACCTCGCAGGGAAGAATTCCTTCCCAATATCTCATGGAGAAGGAAACTTTGGGCAGTGCCTGTGCAATACCCTGACTCAGAGCAGCAGTGCTCTGAGACGTGGGGCTGCCCATTTCCTATAAAAATGGGGAAAAAATCATGCCAGCCAGTGTATCCTATAAAACCAGAAAAGGCCAGAGACAAGACTTCGAGGTCACCGGTCCTTCCTTGCAGACACCTTCCCTGCAATCCCAACGGCCTGCAGTTTCATTTTTGGCAGATTATAATTAAAATGGCTTTTACGGCTTTAGAAAGAAGCCACGAAGCTGCACGTTTTGGTTGAAGCAGAGAACGCGTGCTGTGCTCTGGGTGAGGGGACAGTGGCTCTGCTCCTGCCACCTGCCCACCAACACGGCTGGGCGGCCTTGGCTCCCCAGTGCTCTCGTTTCTCACCAGCGAGTGAGAAAGTTCTGGTTGCTAACCAGTCCAGTCCCAGAGGCAGAATAAAAAGTCCTTGTTAAAACCTAGAAAAGCTTGTTTCTAACAAAATCAAATCCAAGCACGGTTCCTGGGTCGATGCCTCTCTCTCAGGTTCCACCACTCGTGCAATGGAACTTCCCTTACAGAGCAATTTAACTCCTCTTCCATTCCCCACCTTTCGGTCTTCCCAGGAGTCTTGACAAGCTATTCCTCCATTTTTTTCTTCAACATTTTTTCCTATGCACATCCTTCCTGCCCTTCCCTTCCGCCGTCACACCCTGTTCCTCCCAGCTATTTTCGGAAGGCAAAGACATCCCGTGTTTTCAGGCCTTTCTTGCCTTCGCTTCCTGGTTTAGGAGAAGACACTTCCACCAGCCCCCCGTACGGGCAGCTCTCGGACTCCGGGTGGTGGCCAGAGCACTCCACGGCGGGGATGAAGCCACTGTCCCACATGCCTGTCCCACACAGCTTGCAGAGGTCGTGCAGGCTGCAGGGGATGCGGGGGAGCAGGTGGAACTGATAGAGCAAACTCCTGGCCTGGGGGGAGAGAGGGGGAAAACGTTCACTCCTCACCAGGGGACCAACACCGAGAGCTGAGGTGGCCTCCCGCCCACTCCTCCTGTTTGACTGCCTGGGGGTTATCCCTCGGGGGGGCACTGGGGACAGGGGCAGGTCACAGGGGGTGCCACCCACCACAGCTCATCCCATGGCCCCAGTCCCTCCCGGCCAAGAGGGAACGGCCACCATGGCACCAACAGCTCTGTCTCCATTTCCCTGAGCAGGTTATCCAAACAAGGGTTATCCCAACCACACTGTCACCTCACTCAACAACCACCTCCTCCTGCTGCAAACCTTGTTTCCAGGCAAACAGAAGCATCCCACCCAGGCAGCCACAAGGATACAGGAGCTGCAAAGCTGCAGCAGCAGTCCCCGGTTCTCTCAACACTCTGACTCATCTCTGGACCCTGTCCCACATGGGCACCTGGGCATTTACCTTCCTGAGTACGAGCTCCCCGTTCATGTGCATGGCCAGGTTGCCGAAATGCAGCAGCATCTGGTCAGTGGCCAGCTGCTGCTCGATGACGTCGTCCCCGTAAATCACCACGATGGCCACGCAGATAAAGAGGTGGAAGTAGTCTGTCTGCAATGGGAACACAGGGGCTGCTGTACAGCAGGTGGAGGCAGAGCTCTGGCTTCACCTCCCACCCTCCGCAAACGGGTCCTTGCTGAGGGATTTTGCTCCCTTCAGTTCTGCCCAGTGGTGAGAACGAGAGTTACTGGTGACTCCTGAACCACAGCTGAGCCGAAGCCTCTTCCCTTCACAGCACGGCAGCAAGGTCTGCACCAGTGTTTGCACCACAGAGCAGATTTTTGGGAGGACATTTCCCAGCTGTGTAAGAGAAGCCTGAACTTCAGAAGTGGGTGTTCAGCATTTTCTAAAACACTTCCTTGCGAAGCCCAGCCATCCCCAAGGAGGAGAGGCAAGCAGGGCTCCATCCTCCTGCCACGTAGATAAACCTCTGCCATAGTCACAGGCCTGACTTATTTTGGCTACTTTGCTGCTAAGAGCCTTTCTGGAGATCCTCAGTGCTGAGGGCTGAGGACCCAGCCAGGACACACCGTGCCCGTGGCAGCTGCCTCACCTGGTAGTGAGCCCAGCACGCCTCCCACATGCGCAGCGCCTCGGCCTCCGGGAATTCCCGCTTGAAGCAGAGCAGGATCCAGCGGTGACAGAAGAGCATCTGCAGCCCATCCTCTCCCAGGGCACACAGGTGCTGGTGGAAGCGGGGGTGCATCAGCCGCAGCAGCTCGCGCAGGTACAGCTGGAAAAGACACCCCGGGCTGAGGCCCTGCCTCGGGCACCCCTCAGCACCCCGGGGAGCCAGAGCTGCAGAGCTGCAGAGCTCTTCTCTCTCAGCTGCCATTTCACAAGAAGGATGGATATAACTGCCTCTGGAGTGCCTCAATCACCCAGGATCAATTCTATCCACCAGGTACTTCCATAGAATCCTAGAATATCCTGAGTTGGAACTGACCCACAAGGATCATCAAAGTCCAGCTCCCTGATCTGCACATAACAACCCCAAGGATCACCCCAAGGATGTAGGGCCTTTGGAGTGTGATTTGGCATGCTGGAATGCCCCAGCCCAGGGAACTGGGGAGAGGAGAAGCCTTGACAGGGCTGAAGGGAACCCAGCACTCAGCCTCACCAGCTGCTTCTCCATGTCCTCATCCCGGGGGGAGCTGATGAAGATCGTGTTCTGCATCAATCCAACGAAGCACCAGAAAGTATCCGACTCATCCAGGACCTCTGCCAGGAGAGGGGCAACCAGGTCGGACATGCCCTGGGAGTATCCAATGGTTGGGTTAAATACTGCATAGTTCAGCAAGATCCTCCTGGAGCAGAGACAGAAATGGAGAGGTGGGACAGGTGAGGGCAGGTGACAGCTTCATCTCAGGGACAAAGACACAGGGCCTCACGTGAGGTGCTATAACACAGACAGGGAAGCCCTGCTGCAAACACCAGTCCTGGGGCATAAGCTTCAGGAAAAGGTTTGGCATTCACAGACAGCAAAACATAAACAGAAAACGAGAATTTAAACAGATTAAGAGGACAGAAATGAAGGGCCCATGGGAAAGGAGAGATGATGCCCAACACATCCATAAAGCTCCAAGCTGGATGAAATCCAGCTCTTTTGAGGTCACGCCTTTACAGGTCACACTCTCATGGAGGAGACTCTGGTGTGCTTGTCCTCTACCCCATCAGGAGAACCACAGACCCAAGCACCTGCCCACTGCCCCACCACAGCACCTCTGCTGTGCTTGTGTGTGCAGGGAAGCTCCGGGATGGGAGCAGGGTTATAGGATCGAGAAGGGAACGGCTCCAGCAGCAGTGGGAGCCCTGGGGAAGGCCTCGCTGCTGCATCCCTTGGTTCCAGACGCACGGTGGGTGCTGTGCAGCACTCCCAGGCAGCCTGGGCTGGGGGCTGACCAAGGTGTCTCTACACTGAGCGGGATATGGTTTTTAGGACGCTGGAATCAGACACTTCACCTCATGGTCTCCACGTTTGGGTTGTCCTCCCCTCGGAAGAACTGGTTGCTGCGGTCGGTCCTCACGACGTCCTTGTCCACCGTGAACTGCACCTGGCGCCAGAAATCCTTCTGCTCATCCGGAGTCATGGACAGCCTGGGAAGCGTGCAGCAGCAGCACAGGGGGGCCAAGAGAGGAATGAGATTGCCACAATGAACAAAAAGCCTCGTTTCAGTCTTAGTTTGCAGAGGAAAACTGTTCCTGTACTGAGCACCCGAAAAAGAGACCAGCAGGTCTGTCCAGAACAGCGGGCTGTCTGTCCCGAGGGATTACTGGAAGGAGCCTCCTGGGTTCTAAACGGGATGATACGATGTGTTTGCTGCAATAAACACTTCAGAAGCATCAGACTCTGCTCTCCACTGCTCCCTGGAACTCAGCACACCAGAACTCACCACTCTGGTTTGATTGTCTCCTGATTATTAACAGCACTGTTCCTGTCCAGCTTCCATGTACCCACCTCCATTTAACAACACACAATTCTTGCATTAACAGCCTTCTGGAATTGCATAACCCTTCTCATCCCTTATTTTTATGTACATTTTATTTATAAAAAAATATAATATTCCAATTTCTCCTTCAGTGCTCTAACCGGAGCCTCGCCTCTGAGGTGTTTCCCTGCGTGGGACTGACGAGCCTGTTTCAAGAGCCCAGGGAAGGCAACGTGTGAGCTCTGTGGCATGAGCTCCAGAGCCTCAGGAGGTCAGCAGTGCCCAGCACGCCTCCTTCACCATCCCTCCCACTTCTCTTCCCTGCTCTCCTGATGCAAAGGATGCAGAGACTGAGGTGGCACTGCGACGTCCGGCCCGAGGAAGACGAGCAGGGGAGGATGATGATGGTCTGTTACCTTTTCTCCTGGATGTCAAAGTATTCTTTCCTCTTCTGCAGCCTCAGTGCCTCCCTCTCTTCAGAAGTGGACTCGTAGCTATAGTAGTGCAGCAGAAAGGGCCACACCTCCCCACGGATGGAAATATCAATCCCACCAAAGAAAATGGCCTGGAAGAAGGAGCAAAAGTTATGGCTGGTACAGTTTCAGCATTCCCAAAAACAGCAACAAGCAACTGCCCGCTGCTATGCTTTGGTGCCTCTGCAGTTCTTTCCTGACAAGTGACGCCTTGATTCAAGCTCCTGCAATTTGCACATGTTTAGAGGGAAAGTGCTGGCCCTCTATTCCCAGACCAGACACAAATCAGGCTCATTTCAATGTCAATAACCACCCCCGGAGAGGCTCTATGATTAACGTGTCGTTCTCATGTCACGGCTTAATCCCAAATCCTGGAGACTGCACTGCACTGCAAACTTCTCTCTCAGGGCCCGGGCCCAGCGCTCCCCTCAGCCCTGTTATTTCACACAGCAATCTCAGTTTATACAGCAATCTCGGTTCATACGATCTCAGCTCACACAGTCTCAGCTATTTCAACCATCTCAGTTCTCTCAGCAGTCTCCGGTGCTCTCTGTGACTCGGTCACACATTCTGCAAGCACAGCAGGCACTGGGCACTTTGGTTTATTGATTCCAAAGGCAGCAGAAGTGGGACAGCTCCTCGGTCAGGGAAACGCTCCACCATCACAGAATCACAGAATTGTTAGGGCTGGAAGGGACCTCTGGAGACATCCGGTCCAGCCTCCCTCGCCAAGGCAGGGCCACCTAGAGCAGGTGACACAGGAACACGTCCAGGTGAGAATCTGCTGGAATCCGCTCCTACCTGAGCAGATTCCAGTCCCACAGCAAGATCTCCAGCCAAGGCTTCGCTCACCAGGCTCCATCCTCCCAAATGCCCAGCTCTTGCCCCTGGCAGGAACGCAAACTCCTGCAGTTCCCCCTGGGGACTCGCACTCCGCCCAGGAGAGAACGGAGGAAAGCCCCTCACCTTCCTCAGCTTGTACTCCTCCTCCACCTGCCCGGCCTCGTTGAGGTGGTGCAGCCAGGCAGACACGTCGAGGCGCCTGTACGAGTTCTCCTCGGGGTGGGTCTCTGAGGAGGGCAGCTTGGGGCGGCGGATGGAGAACTGCATGCAGGTTTTCTCATCTGCAAGCTGCTGAACGGGGGAAAACAAACCACAGCTGCAGCAGGAGCCAGGGAGAGCAGCAGAGTGTGAAACCCAGAGCAGGGAAACCTCTGCGTGGTTCATGTAGGATTAAGCACTGAGGAGCTGCACTTGGGGAGGTTTTGTTTTGGGTTTTTTTTTTTTAAATTCCAACCATTACAATAACAAGAGTGATTAGAATAATTAAAATCCACCACAAAACAGCTTCATCTTAAAAAAAAAAAATTAGTTTCCATTCCTCCTCCAATCTTATCCCTGACCTGAAACTGAATTAATGCTGCTTACAGCAAAACTTGCCCCTGCCAGGAATGCCTGCAATAAATTACATATGATTGGCCATATACAAAGGGATTGCTGTTAGGAGAGCGGGGAACTGCGCTGCCAGGCTCTCTGAGGGCACTCAGGATCCCAGTGCAAGGCTGCAGCTGACATTTAATTTAAAAATCAAAGGTTGCTCAATGCAAAAAGTGAGCCCATGCGACCGTAATAAGAAAAGCAGCGGGGGGCTCTGTGGGAAGGATGGAAATTTAAAAATCACTGTTTCTAATAAGCACATACAATATCTTAAACAGATAATTAAAGAGCTCTTATCACATTTGTATGTAGATTGAACAAAATATGGCAAGCTGCCTAGTCAAAACATTCTCTAAACGGAATGTTACACGTCACAAGATGGATGAAAGGCTCTGACACAATTTCCAACCTATCTCTGCAGATTTCCAGACACCTTCTGTGCCTAAAGGACAGTGCCGACCTGTCAGGTCTGGCAAAATCACTCCCTACGTAAGTCTTCTGGATGATCTTCCCCCATATTCCACAGGTAGACCAGGAATGGATGGAGACAGACAAGTCCAAGAGAGACCTCGAGTCTGGCTTGCATTTCCATCCTAAACATCCAGCACCCGGCAGCTTCCTGCCTGGCCTGGTGACAGGAACTCAAAGCCTCATTTCTCCGGTGCACCAACCCAAGTGTGAGACACCAAGAGCCTCGCTCAGGTACCTGGTCCTTGAGATGGGTCTCCGTGCAGTACTTCCATTGCTGAAACACCTCGGACAGTTTATCCAGGCCACCGTGGTGAAAATGGAAGATCTTGTACTGGCTCTCCCTGCTCGCCACCACCAGCTGCCCACAGGTGCACGCCTCATCACTGTGGGAACAATGGAGAGCAAGCTGCAGGGACCACCCAGCACAACGAGAGACCAGCAGGGACACGGAGCCTCAGGAGAGACAGTGCAAAACAAGTCACAAAGTGCGACTCCAAGCCGCCCCTTAAAACAGGGCACAGAAGCAGTTTTACATCTCTGGGACTCAATGATCCTTATGGGTCACTTCCAATTGAGACATTTAATGGTTGTATGACATGGCCATAGTGACAATTTTCTCCACTTGTGCCTGGTAACAGCACTATTTTTACCCTTCCTTCACATGAAGGAATTAAAATTTGTCTTCCCTGGAGAAAAAACCACAGGAAGTCTGCCCCAGAAACATTAAGGCAGTACACAAAGTCAGCTCCCAGGGATGCGCAGACTTGCTCACACACAGCTTTGTCCAAAGAAACAGGGAGTGAGAGCAAAAAGAGGGAGTAAAAATGTTTTTGCAATAATTTGAAATAAATTTTGTAGTAATTAGAAAGATAACTGAAGAGGCTGAGAGCAGCAAGACTCTAGAGGAGCCTGGTGAGGGGCAGGCAAAGGAAAAGGTACCATAGATAAAGATGTTTTTCATATCCCCAGGTTATTTGAAGCATTTTTGGTATGACAGCTAAGAGCAACCTTTACTTTACTAAAAATAAAATCCTTTCGGCTCTGTAACTGTAATTCAGAGGCTCTCCTTGGGAAGGCTGACACTCGCTTTCCTGGAGACAATTGTTCTGGAAAGGCTTCCAGGTAGGATTGCAGAAATCACCTCCCCCCAGAGCCCCAACACAGAGCATGCACAACTCCCACAACTCATACACAATTCACACACAGCTCACACACAAGGACCCAGTACCTGAAGAAAAGGCGAAGGGATCTCATTTGTCCCAGGTCCACTCTGAAGACACCACACACCTGCTCGAGGGCAAATACCTTCTGCTGTTCATCCCATCTGGTGCTCTGCGTTTGCCCATTGTTCTCCTGGAACTGGGCACTGGTGTCGAGGCTGGAGGCAGAGCTGGTGGAGCAGGTCATGCGATTGTCACACGTGTCCCTGTGGACAGAGCGTGGGGACAAAACCCCCGTCAGCCATGGGAGGCTGTGGGTACACGCAACAACCACAGATGCTCCACGTTAAAAACCTTTAGTCAGAGTTCTGAAACTGGCATTCATTCACCAACTAAATTATTTTTATTTAAATTAATTCCCTACCATCCCAAAAAGCATCTTGGTTTTGGTCTTTTCCTAGAGTTCTTGCATGCAGAACTGGGGACAGCCAAACCCATTCCTCAAAACACCAACTTCTGAGAAGGCAAAGTGAAGAAGCTCGAGCAATCCCCTCAGAGCCCAGTTCAGCCACTCCACACCAGGACGGGGACAGGAAGAATGAGCACATTCCAACAGCAGCACGGACCTGGGATCTCATCTGGGAAATTCCCTCTTTGACCAGCAAGATCCAAAGATGTTTCCCCTGAACTTGAGTTTCTCATTACACCTCTGCAAGCGGACCTGCCAAGCCTGGATTCACGTCTATAAACCCCAGACAAATGGTTTCCACCTGCAATCTTGAAACTTGGGAGAGTTAAGGATTGGGAAATCACAACTGAGCTCTTCAACCCACTGCAAAGCAGAGAAAGCGAACCCAACCCTTTCCCAATCCACCCCAGATCTCCCGCTTTAAATGCAAACTGAGTTCAGACTCAAAAAGCCCCCATGTCCCCACCAGCCCCGATCCCAAAAGAAAAATATCAGTGCTTTGGGAATTAAGTGAATGTGAAACTGTGACCCCTTGACTCGTAAAAAGGCCAATGCACGTGAACAATCTCGGCGCGGGCTCTGAATGGGCTCTGCTGTGAAATCGGGGTTTGCCAGACAAGGCCCGGAGCAGGTACAAAGCAGCCCCCTGCAAGGCCACTTTATGTGGTGTTTTCTAATCCTCTTATCCAACAATGTGGGCACTGAACGCTGGAAATCACACACTCAGCATGCACTTCACATCCGTGTGCCTCCCGCGCCTGGCTCCAGGGCCTCTTGCACAGGAGCAGCCTCATGGGCAGCGTCTCCCATGGGTCCGGGCAGTGCATTCCGAGGGACAGGGCCCGGGACAGCCCAGGGAGATGGTTACATTTTTAACCAAGCCCCGTTCCAGTGTGAGACTCAGATCCCCGAGCCCATTCCTGCTCCTGTAGCACCGTCTGGATGAGACCAAGGCTGGTTGGCTCCAGCTGAAGGAGCAGCTTCGTGGCTCTCTGGGAATGAAGCTCTGCTGCTCCAGGTTTTGGAAAGAAAGCAGCAGAGCAGAGCTCACACTGAGGCCGTTTGGAGAATGAGGGCTCAGAAGGGATGTGGCATCAGGGATCACACCACACATCCAAACTCACTCCAGGTTAGACACCAGGATACCTCCGACCACAGGCACAGCTGTACACCATCCCCTGCCTTGGGAACTCTCCCATGAAGATTGTACTGGTCTTTATGAAAAATCAAGCATTACTTTCTGATGAAGCGGCAAAATGTAACACTTTCTAAACCATTCAGTATCTAACATTAATGCAAATGTAACAAGAGTCCTGGTACAAGACATTTGGGCTGGACTGCCTGCTAGGAGCAGCTGGTATTTATGGAGCAACACTTCATAAGAGCCACAGCTGGTTACACAGGATTTTCCTGGAAGAGATGACTCAAACTAACTCAAAGACTAAGCAGAGACAAGCCATTTTCTAAAACTCTGGCAAAGATGAGCTGGTCAGTATGGCAAAGGGATGGAGGATGGGTTGGTGTGAGGATCATGCAGGTCCTGGTCACAGAGGTCCACGTTCCTGTTCTTCAAGAACCTAATTTGAAATGACCAGCAGAAATGTCCAGAGAACTGCCAAGAAATGAGGTACCAGCAGAGCTGGGCAGGGTGGCTTTGATCCCGGGCATTCCAGAGCTCCTCAGCACAGCACGGCGTTTCCAGCTGCAGTTCCCTGTGCTCCATAACCCAAACCTGCCCCAGATGCAGCAGCAGCAGCCAGCCGAGACCTGCGGGCAGGAGAGCCCGGGCAGAGTCCTGGCACTGGGGGATCTTCCGGAAATGCTTCTCCAAGACAAATGTTTACAGTTCCCATCCAGCCACCGGTGACAAGCTGGCACACGCATCCCACGGGCACGGAAGCATCTTGTGTCAGTGGGTTCACCCTTTCCAGGCAGCGTGAGCAGAGTGTCTCAGCCTGTGCAGCCCGGGGAAATTCCCGTGTTCTCACTGATGTGCAGGGTGAAATCTGAAAGAGACACCTGTGCCCCCCCTGCCCTTCGCAGGGGTCAGTGGACACAAACATTCACACTCAGGACAGATGCAGAGGCAGAACCACCTCGTGCTGGTGCTCGCTGAGTCACCGGGGAAATTCGGAAAAAACCCGCACTGTGTCTAAAATTACTTTTTCCTGTGCATATTGATTGAAAAAATTGAAAATACTCTAATCTCTGGACTACTTTTAAATAAAATTTTAATATTGAGATCATTCCGTAGGTCAGTAATAACAAGCACTATGATCTCTGCTAATTTTGTGGGGTTTGGGGAGTCCTCTAACCAGGCACTCAAGACAGATGCAGGGGAAGAGTTTATTGTTTGTCAGACTATTCTATCTGTTGGATGAGGAATTTATCCCAGAGCACCCTGCAAAAGCAGGGAGCTGAAGCACTGCAACGCAAATAGCCGGAGGAACATTCCAGAGAGACTTTGGGTTGCGGGATCCAGGAAAAACAGAGCACCAGCTAGTACACAGCACTGGTCAGCAAAACAACAAGTGCACTGGGCCACGGGAATAAAAGGGACAGGGGAAAAAATCAAGGAGGATTAGCAAAACCCGGGTCAGGAAACCCCGGGCCGTGTTCATGTGTTCAGTCCGAGAAGGACAGGGAGGGGCTGGAGCGTGTCCAGGGAAGGGAACGGAGCTGGGGAAGAGTCTGGAGCCCCAGGAGCAGCTGAGGGAGCTGGGAAAGGGGCTCAGCCTGGAGAAAAGGAGGCTCAGGGGGGACCTTCTCATTCCTTGACAGAAGAGTGGAGCCGGCTGGGGAACAAGGGACAGGACAGAGGGAAACAGCCTCAAGTTGTGCCAGGGGAGGGTCAGGTTGGACATTGGGGGAAAATTCTTCATGGGAAGGGCTGTCAAACATTGGAACAGGCTGCCCAGGGCAGGGGTGGAGTCCTCACCCCTGGAGGGATTTAACGGCCACGTGGATGTGGCACTTGGGGACATGGGCCAGTGGTGGCCTTGGCAGTGCTGGACTCGATCTCTGAGGGCTTTTCCAACCCAAATGATTCCGTGATTCTGTGATTCCACTTCAGCCTCTTGCCCTCACCCAAGTCCCACCACTCTTGTCTCAAAACCCATCCCATTCCTGCCAGGGAGCAAGACCAGGGGCTGATGGATTTTCTCCACTCAACAATCAACTACAGCAGCCAACCATATCCACATTCCTCGAGCTTTTGTAGCCCCTAAGGAGCCACCATCCCCCTCCCACCACACGGGACCTCTCGCACGCCCGGTCGAGGAGCTCAGCCATTGCAGGTGAGACTCGACCTGCGGCAGTGGGACCCAACTCACAGTTCCAAAGCCCTGGAACACACCTACGGCAAACAGAGAGCTAAACCCAATTATTATTTCTGTTCCAGAGACCTGCCCCGATTACCTGGGAAGCCAATTTCAGCAACAAAGACCTAATAACTCATTTTACGATGTGATGTGACAAACATAATTACGAGAGAGAAAGGGGCTGAAGGCTACAGCCATGATGTGGCAGTTACCCAAGCTGTCAGCGTGCACCACCTGATTCCCAGAGAGCCTCCTGCCAGAGCCAAACCCTGCTGCTGGAGCTGGCTCTCCATCACCCCTGCGCTAACGCACGCTGTCACTAATAACAGCTCCCACAGCCCCGGCATTCCTGCACGCCGGCTTGGGACCATCATTTACAGACAATGAGTATCATCATAATGTATGAGCATCCATGTAATGGGAATTACATGCCCCTTTTCCTCCCCAGGGGTTAGCATTTCTCTGTTTCTCCACTATTCCCCACAGGCACTGACCTTCTGGGTTCCTCTTCTTCCCAGCAAGGTGAAACAGCTCCTGGCAGCATCAGCTGCTAAGACAGACAGCTTCAAACAAATAATCCGCCAATAAAAGTTCAAAGCTATCCTGAAATGCCTAAAAATTTAGTGCAGTGGCTGTACAGAGTGAGGTAATATTGAGCATCCGGAACCCAAATCCATTGTTCTGATAAAAAAAGTGTCCTTGACAAATACATATATTATAGACTGCGAAACGTGCTGACTTCAGTGACATGAAAGACGTGCAAAGGAAACCAGATTGGTAATTTAGGATTCGAAAAAAGATGTTGAAATGTCTCTGCTCACTCTGCAGAGCAGGGCTGGAAGGACGCTCGCAGGACAGCACCAGCTTCCCACGGAGTGTGGCCACACAGAGCCGGCCACGGACAGGGAAACGCTGCCGTCGCACCAGCTCCTCACTCTGACCAGCACAGACGAGTAACCAGGCTAAGAATTGTGTTAAATCCACCCTTTGGCTGAAAACGTTTGGAACTTGAAAGTTCCTGGGCCTCGGAGAACCTGAACAGAATCGATTTCCACTGACCGCGGTGACTAGGGAACAAGGTGCTGGGCAGCCTGGATTTCAAAAGCCTAGCCAGGATTTCTAAAATTAAATGTCAAAACATCCTCATGTGGAAGCATTTCTATACATCTGCAAACATGTGGGAAACAAATCTAACAATTCCTCCTATTTGTTGGGGAAACCTGGGAAAAACTACTCAGGCTGTTGCAGTACAAAGTACACGGATGTCAACATGGACTTTCCAAGAGCTTGTTCCACAGGCTTTCCATTGATCTGTTTGCTTTCAAAACATAAATTTCCCCACGTTGAACTGCACTAAATGCTATTTAGTAGCTAATTAACTTTCTGTGCTGAAAACCTCCTGTAATTGCACTTCTTTCACCTTTTTGAGCCCGTGTCCCCCGGGGAACCCGAGCTGTCCTACGGCATTTGTTCTGCTCATTTCTATCTCACAGGCACAAGTTCCTTCCTGACACCGGGCTGCCAATCACGGCTGCAGAGGTCACTGGAGACCAAATTAGGAGCACTCTGCCTCTGACAAACTTGCTTCGCTTAGCTTGTTGTAAAGGGAAAATAAACAGTTACGAAAAATAATTGTATCCTTTCAAGCAGGGCACCGGGAAGCAGATCCAAGTGCTTGTCCTAGTCAGCGCATTGTTGTTAGTCACTCCTCGCATTCCTGTTATTAACAGCATCCAAAGAACAGGCTGTTTACATCTGCAGAGGGCTGGGGTCCCTCCCTCACCTCAGACAGGCCGGAGCACAGGGTCCGTGGCCACGAGCTGTGTTCAGGCGCTGCGGGGAGCGCAGGGACTCCACGGGCACCCTCTAACCTTGGGCTGAAACAGCAAGTTCGCCATCAGGGACGGGGCTGGGAATTAACATCAGCTCTGCCAACGCCAGCCTGACAAATAAACCACTGTAACACGGCGAGGGACTCGCGGAAACCCGATTATGCAGCTTTGCCTTCTGACGGGCGTAATTGGTTTGTCCTTGAGAAATAAAGATCAAACCGATTTGTTCTGCTTTACGGGGCTATCGCAATCCCTGTTCCCAGCGCCCTGCCCGCCTTCCCAGAGCTTCCCAGCTACCTGGCAGAGGTAGAACGCGGATCTCCATCCCAGATGTTGGTGACAGCAGCGGCCGGGGAGGACTCGCCCACCCCAGTGTGGCGATGCTGGCGCTGCCGTCCTGCCCCGCGCCCGAGAGGGGTGAAAGCCTCACCACACTGGGGGCTTTGTTGCTCCTAATTCATCCCTCCAAGCCCTCCAGCCCTGAGGGGAAGCTGAGCGATTGCAGCCAGCGAAGGGGCATTAGAAAAACAGCCCCGTGGCCTCCGGAGGGTCCCCCCAAGCGCTGTGAGTTAAAGCAAAAGGAAAACAAAATAAACCCAGAGTTCTTGAGTTAATTATTTTGAATGTAAATGGGAAAGGCAAAAAAATAATCAGAAGTTTGTAGCGAACTAATGGGCGTTTTAATCTCCTTTCCCCAAAGTCTGGAATGTGATACACATCTACCTGCAGCTAGGAGACAAACAATCTGCTGTCACAGCTGACGCTTCCACACAGGTGGAGCTGCTCAGGTAAAACCCCAGCAAGGTTTTTCTGTTTTTCTCTGTGACTTCTTGTTGCAGGGAGAGAGAGGGGGCAGAATGAGCAGTTTGATGCTTAGGAATAAAATACACACAGCTCCCAGCAGCCAAACACAACAAATCACTTAGAGCTGAGCGGACGCTGCTCAAGGATGCAAATGTTACCTTCAGTCTGAGGGAGGAAAACGTTCCAGAAGCTCAATGGAGGATTTTTACAATCCATGCAGAGAAGGGGCACCTCATGCCTGGGCTTACACTCATTAATAAATCAATCGAAATGCAACACTTTAAAAAAAAAATTCCTTAGATGGAAAAAGTGATTTCTCAGCAAAGCCCGAAAAAGAATGTTTGCTTTTCAGCCCATTCCAGCCTGGAGAAGGGGATCTTTCTTCCCCATGTTTATTTTATTTTTAAAATCAATGGATTATTTTGCTTTTTTTCCTTTCAGTTCAATCCATGCAAAAACAAAATTCTCCCCTAATTATGCTAATTATAATCAAGCCTTCAAACCGCCGCTCCCTTGAAAGACCTGCCGATTACCTTTGTTCTTATATTCCTGGCTCTAAGCAGTGAACTGGGAATTTCAGGGGGACATTTTAGTGGCGAAGTTAACCAACTCCCCGGACTCTGCTGCTGCCCCGGCGTGAGCTGAGCCAGCACCACCCAGGGAGGATTTCACTGTTTCCACAAGACAATGCGGATTTCCCAAGGGAAGAGCTTGCTTCAAGTAGCAGAAAAGGGAGAGGAAAGAGGAGCGCTGCCTAAAAGCATGTTCCAGAGTTATTGTAAATGCCTAATGCTGGGATAATTGCGAGGCCCGAGCCAAGGAGACAGAGGCCGTGCAGATTTATTTGCATATACTGTGGTGCTTTGGAGGGGACATGCTCTTTATTTTGATTCACTTAACGCAATTCTTCCCTCACAAAGCTGTGGATACCTGCCAGTGCCATTTATCTCTGTTCTCCATTCAGATTTCTGGGCGTCGCGATTGTATAAATAAATAACAGAAGAAATGCAAGAATATCCAGGGAAAAGGTGAAAGCAGCCCTGGGGAGAAGGACTTGGGGGTGCTGGTGGGCGAGAGCTGGCCATGCCCCAGCTGTGTGTGCTGGGACCAGAGCCCCCCTGAGCCGGGCTGAGCCCCCAGCGTGGGCAGCAGGGCAGGGGAGGGGGGATTGTGCCCCTCTGCCCCTGTGCTCAGGTGAGACCCCCCTGGCAGAGCTGCCCCAGCCCCGGGGCCCAGCACAGGCAGGACCTGGAGCTGCTGGAGAGAGGCCAGAGGAGGCACCAGGATGAGCAGAGGGATGGAGCAGCTCTGCTGGGAGGAAAGGCTGCGAGAGCTGGGATTGTGCAGCCTGGAGAGGAGAAGCTTTGGGGTGACCTCACTGTGGCCTTGCAGGGCCTGAAGGAGCTGACAAGAAACATGGAGAGAGACAATTTCCAAGGGATGGGGTGGCAGGACAAAGGGGATTGGTTTCAAACTGAGTGTAGATTTAGATTAGATATTAGGAAGAAATCCTTCCCTGTGAGGGTGAGGAGGGCCTGGCACAGGGTGCCCAGAGCAGCTGTGGCTGCCCCTGGATCCCTGG